>MNCI01004811.1:79573-117484 GCA_015680685.1 Gnetum montanum
GCGTAATACAGCCTGAAAGCAATTAAAGCATGCTCAGCATGTGCCTGCTTTTCACACGCACAACATGCAAGCAAGCGTGTTGTGCGTAGTCACAGTCTGACTTAAAATGGTCATGCCGACAGGACCCGCAACATCCGGGATCCATGTCACCAGGGTTGCACCTTTTCCCATGAAGCGTTGCGACCTATAAATACCTCGGTTGACAAAGTTACAAGGGTTGGCAAATTAGAGAAGCAAAAAGCATATTTTTGAGCACTAGAGCACTTAGCACTTTGGAGCAGAGATACAGAGAACAGCGCTTTGGCAATCGTGGACATCATCACCTTGCAGCCGAAGCAGAGTATAGTTCACTTTGAGCACCGGTGACAGGAGTAATCTTTCTGCTAAAAAGACTCTATCAATCAGAAACATTTGATTGGTAGATGTCAAAGCTTGGCCTGCCTTGCATCTCAGCTTTAGCCCATGAGGTAGATCGGACTTCTGTTTAGACTGTTTTCTTGTTGTTTGTGCTTGTTTCACATCCTGTAATCGGGGATTCCCCAGTGTAATTTCTCATACGAAATATACATTTTTTAAGTCAAAGCGTAGATCTTGAAGCTACCTGCTTCCCTTATGTCAGCCTCCGTCTATCGCGTTTAGCACTATCTCCGTTGCAAATCTGTCTACGTCGTTTTCCCCTCGTTTTACGACTCCTCGAACTAGATCGCTTTCCTTTCACGTAATTTCCATTGTTTTATTGACCCATAAGTCCCTATCTGATTGACAAGACCATTCAAGGTGCCGCGGATTCGTTTCTCCAACATAGCCCTCACGTGGATCCGTGGCTAAAACTGTGTACGTCGAAACTTCGGTCAGTATTTCCAGCTGTCGACGTTTTCCGTCGTTACAGGTATGATGACATTAGAACATACCTCCAACATGGTGAACCCTCACACAACCTGACACTTGACCAAAGGGATGCACTATGAAAATAAGGCTAGCAATATATCCTCATAGGAGATGACACTCTATGCAAATGCTCTTATGATGGGATATTGCTAACTTGTGTTAGTGGGGACAAAGCACACAAAATTATTGATGAAGTCCATGAGGGACTGTGGAGGGAACATAGCTCCTAGGACTATGGTAGCAAAGATTAGGCATCTAGGCTACTACTAGCCTCACATTGAACATGATTGCATTGCTAAAGTAAGGAGATGCAACTTGTGTCAATGCCATGAGAATCTTATACATGTATCACCTACTAAATTACATATCACATAGATCACATGGCCTTTCCAACATTGGGGACTAGACATCATAGGATCCATTACACCTAACTCTTCTATAGGGCATAGTTTCATTATTACCACAATTGAATACTTTACAAAATGGGTAGAAGCTATTCCTTTCAGAAAGATCACGTCCCAAAAAATTTCAAATTCATGCTAGACAATATAGTTACATGATTTGTCCTTTGCATGACTATTGTTATCCACAATGGGCCATAATTTAGTAGTGCAGAAGGCAAAGCCTTTTGCGAAACTCTTGGTATCAAACATTTCTTCTCATTGCCATATTACCTCAAAGCAAATGGCCAATTAGAGGCTATCAGAAAATTCATCATCAACCTTTTGAAAAGGATGCTTAATAGCAGCAATAGGCAATGACATGAGTAAATCCTCTGCATGCTTTGGGCTTATCGCACAATGTGCAGGAAGGCTATAGGTAAGACCCCATATAGTCTTGTATACAGATCTGAAGTGGTGTTACCTCTTGAATTATAGGTCCCATTACTTTGAATGATCCTTTCGAACGTTATGGATGAGACACAAAATAATGAGTCAAGAATCATTGATCTTGACTCTATGGAGGAAGAATGCATCCAAACACTTAACCACATCGAGTGGTACTGGGACAAGCAATGGTGAAAACATCATTGTAATCTACACCAACAACTAATCAAAAAATGGGACTTAGCCCTCAAGGTTGTTTGTGAACCTGTGAGCAAATTCTCAGCCAACTAGGAAGGCCCCTTTGTAGTTACAAGAGCATATGAGAATGGGGCATTCAAGCTAGCTAATGTTGATAGCAAAAAATTTCCAAATCTTATCAACCATTTGTACCTAAAGCCATACTACACTTAACATTCAAGATTATACCGAACATGAAGCAAGATAAGAAAATCATCTGCTATGACATAAAACTAGCACAAAATGTCTACTATGATGTTAAACTAGCACAACAAGTCTTTGGGCTATTAAATAAAACTAGCACCCATAGATTTTCTTTAGGCCATGACATAAAAATGACACCCACAACATGGTCTACTATAACCTTAAAATGGCCATCCCTCATCCACTATGATGTTAAACTAGCAAAATAGTCTATTGGGACCTTAAATTAGCACATCAGTCTACCAAGACCTTAAACTGGAACATCATGGTTTATTGTGACCTTAAACTAGCATATTTTATGGTCTACCAAGACCTGAAATTGGGTTCTTAGTGCAATGCATCCTAGCTCACATATGTGACCTTGTGAATAAGTGTGTGTGCACATCTTTGAGATTCCTAAACAACAAGGGGTGGGATGTCGTAGTTCTAGAATTAAGTTCACATTGCCAAGAAAAAACCCTCTAGAACACATGCAGCGTTGCCATCCCTAGCATCTTTGTGATCTTTTGGAGATGTTGTTTGACATCTTGCTAACCTTTTGGAGCTACTTCTACCACTGCCAATCATCTTAATCATAACTCTTGCCATCAGCACCTATTGTTGGAGTCCCAGCACTATTGTGTCCCAACCATAATGCTACCATTCTCCATCCCTCACAATCATCACGGTCCAAAAAGGCATTCTGCTATTAGGCTTCTCACCTTGTAGTTGGATTTCATGATTCTTACCTTTGGTAGGAATTCTTGAGTACTTACATGATCATCACTCCTAGCCTCTTCAATGCTCGTTTCCAACAAGGCCATTGAAGCTTTCTAACCTACCACTGCCAAAGACTACACTAGCCTTCCTACTTTGGACATTGCACACATCAGACATAACACTTGCCACCCTGGTAGTGTCTTGAGCAAACATGACTTCCCCCTCACTTCCATTGATGTTTGTTCCTTCTGGTTTTCTCTTTGTTGTGTTTGTAGGATAAAAGCCAAGATGGAATCATGCATGAATGCATTCATCATGAGAACAAGGCATTACACTATTCTGAAGTACCCACTTTGATCAGCCTAACTACTTAAGAGTGCATATTCCACTCTCCATTCAACTAACTTAATCACCATTCCTATACTTACAACTTTCAACACCTTCTTTGCAAGATTCGCTAATGCACATAAAGCCTTTTCACATGCCCAACCTCCAAGCTCATGATGAATGTAACACAACTCATCCCATGGAAAACCTTTGTAGGCAAGTCAAAGCCCCACAGAGATGTAACACAACTCATCTCAAGGAGGAAACACCTGTTCTACAACGATGACAAGATTGCCTCCAAATGAACATGGGTGTGTAAAAAAAAGCACAAAACACAAAAGCTCAAGAAAAATGGCAATATATCCAAGTGCCCAAAAACAAACACATTTTCTTCACAATCATCTTAATCTTGGATCAATCAGCTCTAAGCACTCTGATAAGGAATCAAAACCCAAAGAGAAAAGAAACTCATGTGTGCTGATTCCCTCATAAGAGTTCTAATGAGAGATCACACAATGGAAATGACTCTCATGATAACACATCCTACACCTTCCCTTTTCCTTAGCCCAATTTCCTCAAACCCATCCCCTTTCCCTATCATGCTCAGTTGTCCGAACACTCCTAAGCATAGTAAAGTTTTATCTAAGCGAGCAGTGATGAATGGTGTGGATGTCATGTTCAACATGGTGTTTCATGTTCTTTGTCAACATCTCTCAATTAGATCCTCCAGACATCAACAAAGAGGAGCCATTGAAACACTATCAATTTTGGGCTGTTATGATTCTCTAGGTGTAATGCCATGATGGACCACACAAATGGTTCAACACCTTGGAAGTCCTAATGCCTACAAAGTTGTGTTTGAGTGTGCCCACTATGTTTTTCACCATAGTCTGCATAGTGTCTAGTTGTAGAGCGAGTTCACACAAATGGAGCATTGAAGGTAGACCATATAGTTTAACAAATTTTCTATCTCCTTGGCCTATAAGCTTGCTACACTCTCTAGCTTACCCAACTTGACACATGACCCAGTTGATGGTCTACCCAAGGACCATGCTAGGAGTTGTTAAAGGTGTTTAAGATGGACTAAATAGTTTAGCAAGTTTTCTAACTACAAAACCTACTATGCTATGCTATGTTGCATAGCATAGCAGGCCATGTGGAGACTAATCAGGCACCAGAGATGCAACTGGCAATGATTTCAATCCTCCGTGGTACTTGCTCCATGTCATCCTTGAAGTGTGATTAGTGTGATGCAGAGAAAATAGGGAAAATTTCATTAAAAATTACTTCATTCTAAGTGCTACACTAGGCTATGCTACATAGTGTAGTAGGGCCCTAGCATGATGAAATTCTCCTCCCAGAATGTCTTAGCAATGGGAACAAAATTATCCATACTTTGACTATGAAAAATGTTTGTCCTACTGCCACCCTAACATATGACCAAGATCCCATGGAAAAGCACTTGTAGAATAAGTTCAAATTCAAGCCAAACTAGGTGTTACACTATGTTACACTACACAACATAGCATAGTGTAGTAGGGACAATATGCACAAAGGTCTTCTGACAAACTGATTGCACTTAGCCATGCTCCAACTTCTGAGATTTCCTGTCCCACTTCACCCTTGGGTCCAAATCAAAGTTTCTTGAAAAATAATTATAGGTTCTAACTCAAATCCATGCTAAACTAACTACTATGTTGTGTTATGCTACATAGTGTAGCACAACGTAACAAAGACCCAAAGTCCAATAGTGTCCCAAGGAGAAAATGAGTAGGTCCTAGGACCTTTTAACATGAAAAGCAGGGTTTCCAATTATTGAAGTTCCTTGCCTGACCTAGTCTCAAAATGATATTTTCAGTTATCTAGAAAAAATTCATGTAAGAGACTAGTGCTTCGCTGTGCTGCACTACCTAGGATAGCACAGTGTAGCAAGCAAAGTGTTCATGCGAAACCACTACGTTAGGTAGTGTAGATAGTGTAACACTCATGGAAAAGACTTAGAACATCTCCAGAAGCTCTAGAACTCATTGGCAGTGTTCATTTCTACTCTAGCATCTCCTTGGTGGCTAGGATCAATAGTTTGCTTTACTTTTTACATCCCTTGCCAAGCCCCAAAATTATCTCTACGCTTGACCCCACTCGCAAGAGTGGGGAAGACATAGTCCTGAAGCATAAGATTCATTTTACATTTTTCATTGGAATTTTTTGTAAAAACATGGTAGTCCCCTAGATCTTGGCACATGCACTTTGAATGGTATGTTTATGACTCAATAAGTTTCATTTCTAGCCTCATCCTATTTAGCGTAGCACTACAGTGTAGCACATCAACGTAACACCACACGTCAGCATAGCACATCCATGATTCATTCCATGTGGGACCTAGGACATGTGGCATCCAAACCATGTCTTTCTTCCACTCTTGGAACTATAAATACCCCAGCAAACAACGTTCAAGGGTTATGTTTTCAATTTTTCTTTCTTGTGATTGGCTTCTAACGATTGGCATTTTGGCAATTGGATTTCTAGCAATTGGCATTGGCAAGGAGGTTGGTAAGTAGAAGGTTGGTGAACAAAAAATCCTTGTTGTAACACTTCCTGGATCCCTTCTCATCCTAGCGTAGCAACTCTTGACCAAGCATCGACTCAATGGTTCCTATTGGCATGCCATTGGTAGTAGTCCAGGAGTTGTGACCATATCGTTTGATTATAAGTTGTACGTATTTAGTACTGCACATCAATTGTACACATTCCTCAGCCAAACAAAGATTAGATCTTCTAATTTTTGGGTGGTGCATTTTCTCACTTGAGATCTCATTCCATTTTTTCTATTGCATTTATGTTGCATCTCTATATATCTATTCATGCTTATTGTCACGATTACATACTTTGATGCATTTCCATTATTGTGCATCCCACATTTTCTTCCACTTTGATCCCAATGTATTATGTTTTAAAGTTATTGTTTGCACATAATTATTGTACACCACATAAGTCCCTATTTGATTAATCAAACCATTTAGGTATCCCATTTCTGTTTTCTCTAGCATGGCCTTCACATGAATTTGGGGTTAGGCTGTATGCCTAATAACCTCTCAGTGTTCTAGCCACCAATGTTTTTAGATGTAAATTTTTTTTGGGGGACTAGCTCATATCCCTCATTTAGCTTCCATATCTAAGTAGTCTACAAATAGGCTTTCTTGGATCTTCATGTAGATGAAGTTGTATTATTCATCATTTAGCACAATGTATTCAGGGTCTTGGCCATGCAACCTAAGGGATTGCCTTGGCTCTATCATGGTAGGACTAGTAGGGTGGTCAATCTGGGATTGGCAAGAAAGTAAGTGTGCTTGTAATCAATATTGAAAGTTGTTTAGAACTCATGTGTAAGGGTTGAAAGTTGCAAAAAAAGGGGTAACTCTGCTAGTTGTAGAAAGACAACCAAGTCTAGAAATTGTAGAAAAATGGCTAACTCTGAAGACTATGCTCTTTATGTTGAGAGCTAACTACACTCTCTACTAAGTGCCTAAAATCTAGCTAAGTGTGAGATGTGTATGCTCTGGGGTTGTTATGCAAGGTTCTAGGGGAATCATTCTAGAGGTCTAGTCTACACCAACCAATTAGTAAACATGCTTGTGCTAGCTTGAGACCAAAATGTTATTGCACATGGTAGGTGCATAGGGGGTGTTGGGTCTGCACTAGCTTGAAGCTAGTTATGGTGATGTAGAGAGCATACAAGACAATCGTAATTGTAGCGACCGAAAATGTTGGTGGCTGGAAAACATCGAGAGGTTGGCGGGCGTGACAGTCTTAACCCCATATCTACAGGAGGGTTGTGCTGGGAGTGTGTGTGGATATGGGGTACCCTGAATAGTCTGGTCCATTAGATAGGGACTTAATCAGCATCTATATAGCCTTTTGTAACATATAATTTGGAGATGAGGGTGAAATTGCGAGATAATTCTTGAATGTAAATAAATCAAACAGTAATGTGACACATGGAGATAAGACGGAAAAGCAAAGTAAAATACAGTTAGGAAAGTGCACCGCTCTGAAGCTACAAAATTGCTCTATCGAGATAGATACAGTTAGTTGCATAGCACGTCGGAGTGCAAAGATCCCTAGAGTAACCAAGATGTGTAGAGTGAAGTAGGTTGTGCACTTGGGGATGAACTTCAATGCTAAAAATGGGTGGATTCTACCAAGGTGGTAGAAGGGGGGATAAAATGGAATGTCATCCGACAATACTAACTATTCACAATGTCAAATAAAGAGCTTACAATACTAGATGCTGCAATGTACCGGAAGGATAACTTTATTCGCCAAGTAAAAAGAGAAAATAAGACACTTGGCGAAATTTGAACTGAATGGAATTTTTACTGTAATCGGGGAGAGAAAGTGAGCCATGGAGTTTTTGCTCAAGAAAGAGAATTTTTCTTGAAATTGAGTAGAATGAAACCAGAACCCTTTGAATGTTGCTTATCAAGGTATTTATAGGACCAAGGGCACACAATAGGGTTGATTTGGATGCCATGTGCCCTGAGACTTCGTTGACTTGCTGGTTCTACATGTGCCAATATAACCATCGGACGTGCATAACCGTTGTGACCGTGAGTCTGCAATGCCACAACTGTGAGCCTTCCATGCTGTAATTGCGTTGTCAGCATCTAGAGATGTGTGCCAATGGTCCAATTAGGTGAAGTTTATTAATATGGTGCAACCACCCACATGCTTCGCCGCACATTGTAGCGTGACATGCTTGGTGTGGTGTAGCATGTTATCTTGCTATAAATGTGCTACATGTTTGCTACGCTATGTAGCGTAGCATCCAGCCCCAGTAAAAAAAAACTTGGCTGAGCAGCAAACCTTACTTTCTGCATAGTGGAACTTGCACTTTGTTGGCCTGGTTTTTTAAGCTACCTTCTGTCTCTTCCGTAGAATTTCTACACCTTGCTACACCATGTAGATTAGCGTAGCATAGCAGTAGACATAGTCTGCTACTTCCTAACAGAAAGGGACATTTGAAGGACTTGAATTTGGGTCGTGCAACTGGCCGCATGATTGTTGCTATGCTACGCTATGCTCCATAGCATAGCATAGCATGACACTTCGCTTTGTAGATGTTTTCTGACGTTTTGTACACTACATAGCAGGGTGTATCGTAGCGTAGTAGACTTCATGCCTTAGAAAACTTTCTGAACTATTTCTTGTGCATCCAGAATGCTGCTACCAATTCCGTGCCATTTCTGAGTAGGCTATCGATTGGGCAAGCTACTTGGATGAACAGGTAGGATGACCTGTAAATCCTATTCATGCCCAAAGTAGAAAATTTTCCAAACTGGTTGGCCTGAACTTAGGGAATTCTCCTCTTGATGAACTGCTCTGCCGGTGCATGAATTACAAGGCCTAGTGAAGCAAGAATGGCCTCACAATTTTTGGGATGTTTCAATAATAAAGACTGAAGAGGGAAATGGATCTACCCTCCTTCTAGCACTAGAAAATTATAGCAACTAAAAATGTTAGTGGTTGTAACACTAAGGGGCTCATGGGTGTAGAGCTTGAACTTGAGTCCATGTGAAGGCCTACTAGGGGTGGAGATGGGTTTTCCTAAATGGTCTTATTGATCGAATAGGGACTTACAAAATGCAAGTTCCAAATGATGCTAAGTGTCAAGGGGTGTTCATGGTGTCAGTGGTATCAAAGGAGGTGAGTGTAGTCAAGGTTTTCACTGAAACAAAAAGTTGTCAATGTATGGCTAGGCATGAAAATAGCAAAAAATGAAAATGAAAAACAAAGGTTGCCATCCATGTCTACCAGCTTGAAGGCTCCATTCCCGAAGGCTTTAGAGACCATGTAAGGACCTTCCCAGTTGGCTGAGAATTTTCTCAGGTGCTCTTAGACAACCTTGAGGATGAAGTCTCCCTTCTGCACTAGCCTTCGACGTGGGTTGACATGATGCTTCTGCTGCTACTTGCTCTAGTAGTGCTCGATGCGTCTTAGTGTTTGTGAGTGCTCCTCCTATATTGAGTCAAGGTCGATGGTCCGCAACTCGTTGTTATGGGCTTCACTCATGGTGTTAGATAGGATCATCTGAAGTGAAGGTACCTACAACTCAAGAGGCAACAAAACTTCAAATCCATAAATAAGGTTGTAAGGAGTCTTAGTTGTTGTGGTCTAGCACGTCGTTCAGTAGGCCCGCAGGATGTAGAGGATTTTCTCATGCCACTATCTCTTATTATTATTGAGCATCTGCTTCAACAAGTTGATGATGGACTTATTTGCAGTCTCCACTTGTCTTTTTGCTTGCGGATAATCAGGGAAGAAAAATGATTGTTTAATGCCTAGATTTTTGCAGAAGGTTTATGTTTCCGTACTGCTGAACTATGGCCCATTGTCAGTCACAATGGTTATTGGAAGCTCGAACCTGGTTACGATGTTGTCTAGGATGAAATGGCAGATTTGCTGTGATGTCATCTTCCTTAGGGGAATAGTTTCCATGCACTTGGTAAAGTATTTAGTGATGGTGATAATGAAACTATGCCCTATGAAGGACTGAGGGGTGATAGACCCTATGAGGTCTAACCCCAATCGTTGGAAGGGCCACATGATTTGAGTTGAATGTAAGTCTGTAGGTGCTATGTGTATGAAATTTGCATATCTCTAGCACGTGTCGCATGAATTGACTTTAGACAGGCAGTCACATTCAATGTGGGGCCAGTAGTACCCTAGGCATTTGATTTTTGTAGCCATAGCCCTCGGTGCTATGTGTCCATCACAGAGCCCCTCATGCACTTCATTAACTACCTTCTGTGCTTGCTCCCCACCCACACATGTTAGTAATATCCTGTTGTAGGAACGTTGGCATAGGGTGTCATTTTCCATGAGCACGTATTGCCAGGCATGCCTATGGACTGCATCTCTTTAGGCATATGCCAATCCACATGGGGGCTTGTCATGCTATAGGTAAGCCTTAATGTTGACAGACCACTCCTGGGTATCCACAGCACTGATAGAGGCCATGTGTTCCATTTGAGTGATAGGCTCTACACATTCAATAATTGAAGTTGGTAGGTTTTCCAAAGAATGTGATGGAATGTTTAAATCAAGGGTAGCTAAGACATCTGCCATGGTGTTTTCGTTGGATGGCACGTGTTGCACATCAGTGGTTGCAAATTGCTTAAGCAGGGTTTTTACTAGGTCATAGTAAGGTTGTAGATGCATAGCCTTGTAGGCATAGAACTCGATGATTTGATTCACAACTAGTTGTGAATCTCCCCAGATCGCCAGGTGTTGTATGTGTAGGGTTTGGGCAGTTAGGAGGCCTCTAAGTAGCCCTTCATACTTTGCCATATTGTTGCTGCATGCGAAGGCAAAACGATAAGTGAAAGGATGCATTTCCCCATAAGGTAACGTGATGACGGCAGCTGTGCTACCTCCTCGCACAGTTGATGCACTGTCAAAGTGTAAAGTGGCTTTGAGATGCAGTGGGATGATGTTGACCTTGCTAACATGTTCTTTTGGGAATTCAGGATCTATGGTTACCTGATGATCAACTGGTAAGGCTATGAGCTAGGTTACTATGGCTTGACCCTTTCTCGATGATTGACTTTCATAGTGTAAATCAAACTCTATGGTTATTGCTTTCCACCAGGCTATCCTACTACTTTTGTATAGGTTGTTGATAATAGCCTAAAGTATATGGCTCTTGCAAATGATGTTGGTTATACTATGGAACAAGTAATGCCTCCACTTTTTTAGTGCAAACACTAAGGTAAGGAAATTCCTCTCTACTTCATTGTATTTCGTCTCATGTGCTATTAGTGCATGGCTTAGATAATACATTGGTGTCTTAGAATCGTTGTTTCGTTTCTGACATAGTAGTGTGGTGATAGATGTGTTAGAGGTGGCAAGGTAAATGAAGAAGGGTTTGTCCCTCTGTGGTGGATGCATAGTCAGGAGGTGTGAAAGCTCCTTCTTCAAGTCATTGAAGGCTTGCTGACACTAGGTTGTCCACTTGAAGTTAACCCCCTTCTTTAGAAGATGTTGCATGGGGTGTAACTTGTCGGTTAGCTTTGCTATGAACCTTCGAATGAACTGTACTCTACCCTACAAACCACGTAGCTTCTTAAGGTTTGTGGTAGGTGCCAGGTTGACAATGGCCTTGACTTTGTCAAGGTCCATCCATATTCTAGCCTCTGATACTACAAACCCTAACATGCGTCCAGTTTTTACCCCAAAGATGCACTTCTTAGGATTGAGTCATAGGTCATGCCTTTCGCAGCACTTAAGGACTATTCCTAGGTCACGTGTGTGATTAGTTGTCTCTTTGGTCTTGATAGCTATATCATCCATATAGTCGTTCAACATTCCTAGGAGGTAGTCACTAAAGATGTATGTCATGGCTCATTGGTAGGTCACTCCAGCATTCTTGAGCCTGAAATACATCATGGTATAGCAAAACGTCCCCCAGGGTGTCATGAAGGTCATTGATATTTGGTGTTCTAAATTAATGTAGATTTGGTTATAACCAAAGAAACCATCCATAAAGGATAGTAAAGCGTGACTAGCCATGGTGTTGATGAGCTGATCGATGCTTGGGAGTGGAAATTTGTCCTTGATCTTCACCTTGTTCAAGTCTCGAAAGTCTATACAGATGCATATTCCTCCCATTTTCTTCAAGACTATAATGATGTTGGATACCTAGTCTGAGTAATCAACTGCACGGATGAAACCAACTTGGTATAGCTTGGTGATTTCATCCCTCACAGCCAGTGTGATTTCTAGTTTGATTTTGCGAGCCTTCTCCTTGACTACCTTCATGTGCAGGTCTAGGACAATGTTGTGCTAAATCAGCTACAGATCTAGACCCGGCATGTCGCTGTGTGACCATACGAAGACATTGATATTATCTTGCAAGATCTTGGCTACACTATTGTGCATTTGTGCATCTAAAAGGAAGCTGAGTTTCAATGTTTTTATCACCCCTTCAGAAGTGGTGATGGGCATCTTGACGAAAGGATCCTCAATCACATCCTTGGCCTCTAAATCTAGGGCTTTGACTAGATGCTTAGGCTAGTCTGGGTATGCTTCTAAGATTGCTATGGTGCTAACTATGGTTGACCCCTAATTGATCATGTTGGGGTTCAACTATCTTGCAAGCTTTCCCTATGGACCTGCTAGTGTTAAAGGCGTTGAGAGGTCGCAATGGACTTTCATCTCTTGCTCAACCTGCCAACATAAGATAAAAGCTGGATTAAGAGGCATCTATTGGTAGAGACTGTGCATATAAAAAATGTGCAAAGTAACGATGAGATACAACTTGTGACATTTGACAATGTGAAGATCAAAGTTTGCCAATTTAAGATCATGATGGATCATCAAGGCATGAGAGTGCGAAACTACTAAAGATGTAAAGTTGCCAATGCAACATTGTGAAGCTATGAAATTGTTCATATGCAAATGCCAAGCTACTAGTTTAGTGTCATTTCAGACTACCAAATTGTAACGTGCAAAGTTTTAACATGCAGAATGATGGTATATGGGACAAGAAAAGATAGGTATCAAGAATGCAAAACCGTTAAGGTAGGACATGCGGACTACTGACATGAAATAACTAGAATTGGCGATAATGCCAATATGGAAGCATGAGGCTTTGGAAAGATTTGAAACTACCCATGTGATTATGGACTATGACTATAATAGGTTGAGGTTTCTAGTTTAGGGTCTTTCTAGACCATTAAAAATGTAACTATGCTAGGATTGCTAGTTTAAGGTCTTTTCGGACCTGTCGCGTCGCGGTTGCTAGGATTGCTAGTTTAAGGTCTTTTCAGACTTGTAATAAAAAAATATATACTTTTTTATTCTCTGGAAAGCACAAAACTGACTCGAAGTGTGTGAAGGTTTTAATGCTAATAGTTCTACGATGTCATGGCGAGCATGCTATGTTGTACGATGCGCTCTGCATTAATCAGAGGGAGAAGGTGACAAGTTTCTCCATTTTGCCCTTATGGCCATAAATAAGGATTAGGCCCTGGAAAATTTTCCATTTTTAGCGTAAGAACACAGGACTCACATTAGAGCACAAGGAAATTTTGGAGCACAAAGAAATTGTGTTATCGATTAGCAAGGTGAATTTTCGTAGTGAAGGGTGTGCATTTGCAATCAGGACAATGGCTTCTAAGACCCATTTTGTGCTTTTGAAGGTTGACAAGGCAAAGAAGACCTTGGCATGCATGACATAGTCATGCGTTGCAGTGTGGAGGAGCACAGCGTTGAGTTAGTAAGCTACGCCTCCTCTACCTTTTATTTTGTTTTGTATTTTCTGCTATTTTCTACTTTTCGTCTGTGTCCTATCGATTTTGCATTTGTTCTCGTCATGTCTTTTTGGCCCATGGATCACTGCCATCACCATTTTGGTTACTGTGGATGCAGAAATGTTGCATCCTTGTTGCATGCAAGACCACTTAAGCTACCGCTGCCATGGTTATTATAACCATGAAGCTTGGGTGGTTTAAGTTGCCTAACTTTTGAAATGGCGTAACTTAGAATCCTTAGCAGGGCTTGGCCATGTAACACTTGTTTTGCTAGGGCATGTTGTTAATTATCTGTTGCTATGCTAGGCTACTTGCATGTTCTTGCTATGCTAGGCCTTCAAGACCTTGCTGCACTATGCGTAGAAAAAGGTTATGCTACACTTCTACTATAGTGCATGTGTTTCTTTAGGATACGATGCCAACGTTTGCTGATTGTGTTATGCAGGGTAGGTTTAAGACCTAGGCTGATTTTCTTGGAGGTTAGAGGGGTCCTATGTCATGTGGGAAGGCCTATGGCTATCGTTCTTCCTCCCCACATATGTATGGGGGACCGAGGGATCTGGTTTAGGCCTGGGGTACAAGACTTTTTGCAGTTTCTCCTCGACCACTTCAACATGATCATCTGGTCCTCCCTGAAGCAAGAGGAGGCATCCACCATCATAGAAACCATTTTTCCTGAGGCAAGCTAGGGCATTTTGAGGTTTCTGACTAATGGGGCAGTCATAAGAGGTCAGGGAGAAGGATCCATCCAGTGCCCAACAAGGTCGAGGCACTTGGCCTAGATCTGGGAGATGGTCAAGTATGATTGCTACCATCACTTCAACATGTTTTTCCTTACATGTTTCATGACAATGTGCTTCCAAAACCCTGAATGAATAGTATACATTGATCATGGGTGGGTTTGCTATGTTTGTGCAACTTTCACCAAGGTAGCCTAATGCTAACAGTATGGAATTGCTACCAGGTTCTTCCTTGATGATGCAGGTGTTAACAACCTACCAGAACAGCTAGCCACAACACAGCTAGCCCTACAGGAGTTCTCTTCCATATAGAACATGCGAGCAGGCATAATTTGCCACTGTGGGGGTGAGTATCATACTTACATAGTTGAGCACTTCCCCATTTATGAGCAGTGTAGGAAGCAGGGCTAGTTCGACAGGGAGTGGATGAGACCCTTCAAACTGGTCATGGTTGAAAACATTCTGGTTGAACTCCCAGAGTTCCCACTGCCAAACCAATATGGTAGGTTAAGAGGTTGTTTCTATGTGTTTAAATGCCTTTGTAAATTTTGCATTTCTTGCATCTTTATGCTAAACATTTTGTGAACTTGTAACAGGGACTAAGAAGCCCAAGGAGGTGATGAAGGTGGCCGTCGAGACTCAAGGAGCAAACGTTTACTTCAAATATGGGGAAGTAGCAAGGATCCAGCATTGGCTAAACACTAAGGCTTTGGATGCCCTCCTCCTAAATCTCAAGAAGGTGGGGCTTATGGATCTATTCCTAGCCCCAAATCTGAGTGTTCCCATGGTTGAGATGCCCACCTTGATCGGGTCCTTTTTCGATAAGGTGGGCCATTTTCACCTGAGTGTGCATGCCATGTGGGTGGTCATTGACATCAATGACAAGTTATTTTTAAATCTGTTCAGCATCCCTGTCGATGGCGTTGAGGTGGGGTCAAAGTCCAAGATGGAGTTGACCCTTGGGAAGAAGGACCTTGAAGAGTGGCTGGGGCTCACCAAGGAGCATAAGGGGCTCCCCATGGAGAAGCTCAAGGAAGGACCCATCAAGAAGCTCAACCCTATTTTTTGTGCTTGTGCATTCTCCCAGCTGCTTACCTAGGAAAATGTCCTAAGGCTTGAGCAAGCCTAGATCATGTGCGAGGTCATGGAGGAGGGGACTCGCTACAACTGGGCCGAGTCCCTGTGCAAAGGTTTATGGACCTCAATCTTGGGAAACCATGAGAAGATGAAGGCTTGATCCAACATTTAGTATGCCTTTTATATAGGCTTTCTCAAGTGCTTTGTGGAGTTCCTAGTGGTTCAAGAGAGAGGAAACTAGGTTTTGTAGAATCGCAACCAGATTTTTAGACCCTAGATTCGCTAGGTTCTCTGGACCACCCAAGCCTAGGATCCCCTAGAAGTAGTTGGGGAGTCATTTTCTGTAATGACTAAGGATCAGGTAGCCCGCAATGTTTATTGACAGGATAGTATAGGATAGATGCCCCTAGCTATGGATGGTAGCATGTCACGACATGAGCATTTGCTAGCTGAAATGGTTGCCAGCACGTTGCCAAAGAAGAGGCCTCCCCCAGCCTTGCATGTGGAAGAGGAGGAAGGGTGAAGACTGTAGCTCAAACTGCAGAGGACATGAACTCCTATTGGTAAGTGCCTTTTGCTTAGTGCTTACTTTGTTGTGGTCTGCTACACCATGCTACGCTAAATAAGGAAGCATAGCATAGCGTCTATTTTAGTCTATTTGCTTTGGACTAATGCTAATGTGTCTGACAATTAGAAGAGGGAGAAGATGAAGAAGTAAGTGACAAACAGGTGTCAAACCCCAGGACAGGGGTGGCAAATAAAGGCATGGGGGCTCCATTTTTGGCGAGAGGGGTGCTGGTAGTGACGAATAAGGACACAGAGGTCCCAGTTTTGATGAGAGGGGCTTCGGTCACTAAGACGGGAGCTCCTACAGCTAAGGTAGGGACTCTCATCATTAGGGAGAATCATCCCATTGAGGAGTCTCCCATGAATAAACAAGATGGTGGTTTACACAAGGGGAAATCACTAGCACACAAAGAGGAGGTCCATATCGGCCTGGAAGGAACTTTCAGCCAGACCTCTATCCTTGTTTTGTGTCAGCTGGAAGAAAGACCGCCGCCAGATGTTGGTGAGTTTGGAAACATGTTTTCCTTGTCATAGTCCACTTTGGTCATTGCTAATATGTTTGGTTATGCAACAGATGCTACTACTAATGCCACAAGACCCACCCTAGCTCGTACCAAGCCTTAGGCTAAATTTTCCAACAAGTTCATGTTCAAGCAAGGGGTTGTTGATGACATGATCAAGTGCCTTGAATGGGTGGACCCTGAAGTAAGTAAGTAGTGGTCTTACTTGCCATTGCTGTGCTATGCTAAATTTTCTCATGATTGCTACTTGTGCTACGCTAGTGTGACTAATGCTTTTTTCATGCCATGATAGCTTCTCGACTTAAGTGGAACATGACACGACCTTTGAAGGTTAGTGCCATATCCTCATTTCCACTGAAAGCAACTGAGGTGTCTCATCATGTGTATGACAAGGCTTGTAGATGTGCTTTGCTCTTGGCATCCTCCTAGTGAAGAGTTATGAAAACAGATCCAAAGGACAAAGGAAGAGGTGGCTAACCTAAGGTTTGAGGTAGCGAATCTCAGGTCAAGGAATGAGTTATTCATAGCCCAGGTGATCAATGGCAAAGACTGGCACATAGCTATGGTGGATCATGCTAGGATTTGGATGCTTGAGTGCCAAAATGTTGAGAATACCCGTGAGGTGATAGAGCAATGCATGCAAATGGACTTACTAGACCAGAAGTTTCAAGATATAAAAGACATTAGCACTAAGATTTTCAAGTGGGGGTAGACTCAAAGAAACCATAAGTATATGTATAAACAAGAGAGTGCCATCCATCGCAAGTTATATGAGAAGGTCATTATGGAGGAGTTTATATATGAAGAATTTGTAAATGCTATTGATGCTTCTAAGGCTTACAGCAGGCCCTGCACTAGATAGGAGCCATTGGATAGATGTCTCAGTGGAGGAGGTCTGGCGTCACCTTGGATTTGGCTTAAACCAAATACCCTTCAAGGCAGATGCGGGGACTACTCAGGTTAGTCACATTTTACTATGTTAAATTTTATGTTTGGTTGTAATTTGCGCTTGTTACCCTAACTGAACACTTCACCTCCACGATGCAGGCCCCAGTTGATGGCACAACACCAATAGAGGGATGGAATGAAGAGGCAGCAGAAGAAAACCAGGAAGAAGGCAATGCACAAGGAAACAACATAGGAGTGGATGGAGAAAGGGAGGCACAAAGAGGTAACCCATGACCACATGGGGTATTTTTTTGGAATTTTTTGAACTCTTTTGCAAAAAAATTTGCGAGCATTGGAAGACAACAATTTTTTATAAAGCGAGAAAATTTTAAGCATACTTGTATACTACATTTGCATGTTTTGGTGTAGAATTTCAATGCTTTAGTGTTCTAGTTTTAAGTCATTTTGGGCCGTTACATAGTATGCCACAGGAATGATGCATCAACAACTTGGGAAAATAGCTAAATAGCGACTTGTGATAGTTTTAGGTCATTTCAGGCCATAGTGTAGCATTGCTAGTTTTGGGCCATTTTGGGCCATAGCGTATTGCTAGTTTTAGGCCATTTCGGGCCATGCTATATTGCTAGTTTTAGGCCATTTCAGGTCATTTTGTATTGCTTATGAATAGTGTGCAGAAAAGAAGCAATGGGATTGCTACACTAGGAAAATCTGCTTCTTGACCTGACATGGGTTGAGTGGGATGTAAGGTCGAGACGTTCCACTAGGGCCTTCATCCACATCGTCACCCCCTACATGGAAGGGCAATTCAACCCATGCATTTTTGCTAAGGGGATCAACTTGTTGGGCTGACCCCTCCATCAGATAGTTAGCGTAATTTGCAACAAACATTTCATTCTTAGAAGTTATGACTTTTGAGCCTATGTTTTGGATTTCTTGGGTTGCTACTTCATTAGCATGGATCACCACTTCTCTGCCTGCATAAGGTAGGTGGATATCTTGATGTATGGGCAAGGAAACAACCCTAACTTATGTTAACCACAATCTTCCCAAGATCAGGTTGAACCTAGGCATTTTCTCAACCAAAATAAACGTTGCTTCTGTGGGGAATTGGTCCCCTGGTATGAAGTTTATGTGAATGGTGTCCTTTACCATGACTCACACCCCATTGAATGACCTTAGGCATGCCATTGTTGTGGGTTTGATCTGGTCAACCAAGCCCAGCTTGTCTATAATGGGGAAGGGGATGACATTCATGACAGCCCCATAATCAATGTGTATCCCTCGAATCCAATGTTGACCGACCCGAATTGTGATGAACAGGGACAACATAGTCACCTGACCCTTCACAGGGTCTTCCTTAATGGTGTCATCGTGAAAGGTTAGTTGAGGCTGCTCTGACTTTGTAGGCATAGAGGGAAGCATGACCAAGTAGATCGCTTCCTCCTTTGCTGGCATGTCTTCGTTGATCAAAGTCACTATCAACATGCAAATATGAGCTTCGCAGTGTGGAGCAAATGTTATGATTAGGTCATACAAGATCAGGGTAGTGTTTTTTTGTTTCAGAACCTATTTGACCTGTGTGAGGGTGTCTAAGAGGTCTTGGTCACCCCCTAGCTTGGTGGTGATTTTCTCCTCTTCTATCCATTCTAGAAGATGAATTTATTCTAGGAGAGATGACTTTGGATCTAGGCTCAGATCCTTGTTGGATGAGCGATGTGGACTGTGTGGTCATGTCGACCTTTTTCTTCACCATAAATGTAGAAGATCAGGAAGTACGTTCGGGAGTGCTTGGGGTAGTACCTCCATTAGATGCCTCACCTGTGGAGTGGACTTCTCATCTTGGAGCGTGAGAAGGTGGCTTGACTGCTTTGTGCACGACAGGGATTACTGAGGATGTCGATCTCCTAATGACAAAAGGTGCTAGAGGTGTTAGGAGGTAGGGCCATGTGGCCCCATTGACAAGTGGTACAAAAGTGGATGCCCTTGAAGGAACCCTCAGGATAAAAGGTTTTTGCAAACTTTGATTAGCAGCCCATGGTACTGGTGCACTACGCTGAGGCACACGGATCATGAATGGCTACTGGGGTTGCCTAGGATCATTGTCAATGCCAATAACATTGATTACATAACCAACATTGTTGGCATTGAGGGGGTCTTTGTAGATATACATAGATTGGTTTTTTGGGTGAACTAGGTTTCTTTCATCTAGCACCAGCTTCTCCTAGTTGATTAATCTCTAGATGTTGTCCAAATAGTAATCCATGTTGCTGCCACATAGCTGGTGGTAATCACAAAATCTTTCTATCCTGAAATCCCTAGGGACTGGAAGCTCATTGGGCAAGGCCAAAGAGGGGTTCGTAAGGAGATTGTAGTAGCATTGATGTTTCACAGCTGCTTCTTTCGACATCTATTTATGTCAAATGTATCCCGCTACTAGCAGTTTCTTCAGAAGCTTTGAAGGATTAAGGGACAATGGGGTATACTTTGAGCGGTCTTTGCACTCAAAGTTGGACTTGGTTTGTGTAGATGTCTCAGGCATGGGTGAAATAGGTTATGTTATGTGGCTTGGCTTGGGCATAGGATTGTCCATAGGTATGGCCAGTTTCTTACTGCTCTTGCTACTATTGTTAGGTTTGGGTTTGGTCTCAGCTGCCACAGCGGCCACTGTGGTTTTTGGGGCTTTACCCTTTTCCTTCTTTGCGAAGGTGTTCTCATAAGCGATATAGGCTAGGTCTTTGCTTACCTTGACCATGTCTTGTATGTGCAATAATCAAAAATGTTGGTGGATGGAAGAACACTAGGGATCATTGGGCACAATAGTTCCAACCCCATACCTGTGAGAGGGTCATGTTGGGTGTGTGCGAACATGGGGTGCCATTAACGGTCTGGTTGATCAGACAGGGCCTTACATTGATGTCAATATAGCCTTTTGCAACATAAATAATGCAAAATGCAAGATAATGTTTAAGGGTAAATGAAGCAGGTTAGAAATTGTAAAAAATATGATAGTAATACAAAGTAATGCTTAAAAGTGAATAAGATAGGAAATAATGCAAAACGAGATAGCAAATGAGAGATAAAGTAAAGTGTGGTTAGAAACATGCACCACTTTGAAGCTATAGACTTGTTCGGTTAGGGTGGATACAATCAGTTGCACAGCCTGACAGAGTGCAGAAATCCCAAGGGTAACCAAGGCATGCTGAGCAAAAAGAGCTATGCATTTGGATGCAGACTCGTGTACAAACAATGCAGGGTTCTACCAAGGTGGTAGAACAGAGATGGCGACCTCACGCCAATCGAGAGAGACTCGTTGTTTCCAATGTTAGATAGATGACCTTGATATTACAATGCTGGAGAGAGGGGAAATCTTTGTTTCAAAATTTCAATGTTCCCACCACTTGGAAGCTATTTGCTTCTAGCAAGATGCAAACTCTTTTGAAATTGCCAACTTTTAAGATTGTAGACCTTTTATTTTTTTGCATGCTATTTGCCAGGGTATTTATAGGACTGAGGGTATTCAAAACGGTGGTTTGAATGTTACGTGCCTCAAGCCTTCGTTGTCTTGCTGGCACCACTCGTGTCATTTGTGATCATTGGGCCTACAACACCATTGCAATGCAAACTTTCCATGCAATAATTGTGATCCTACCATGCCATAATCACACCGTCAGCATCTGGAGACATGTGCTAATGGTCCAAATAGGTGGAGTGCATTGATGTTGCACAACCACTTGATGCCTCATTGTGCTTTGTGACGTAGCATGCTTGGCGTAGCGTAGCACCTTGTCACGCATTTTGCTATCTGTTACATGCTTGCTATGCTATGCTATGCTATGTAGCATACCATGGCATAGCAACTGAACTTAGTTACAAGATTTTTGCTGATTTGCAACCTTTCTCCTACGATGCAAGTCTTTCAAACTCTGTTGACAATGCCTTTTGAATTGCGTTCTGTCTCTTTCGTAGGATTACTATGCCTTGCTCTAGCATGTAGCTCAGTGTAGCATAGTAGCAGACATGGTCCGCCACTTCCTGATGGAAAGATACATCACTGCAAAACTTGAAATTTGGCGAGGAGACTGGGTAGTGAAGTCGTTGCCATGCTACATTGTGTGATGTCACGTAGCGTAGCACTTTGTTCCACCATTATCTTCTGAATTTTGCTACGCTACATAGTGTAGCGTAGCATTGCAGGCTTCGTGACTTAGAAAACTTGCCAAACTATTTCTTGCACATCCAGAATGCTGCTACCGATTGTGCACACTATTTTTGAGCAGGCTGTCAGTTGTTTAGGCTACTTTGGTGAGCAAGCAGGATGGTACATAACTTTTCCATGCTAAAAGTAGAAAATTTTCCAAACTAGCTGACCTTGACTCATAATTTTCTTCTCCTAAAGAACTATCATAGTGCTGCATGAATTTTCCATGCCTGGTGAATTAAGGATGACCTCGCATTTTCATGGTGTCTCATTGGCCCCTTTTTCTCGACATTTGGAGAACAAGCTCGATGGATGTCGGCAAAGAATACGAAACACCTTAGCAAGCGAAATGCTAAGGTTGTCACTTAGTGAGTGTTGAGACGTCACTTGGTCATGCTTGAGAGTGTTGTGTCGGTTCTACGGAGGTTAAGGTAAAGAGCAAAGATGATGTTTAGCAGAGTCCCTCGTCAGAGTGCTTTGAGCATCTCGTGTGCGTTTTCATCTTTAGCTGGTGTTGTTCTTCAACCTCTAGTAGGACAAGCATTCGCTTCACAAGACGAGTTGCATTACATCTATGAAGGGCTTTACCTTGTCTATAGATACCTTCCATATGGCAAGTTGTGTTACGCTTATGCCAGAATTTGCACTCTGAAGTAGTTGAGCTAGTCAAGGTACTCACTTCATGATGCGGTAGCATTTGCTACCTTGGCAAGACGTACCCATAGGGGCAAAGGTCTTGTTGGGTACTAGCATTGTTGTTACTCTTAGGCACTATTGCTGGTGTGAGATGCCCAAAGCTAGAAGGCCAGTAGCTACCTTGGCAACGTCGACATGGGGGAGCTGGCTTCCAATGCCCTAGGTGCTGTTGTGGGCGTGGATGCACTAGAATCCCTAACAAAGGAATGCATGCTCAGTTCATCTATGGGATCAGCTACCACATAGCTAAATATTGCATGAGCTGAAACCTTGGCAGGGAACTAAAGAGCAACAATATTGTGGCTAGGCCACAATACTATTAGCACCCCAGAAGTGGAAACAAGTCCAGGAACTACCATAAGGGCGGTGGGCCGTGGTGATGGTAGGTTCAAAGGGCCCGTGTGACATCATATGATGTCTTCGAAGGGTCAACATGACACTGAGGCTGGCGACACCACACATGCTTTAGACCACATTCTCCTTGCATTGAGAACTGTGTCCTAGAGCTGTGATGTCCCACCCATGTGCTAGAATCATGCCTCTTCTTTCGACGTGTATCTAGTGGTAGTGCATGTTGAGGGTGCAATGTGAACCCAGTTTAAGGTCTTGGTAGACCGTGTGCTGGTTTAAGGTCCCAGCAGATCGTACATGCTAGTTATACATCGTAGTGGACATGTAATGCCAGTTTATAGTCATAGTGGACTAACAGTGCTAGTTTTATGTCATAGCGGATGGTTGCCACTAGTTTAACGTCATGGCAGAAGCTGCTCAGTGCTGCTAGTTTATTGTAATTACAGAAACTACCTGGTGTGACTACTAGTTTATCGTCATAGCGGACAGTGCTCATTGTTTCCTTTGTGCTTTAGATGTAGTACAGCTTGAGGTACGTGTGGTTCACCAGGTTGGTGAACTCATTGCTATCCATGTCCACCAGTTTGAAGGCTCCATTCCCAAAGGCTTTAGTCACCACATAAGGTCCTTCCCAGTTGGCTAAGAATTTACTCACATGCCCATGGATAGCCTTGAGGACAAGGTCTCCCCTCTGCACTGGTCATTGATGCGAGTTTGCATGGTGCTTCTGCTGTTGTTTGCTCTAGTAGTGGTCGATGCATCTCAGCATCTGCACGTGTTTCTCCTCCACTAAGTCAAGGTCGATGGTCCATGATTCATTGTTCTGGGCTTCGCTCACGACGTTGGACAGGATCATCCAAAGTGAGGGTACCTGCAACTCAAGAGAAAATATAGCTTTAGATCCATAAAGAAGACTGTAAGGGGTCTTACTCATTGTAGTTCTGCAAGTCATTCGGTAGGCTCAGAGGATGTAGAGTATTTGCTCGTGCCACCGCCTCTTGCTGTTGTTAAGCATCCGCTTTAGCAAGTTGATGATGGACTTATTTGTAGCCTCCACATGCCTGTTCGCCTATGGATAATAGGGGGAAGAAAATGATTGTTTAATGCCTATATTTCTATAGAAGGTTCAAGTTTCCATACTGCTGAACTCTGGCCCATTTTTGGTCATAATAGTCATCGAAATCCCAAACCTAGTTATGATGTTATCAAGGATGAAATGCAAGATTTGCTGAGATGTCATTTTCCTCAAGGGAATAGCTTCCACCCTCTTAGTAAAATATTTTGTGGCAGTATTAATGAAGCTATGCCTTGAGGAGGACTTAGGCATGATAGGCCCTATGAGGTCTAATCCCCATCATTGGGAGGGCCATGTAATTTGCATTAGATGCAGGTCTGTAGGTGCTATGTGTATGAGATTTGCATATCTATAGCATGTGTTGCATGTCTTGACTTTTGACAGGCAGTCACATTTCATGTAAGGTCAATAGTACCCTAGGCATCTAATTTTCGTAGCCATAGCCCTAGGTGCTATGTGTCCACTACACAGCCCTTCATGAACCTCATTAAATACCTTTTGTGCCTAATCACCACCCACGCATGCCAGCAATATCCCATCATAGGATCGTTGACACAAGGCATCATTTCCCATGAGCACGTATTACCGAGCATGCTTGTGGATTGCATCTCTTTGAGCCGATGTCAATCCACCTAGGGGTTCACCATGCTATAAAGAAGATTTAATGTTATCATACCACTCTGGAATATTCGTATCATTGACAAAGGCCACATGTTCTACCTGAGTGATGGGCTCGATACATTCTATGATTGTGGTTGGAAGGTTTGCCAAAGAATGTGATGGGATGTTTAATGTGAGGGTAGCTAGGGCATCTACTATGGTGTTCTCATTGCATGGCACGTGTTGCACATCAGTGGTCATGAATTGCTTCAGTAGGATTTTTTCTAGGTTGTAGTAGGGTTGCAGGTGCGTAGCCTTGTAGGCGTAGACTTTAGTGATATGATTTATGACTAGTTGTGAATATCCTCGGATTGCTAGGTGTTGTATACGTAGTGCATGGGCAGTTAAGAGGCCTCTAAGTAGCCCCTTGTATTCTGCCACATTGTTGGTACAAGAAAATGTGAAACAATAAAAGGATGTATGCATTTCCCTAGAGGGGAATGTGATCATGGTAGTAGCGCTACCTCCTCATGTGGTTGAAGTGCCGTCGAAGTGTAAGGTTGCCTTGAAATGCGATGAGACGATGGCAACATTGCTGACATATTCATCTGGTAACTCGAGATCTATGGTTGCCTGGTCAGTGACTAGCAAGGCTATAAGTTGGGTTGCTATGCCTTGACCCTTTGTCGACGATTGACTTACATAGTATAGGTCGAGCTCTGCGGTTATTACTTTCCATCGAGCTATCCTGCCACTTTCATACAAGTTGCTGGTGATAGCCTAGAGTATGTTTCTTTTACAAATGATGTTGGTTGTGATGCGGAATAGGTAATTTTGCCACTTTTTTACTGTGAACAATAAGGCTAATCAATTCCTCTCCATTTCATTGTATTTTTCCTCGTATGGTATTAGTGCATGGCTTAGGTAATACACTAGTATCTCAGAACCATTGTCCTACTTCGGATATAGCAGTGCTGCTATGGATGTGTCGGAGGTGACAAGGTATATGAAGAAAGGCTTGTTCCTTTATGGTGGGTGCATCCTTGGGAGGTGCAAGAGCTCCTCCTTCAGGTTGTCGAAGGCTTGTTGACACTAGGCTGTCAACTCAAAGTCAACCCCCTTCTTTAGAAGATGTTGCATGAGGTGTAACTTTTTGATCAACCTTGCTATAAACCTTTGAATGAATTGCACTGTACCTTGTAAACCACGTAATTCCTTAAGGTTTGTGGGAGGTGCTAGGTTGACGATGGCCTTGACTTTGTCTGGGTCCACCCATATTCTAACCTCCGATACTATGAACCCTAACATGTGTCCAGTATTTACTCCAAAGATGCATTTCCTAGGATTGAGACATAAGTAATGCATTTGGTAGCACTTGAGGACTACCCATAAGTCATGTGGGTGATTGGCTGCCTTCTTTGATTTGACTGCTATGTCATCTACGTAATCATTTAATGTTTCTAGGATGTAGTCACTGAATAGTTGACCGCACAGATGAAACCTAGCTAGCCTAACATAAGCAACTATTTCACTTTCCTAGACACATCTTGAACACATATAGTATTGTTGGGCTACCAAATGTTAAGCATTGTTGGGTTACCAAGTACTATACGTATGCTTGAAGTGGTCATGCTTGTGTTCATTAACTGCTAGAAAGTAATTACTCAATTGAAATGCAGTAAATTAAATTGAATTAAAAGAAACATTAATATATTCTTAGTGCTACAAGGATTGTCAAAAGAGTTCATTTTTATTGTCATCACATTGCTATGCTAAGGTACATTAGTGCTTGAACAAAGAACCATACAAACTTAGACTTCTGTGGGCACTCAGAAAATATTCTAACTTTGGAAAAAATGAACTATAAGAGTTTCACTACTCTGATTGAAAACTAACAAAAACTCATCCAAATTGGGAGCTTAGACATTATATTTATAGGCCAACATATACGCACCCCCCCCCTTCTGCCTCTAAATCTAGGACTTGGACCAGGTGTCTAGGCCAATCTAGGGATGCTTCAAAGGCTACTATGGTGTTAATCGTAGTTGACCCCCAGTTGATCATGTTGAGGTTCAATTGTCTTGCTAGCTTGCCTTGAAGCCCTACCAACATTAAAGGTGTGGAAAGGGCAAGATGGATTTCCATCTCTTGCTTAACTTGCCATCATAAGATGAAAGCCTGGGTAAGGGTCATCAGAGATTTTGTGATACATAAATCTGTAAAGCAACATTGAGATGCAACTTGCCAAGTATGACAATGTAAAGATTGAAAGTTTGCTAGTTTAAGGTCGTGGTGGACCACCAAGGTAGAAGAGTCTAGAATTTCTAAAGATATAAAAATTGCTGATGTGAAGTGCGAAGTTGTGTAGCCATTGATATGCAAATTCCAAACTGTTAGTTTAGTGTCATCTTAGACTACCATGTTGTAACACACAAAATCTTAATATGCAAAACAAAAAAATAGAAAGTGCAAGTGTGTGGATTATCAAACTGCTAGTGCAGGAATGAAGACATGAAACTGCTAGGAAATGTGATACTTCCTATGTCGAAACGTGTGAGGTAACTGCTGATGTAAGGATGTAGTTAGTTTAACGTCATTGCACACTGCGAATGTTACGGGTTGAAACTACTATTTTAGTATCCTTTCAAGCCCTGAAGGGTGAAACTATGCCAGGCTCATTAGTTTAAGGTCTTTTCAGGCCCTTAATTGAAAACAAATATTATTATATTTTTTTTATCGAGAAGGCGAGTAGTTGGCTTGAAGCATGCCAAGGCTTAAATGCTAATAGTGTTATGATGTCATGTCGAGCATGCTACATTGCACGGTGTGCTCCACATTACTCAGAGAGAGAAAGAGGTAAGTTTCCCCATATTACCCTTACAACCATAAATAGGGATTAAACCCAGGTAATTTCATTGTTTCCACCGTAAGAGCACAGAACCCTCATTGGAGCATTCAATGATTTTGGAACATGGAGAAGTTGTGTTGATTGACTAGCAGGACTAATTTCTACAATAGAGGTCATAAATCTACAAGTAAGGCCATGGCTCCTAAAACTTATTTGGTGCTTGCAAAGGATGGGGAGGTGAAAAAGACCCTAAGGCATGCACCACAAGCGTGCGTTCTAGTGTGGGAGAGCACACTATTGACCTAGTAAGTTTTCATATCTCCTTTACCCTTTTCATCTTGCGCCTTCTACCGCTTTCTACTCTCATTTTGCATCTTATTTATTTTTCTATTTGTATTTTCTGCAACCGTGTTGTTTTAGCCTTTGTGTTGCCACGACCTCTTTTTTCTTTTCGTCGTGGCTGTTGTGCAAGGGTTTCGTTGTGATTGCATGAAAGGCCATTTTTGCCATCATGGTTGTCACGAATGTGGGGTTGGGGCCATTTAAGTTGTTTAATCTTGACATGCCATGACGTAAAACCCTAGGGAGGGTTTGGTTATGTTTAATGCAATGCCGCAACACATGTTTTGTCTAAGTATGTTTTTAGTTATTTCGTTGCTATGCTAGGCTACTTGCATGTTCTTGCTATGCTAGGCTTTCGCATCCGTGCTATTCTATGTAAGGACAAGGGGTTATGTTATGCTATATTTATGGTCTTCTAGGCACTTCTATGTTACGCATGTATTGCATTTAAATGTGATGCCAATATTTTCTGGTTGCATCATGCAGGATAGGGCTAAGGTCTCGGCTGATCGTTTTGGACCTTGAACGGGTCCTATGTCATGTGGGCAGACCTATGGCCAACATTCATCCTCCCCCGATACGTGTGGAAGATCGAGCGATTTGGTTCAGGGGAGGGGCAAGAAACTTCTTACAATTCCTTCTCAACCACTTTAGTTTGATGGTTTGGTCCTCCTTAGATGAGACGCAGGCATCAGGCATAATAGAGGCCATGATGCCAGGGGAAAATCGGGGCATTCTGAGATATCTTTCTGATGACGTGACTACAAGTAGACCAGGAGGAGGGTCCACCCAACACTCAACAAGGTTGAGGTGTTTAGCCTAGATTTGGGACATGCCAGAATACCAATGCTATCATTAGGACAACAGATTGTACCTCGTGCGCCAGATGGCAATGTACTTTCAGAACCCGTAGGGGACCGTCTATTGTGTTGGGGGGTGAGTTTCGCGTCTTTTCTTTACTTGGTTATGCAACGTCGGCCATACTTGGTTGAGTGCTAATAGTGTGTGCTTATCATAAGGTTCTATATTGACAATGATGGGGTTCATGACCAGCTAGGTGAGTTGGCCACGATGCGCCTAGTCCTATAGGAATTTGCCTCTACCAAGAGCCTGTGGGTGGGTATGATTGGTCATTGTGGGGATGGGGGAGAGAATAGTGTTCCTACCTACACATGCTTTCCACTTTCTACAAACAATGTAGGATGAAGGGTTGGCTAGACAAGGAGTGGAGAGAACCTTTCAAGCAGGTCACGCTTGAAGCAGTTCTGGCGGTTGGAATCTCGCTATTCCCATCACCGTATAGACCTAGTGGGTTAATAGGTAGGTGCCACATGCTCAAGTTTTTTCGTAGTTTTCTGCATTTTTATGCTAAGTATGTTTCATGAACATTGTTACAGGGGTGAAGAAACCTTGTGAGGTGATGGTGGTAACTACCGAGAGGTAAGGGGGAAGGATCTACTCAGATAAGGTGAAGTAGCAGCAAGCTAGAGATGGTTAGAATGAAGGGCTCTGGACCCCTTGCTTAAGAAAATCTAAAGGGCTGGGCTTATGGATTTGTTCATGGCTTTGAATTTCGATGTCTCTGCTACCAAGATACTCTCCTTGGTCAACTCCTTCTATAGGTAGGCGAGCCATTTTTGTACATATGTGTGGGGTGTGTGGGTGGTCATTGACATCAATGACTAGCTATTTGCATATTTTTTGACATCCCTGCTGATGGCACCAACATGGTGTCGAAGGGTAAGCAAGAGTTGATCCTTCAAAAGTAGCATATCGAGGAGTGGTTGAGGCTCATTAAGAAGCAAAAGGGGTTCCCTATGGAAAAGCTTAAGGATGACTTTGCCATGGGGATATACCTAGTTTTTCATGCCCATGCATTCCCTCAATTGCTCACCCAAGGGAAGGTCCTAGGGCTTGAGTAGGCTTGGGTAATGTAGGAAGTCATGGAGGAGGGGGCCCATTACAACTGGGCTGAATTTCTATGTAGTGGTTTACAGGCTGAGATTTTGGGACTCCATGAGAAAATGAAGTCCCACTCTAACATACACTATGCCTTCTACATAGGCTATTTAAAGTGCTACGCAGAGGTCTTGGTGGTCTAGGAAGATAGAGTCTGGTCTGAGCTAGATCACGACCAAATTCCCAAGCCATGGATTCGACAAGTCCTTTGAACTATGCAAGCTTAGGATTCCCTAGAAATGGTCGAGGAGTTGTTGTTTGTAACGACTAAAGGATTAGCAGTTCATAGTGCTTGCGGCCAGGATAATGTAGGAGAGATGGCCCCTATCATAACCAGCAACATGATACAGGGTGAACATCTCATAGCTGAGACTGTGCACATGGAGCAATGAAGGAAGAGAGCTCCCATAGCCATGAAAAGCCCTCATGAAGAGGAGGGATGAAGACTACAACTCAAGATGCAATGAACACAACCCCCTATTTGTAAGCATTTTTATATAATGTTTACTTTGCTATTTTCTATTATTCTATGCTTTGTTAGGAAGTGCATCGTAGCGTGGCATCTGTTTTGAGTTAACTTGTTTTGAATTGACGTATGTATGCCCTCATGTGAGAAGAAGAAGAAGCAGACGAAGAAGAAGGTGATGAGGAAGTATTGGCCCTCAGGACGGGGGCAACAAATAAAGACGTGGGGGCCCTAGTTTTGGAGGAAAGGGCCCCAGTCAAGAATAATTGAGCTCCTTTCTCTATAGAAGGGGCTCTTATCATTAGGGAGCCTCTTCATATCAACGAAGAGGTACCTCCCAAAAATAGAAAAGACTTTGGGGAGGAAAGGAAAGGCACGAGTGCATGAGGTAGGGGCTTTCATGGAGTTGGCTGGGCCTTCTACCGAACCTACCACGATCATCTTGCATTGGAAAGAAGAAAGACTACAGTCAAATGCTAGTGAGTTAGGCTTTGCATGTGCCTTACCGTAGTCCATTTTGGCCATTCCTGACATGCTTAATCATGTAACAGGTGATACTGATGATATCTCAGGACTTCCCCCATCTCATACAGAGTCATGGGTTGAAGTCCCTGAAAAGTTTGCATTTGTTCAGGGACTTGTCGATGACGTGATCAAACACCTTCAGTAGGAAAACCCTCATGCAGGTAAGTAGGAGTGTTAACTATCTTTATGTTGCTATGCTGAAACTTTTGAGTTTGTTGATTATGTTATGCTAACATGATTACTACGCTCTGTGCGTTGAAAAACTTCTTGGATCAAGTGGGACCTGGCACGACCTATGGAGGTTGGCACCATGTCCACACTCTCACCCAACGTGACTGAGGTGTCTCATCATACTTTTGACGAGGCTTAAGAAGATGTCTTGCACTTGGCGTGCTCTCTGTGGAAGTGTAGACATGCCAATGAGGACCTATGGAAATGGGTCCAAAGGGTCGAGCAGAGAGAGGCCAAACTAGCCATCGAGGTGGAGAACCTCAGGTCAAGGATCGATTTCCTCATAAACCCTAACCCTAACCCTATTGATTTGAAAAGGGCTGTAGATGAATATGCTAGGTTTTGGACTGTTGTTCATCAAAACGTTGAGTCGACCTACGAGATAGTCAAACAATAGATGCAGATGGACTTGCTAGCCCAGAAGTGCCAAGATATGAAGCACATCAGCACTAAGGTCTTTGAATGGGGGAAAACCCAGAGGGATCAAAAACATACATACAATCTAAAAAATGAAACCCATCAAAGATTGTATAAACATTGTTGTGGAGGCATTCTCGTACGAAATGTTTGTGAAGGCCATCGGCGCTTCTGAGGCCTATGCTAAGTTTAAAGAGTAGGTGAAGGTCATGGAATATCTTGACTTGAGGGTGAACCTTCCTACAGGGGAGACCGCAACTGCCTCCTTTTCCTCGGAACCTCTAAAGTGGATGGCCTTGGAAAGGGAGAAAGTTGCTGCTATGAATGCTGAGCCTAGTAATAGGCACTAGATGGACATTTCGATAGAGGAGATTTGGTGTCGCCTCAGGCTTGGTCTAGACTAGATACCCCTTGAGACCAACGCAGGCTCCCCTTAGGTTAGTCACTTTAATGCTATGCTATAATTAGTGCTTATTGCATTTGTTGCCCTATCTAACTACTTCATTTTTGGGATACAAGCTCACGACGAAGGTGTGAGACCCATGGACGGAGTAAATGACGAGCCAACGGGAGGCAACATAAGAGCGGGAAATGCACAAGTAGATGAAGTGGAGGCAAACGGAGAAGGAGATGTGAATAGAGATAACCCATGATAGCATGGGAATTTCTTTTTTTATTATTTTGAAAATTTTGCAAACACTGCCAATGGGCGAAAATTTTGAACGAAATGCAAAACTTCAGAAAGGAAACTGGTTTTGTATTAACTTATGTACTTTGTAAATTTTTCATGCGCTTGTATGTTAGTTTTAGGCCATTCCAAGCCATTGCTAGTTTTGGTCCATTTTGGGCCATTTCACAATAAATTAAAGTGAAAGGCAGCAATGATAGTTTTAGGCCACTTTGGGCTGTAGTGTATCGTTCTGAAAGCATGACATATTGACAAGGTGAGGAAATAGCGAATGTGTAAGGATAGCAACTAAGTGGGAAGTTGTAATACTACTACACTATGCGTAGTTTCCTCTTAACCTTTCGTGGGTTGATTGGAATGTAAGGTTGAGGCATTTCGCCAAGGCCCCCGCTCATATCACTGTCCTTCACTTGGAAGAAAAACTTAACCCATGCGTTTTTGATTTGAGGGTTAACTCATTGGACTAATCCCTTCGTTGCATGATTAATGCATGCATGAACTGGTGCTTCATCTTCAGAGGTTGTAACTTCTAAACCCTATTCCATGCCTACGTTGCTAATTGCTTGCCTTACCACTTTGTCACCATGGATTATCACCTCCCTACCTGCGTATGGTAAGTGGATTTCCTGGTGTATAGGCGAGGAGACAATCTTAAGTTGTTCTAACCATGATCTTCACAAGATCAGGTTAAACCCAAGAATTTCTTCGACCATGATGAACGTTGCGTCTGTGGGGAACTGGTCCCCTACTACAAAGTTTACATGAACTGTGCCCTTCACCAAGACGTGTGCCCCATTGAAGGATCTCAGACATGATATCACCATTGGTTTAATCTAGCCAACTAATCCCAACTTATCTATAATAGAGAAGAAAATGATGTTTGTGGCAGCCCCATCATCGACATCTACCCTTCGGATCCAGTGTTGGTCAACCCAAATTATGATGAAGAGAGGTGTCGTAGTCACTTGACCCCCTTCGGGATCTTCCTTAATGGTGTCACTAGAGCCTTGTTAACATGCGGACTAGAGCCTTGTGGTGAGGTATAGATGTCATGACTATGTTTTACAAGCTCAATGTAGCATTTTTCTACTTTAAGGCTTGCCTGAACTAGGTGAGGGTGTCCAAGAAGTCTTGGCCACCCACTTATTTGACACTTTCCTCCTCTTCGATTTGTCCTAGAAGATGAATCTCTTGAGGAGAGACGACCTTGGACCTAGGTTCAGATCCTTGTCAGCAAGGTAATGTAGGTTGCATGATCATGTTGATCTTCATCTTAGGGGATGAAGATGCAAATGCAAGTGGAAAAGGCATAGGTTTGGGAATAATCTTGATGGTACTTCCCTTCGACGTTTCATCCACCAAGTAGGCTTCTTGCCTTGTGGGGTGAGGAGGTTATTTAATGATGTTGCATGGGATAGGGGCCATTGAAGACATTAGCCCCATGATGATGAATGGAGCTAGAGGTGTTAATTAACAAGACTGCATGGCCTCACCAATAGGTGATATGAATGTAGATGCTGGTGGTGGGACATTGAAGATAAATGGTGGCTGTGAGATCAGACCAACCATTGGTGGTGTTGGTGCACTACGTTGAGGGACATGGATCACAAAAGGCTAGCAGGGTGGCATGGGATCATTGTCAATGTTGATGGCATTGATTACGTAACTAGCATTGTTGGCATTGAGGGGATCTATGTAGACATACATTGATTGATTTTCAGGGTGTACTGGGTTGCTTTCGTCCAGCATCAGCTTCCCTAGATCGATCAATCTTTGGATGTCATCCTGTAATGATAGAAAATAATCTGTACATGTGACCACATAGTTGGTATTAGTCACAAAACATGTCCAACCTGAAACCCCTAGGAACTGGAGGCTCATTTGGTAGGGCCAAAGTGGGATTCCTAATGAGCTTGTAGTAGTGTTGCTTTCATGCATTTTCTTCTTCTGACATTTGCTTGTGTTGGATGTATCCCGCTACCAACAGTTGCTTCCAAAGTTATGAAGGTTTAAGAGGCAATGGGCTATATTTCGAGCAATCTTTACGCTCAAATTTTGGTTTAGTATATGCAGATATCTCAGGCATAGATGTAGTAGGTTGTGGTGTTTGGCCCAGTTTGGCTACAAGGTTAGCCATAGGTAGGGCTAGTTTCTTGTTATTCTTGCTACTGCTGCTACTAGGCTTAGGTTTGGCCTCAGTCACCATAGTGGCCACTACAGTTGTTGAGGCCTTACCTTTGTCCTTTTTTACATCGGTTTTCTTGTAAGTGATGTAGGTAGGGTCTTTGCTTGTCTTGGCCACATCTTGTATGCTTTTAGTCTGAGCGAAAGCCTAACTCAAAGAACGTGGAGTGAGGTAATACAGTTTGGACTTGATGAAGTCATTTACTATGCCTTTAAAGATGGCTAAAAAGTGAGCCTCCACGATGGGCTCATGGATTTCATTAAGGGTTGCACTCCAATGTTGAATGAATTTTTGGATTGGTTCTAGCAGGTCTTGTTTCATGCTCATTAGCTCGTCCAACATCATTTTTAGCTTCAAGTTGTTCTTGAAGCATGTCATGAACTGGGTTGAGAGTTCTTCCAAAGTTGAAATGGATGATCGTGGCAATGCGTGGTACCAATTTAGGGTTTTTCCAGCTAGGGACATGGCAAAGACACAAAGACTCTGATTGGAAAGTGATGAGATATGCATTGGGATCTCCCTCCTCGTCGTACTTTGTGAAGTGTAGGAGAGGCATCCCGAGTGGTAATGTTAGAGTAGGGATTGTAGGGATGATAGGATTATCCTAGTAAAAGTCCATGACTTGTATCGTGTCAGACCCAACAGCTTTGAGGTGTTTTATTTTCTCAGTAAGGGTTTGAATGAGCTAAAATGCCTGGTCTAGACCCAGTGATGTTGTAGATGGTTGAGGGACCAAAAATGTGGTTCACCTATGTGGAATGGTGGCGGTGGCAGATTGACCCATTGGAGATGCCCTGGGGGCCACCCCTACTAAAGGTGCTGCTTGCATTGTCCATCACCTAGTGGGTGGTATTGTTGGAGCAGTAATCGCAAGTTGAGTCACCGGTTAGACCATTTGGGTTACTAGCGGGATACACCATGACCTCGTGCTGGGATGTACCATTTGTGGGGTTGAGTAGGTCTCAGGGCAAACATAATGAGAGATCTACAATGGTTGTAGAATAGATGAAGCAGCAAATGGGGTCCACCAAATGGATGGGCCTGGGCCCGCCATAGTGGGTGGAACAGATGCATATGTAGGAATTGACGTAGAAGTTATGTGCAGTTGTGGAGCAGGTACAGTATGAATATGTAGTAGGGTAGCCACGATAGGCATGCTACGTACTGCAAGGATGTGCTAATGAACAACTTGCGGTGGCATGGTTGCTGTGAACACAACCGGGGAATAAGGGTGATGATATGCCAAGAATGTAGCATGGCTACCCATTGCACTTGTGGTTGTAGGTTGCTGAAGTGTTGGCATGATGACAAAGGGGATGATGACAAAGAGCAAGTTGGCCTAGAAGGACTGGGTAGGTGGGACAGGAATGGGGTTGGCATGACCTCCCTCATCAGATTGGGAATCACGTTCCTCTTTTCTGTATTAAAAGGCATCATCCTGGTTGGATGTCGTGTCTCTTTGCATTAAGATACAAGCTAGCCTGGTAGTAGACCGGGCTGAGGTGAAAGTAAAAAGGTAATTTGAGATCTTTTACAGAGGGGGGCATGAATTCATCCCTTCCCCATACGACGTAATCCCCATTCCGGAGCAATTCTCGGAGCTCTTTACGTAGCTCCTTCTGCATAGGAGTCAATCGTTAGACCAGGTTACGGTAGAACCACAACGGGATGAAGAGGACGAATTCGCTGCGCAATCTGACCATGAAGACTCCTATCATACTCTCAGTCCGCATAACCACGTGAACCCTGTATTTAACCCAGACGCAGGGGAAACCAAACCCCTCCAACCCATTACCTCTGACCACACCCAAGCACTGTTACAAGGAACATCCGCATTAGCTCAAGTCCCTCCCCAGGGCCACCCTTTGTCGAATGCCTTCCCTTTTACACTTGCAGGTTCATCCTCACAAGCACCGCCCCCTCACAGCAACCTAGGAGTGACGTTTCAAGCCCAGTCCCAAGTGGTAAGAGTGCCACACGTTATACCTATGTCCACACCCGCCCACTACATCCCGCATATCCAAACGCATGCGCCCCCTTTCACTGCCGTAACCCAACAAGGGGCCTCCTCACACAACATGACCGGGCAGTGGCCGATGACGGGCACGACGTCGCACCAGGCTTCCCACCACTACATACCGTCCCACATGCTACCAACAATTCATGTGCCTCAGGCACAGCCATGAACGCAACAGCAACAGCCTCCTCTCTATAATGTAGTACCTCTAATGCCATCTACTATACACCTCCCGCAAACGCAACCCCCGACAGCGCAACTTTCAGCCTTCCACTCTACCGTTCAACAGTCTAACCCATACAGCCAGTCCCAAGCTCAAACCACCTTGCTCCCAAACGCTCAGGATTGGGCAGATGCCAAAAGAATGATGCAGTAATTGACAGATGAGGTAAAGCGCCTCAAAACCATCACCGATGGGGAGATGAAAGTAGTAGATTTCTACAATGATGAACCCATCAGCTCCTCTGTCCCATCTTTAACCTTACCCAAAGGTGTTCCCTTGCCGACATTAACTAAGTATAACGGCAAGACAGATCCTAACGCCCATCTCATAACATTCCGGTTGGAATGTGCCCTACTCCAAGCCTGGCCTCACGCTGTCCTCCGGGTGTTCCCCATGTCTGTCACAGAAAGCGCACTCGATTGGTACTGCGCCTTGCCCAGGAATTCCATCTGTGCTTTGGATGACCTTATACGCCAGTTTGTGACCCGGTTCAAGTATAACTTGAAACCCGAGCCAACGCTGGATAGCCTCATGAAGATTAAGCAAGGGCCCCTCGAACCGGTCCAAAAATTTATTCAAAGATGGAGCGCAGCTCTGAATGAGCTTCATGAACCGATTTCCCCATTTTACCTACTTACGATCCTAAAAGGGGCCGTCAACAATTTCTTTAAATCTAAACTGTACTACCTCAATGCGCGAGATCTCAATCAGGCGTTCGAGCAAATTAAGAACATTGAAGAAGCTGCCCAAAACAGCCACGATCCAGCCTACATAGCCTTTAAGAATCAACATACTAAGAAAGACAAAGAAAAGACTAAAACCACTATAGCGACCGTAGCAGGGACGCAACAACAAAAGCCACCAACGCCGCCTACTAATTATTATCACCCCCCGCCCACAACCACCGCACAAGAATCATCACCGCAACAGAATCCGACAAATCGTACACGGAATCTTGAGAGGAAAGAGCCCTCTCAATATACGCCTCTGCCAATGAAGCCTTCTCAACTCTTCGATCAACTCTTAAAGGCTGGGTTGATGAGCCACAAACAATTATCCCCTGCGGACCTACAAAGACACGACCGATTCTGTCAACTCGTACAGAATCCGAGCCTAGCCACGCCAGATGAGCCCCCCGTGCCCAAAGGGTTCCGAATGGATCGCTTTTGCGACTATCATCAAAGACCGGGGCATGGAACAAATTACTGTTTTACTTTGAAGCAGGATATCCAACGGATGATTGATGAAGGTAGCATCACATTCGATGGGGCTAACCCCGTCCAACCACAAAATCAAACCATGGGAGTGTACCAAGACCCCCTAAACACTAAGGAGGCTCCATACACAATTAGCACGATTTACTGTGACAATGAGCCCGACACACCCCACATTAACATGGTACACCCCGAGGATAAGGAAATATCTAACAAGCCATCTGTAGTTCGAATCCCTCCTGCTGAGCCCGCGCTCGCACCCCAGACATCCCACACCCCGCAGCGGCCGTACGTGGTCCGAGTGCCCTCGACTACACCTGCCTCCCACATGACAACGTGCCAACAACCCTACGTGGTGCGCATTCCCCCTGTTAATCCCGCGAACACAACGGCATCTTATGCTCGGCCTGCCCCCTTTGTAGTCCGAGTACCACCCACTGTTGCAATGACGGAGGTCCCATCTCCACTAAGGCCAACTCCATACGTCATCCGGGTTCCCGCACAGGCTCCTGCCCAGTCATACCTGTAACCCCGTCTTGCTCCATATGTCGTAAAGGTCCCTGGACAATC
>MNCI01004816.1:7309-20097 GCA_015680685.1 Gnetum montanum
CCAGCATGGATGCCCTAGGAATATGCAATATAACCTACTCTATAGCCATAAATAGCCTAATAACCTACTCTAGTAACTTCTAGATCTAGTTAGAGCCTACCAAAGTCTTCATATGCCTCAAAACTAAACAAAATTAGCAGAAAAACCATCATCCCCCTCCCATCCATGTTGGGGTTACCCTGTCCAACATGGAGAAAAGGGGGAATGACTACATGAACACTTAGAAGCCTTCAAACTTATGAATTTCAATGTCAAATCTTAACCCTCAACCCCCTACAACCTCAACAATTTAAAACCCTATTGAATCTTGTCAAAAGTGGATTAAAACTTGAACCTAAGTTTATCCATGCAAGAAAAGATTGTATCCATGCTAGCTAACATGGAGCCAATGTGAATGGAAGGGGAGATGACCAAAACTTCTAAGATTTGCCAAAAAATTAACTTTTATTGATAACCTAACCATCTTAGAGGATTCAATAGCTAAAATATTTTAAAAATGATCCTATTTCATAATTTTCCTAGCTTCAACGCTGAGCCCCTCCCCACCCACCAACCCACACCACCCCCCCCAAAACCCCCCTCTCTTCCACACTAGCTAGCATGGATGTAGCTAGGAAGGTTCATGGAGGATTACAAATACACCAGAATGATGTTAAATTACCATGTACTTATCCTACAACTCGCCGCCCCCCACCCCCCCTCTCTTCCACACTAGCTAGCATGGATGTAGCTAGGAAGGTTCGTGGAGGATTACAAATACACCAAAATGATGTTAAATTACCATGTACTTATACTAAAACCCTTTCAACCCCTTCAAAAGCCACCAAAATTTGTGAAATCAACCCAAATTAGCAAAAAAAAACCTAATCCCCTAAGGTTGGTCACACTAGTTCCATGCTAGCCAATGTGGAGCAAACATGGAACCAAGGGGTAACTTAGAAACCCACCTAGGGACCCTACAAACTACCTAATTTTGATCCTAAACCCTAGCCCTTAACACTGATGACCCTGGGACTTGACATACATGGTTGATGATGGTCAAAGTTGGCCTCAATCTAATATTTTTAACCTATCCATGTTGAGCACCACCTCATTTATGCTAAGAAGTGTGGAGCCAGTGTGGAGCTAGTGTGGATGAGTTGCCTTTCCCCCTTCAATAGCAGATCAACATCCTAGGAGTGCAAAAGCCTACATTGGCAAAGCCTAGAATCTCACAATCTTGAGATTGCACTCATTTGACCTCACTTTGGTCACTGAAATCCATCAACTCCCCTTGTTCATGCTGGAGCAATAGTACCCAACATGGATCAAGGGGGTGTGGACATGCATGACCTTAAATAGCCTTTAAATTTAGTCAGAATCAATTAAAAACCTGGAAAATCATAGTATGTAGCCTTAGAAGTCTAGAAATGTGGTCGATTTACCCTTGAGACCATCTTAAAGCCAAAAAGCAAGGGCATCCTTTTTACTCCATGCTAGCTAGTGTGGATCTAGTGTGGAGACTACCCCGAACTTGTTTTAGCACTCAATACCCTACCGAAATGGCCTCAAAACCTAGTTAGGAGGTACACAACTACAAGATCTCAGTTCTGACTACCCATCCAATCTTGTTTAACCTTATTTTGATCCAAATTTAGATCCTCTACGTTGAGTCCCTTTCCATCCACGCTAGCTAGTGTGGAGACAAGGAGTATAACTTTAAGACCTACTTTTTGACCATCTTCAATCTTCAAAGTGATCAATTTTGACAGATCCAACCCTGTGTTACCTTAGGAAGGCACTAGAATCCCAACTTTGATTCTCTAGACATCATGTAACACACTTCCATTGGCCTCCACATTGGCCAACGTGGATCTAATGTAGAAGACACTTTTAGGATCCAATGGGGGGTTCCAAGGATTAAAAATGATGCTACACTAGTCCATTAACTTCCCTAGTCAACTACAATGACATGCAAGCATTTGGGAATTAAAAATTACCCAAAATGTGCCTTGAAAACCATGTAGATGTTTTATCTACACTAGGGATCATCCCATCCATGTTGGCCAGTGTGGGTCTAACATGGATGCCATAAAAACCTTACCTTTTTAGCCCAAAAAAACATCAAAATAGCCTTGGTTGATGACTAAAATCACCTATAATCCTCATAGCCTAAAAAAATTGGCCCACTAAAGTCTAAAGCTAGCAAAATCTAGTCCCTTTTTACCATGTGTTGGCCAAGATTTACAATATGTATTCTTCTTTATCTTATGTGACCTTGTCTCATCATATTGACCTGTTTTGACCATTGTTTCATTATTGTCCTTATTTACCTTCAATACTACTTATATTTCAATGTTTTTGCCTTTATTCTCTACATTATACATTGTATAGCCTTTTTTAGCCTTTAACTGGTATTGAAACCATTTGGAACCATGTGACCATGGCCCGCTAAGGCCTAAAACTAACATCATGGCCTACCAAAGCCTTAAACTAGCAAGCTTGTGACCCTAGTTGACCTTGTTTTACCTTATTATTCTTGTTTCATGGCCTTTGTTTGACCTTTTTTTAGCTCTCATTTAATCTTATTTCTCTCTTTCCATTTCTTATAGCCTTACATGACCTTATTTGCCTTTTGTTTGCATTCTATATCATGGATTTGCATAATTTTACAACATTTTGATATTATTTACTCATCTTTACCCAAGTTCCACTTAATGTGCTTATAGTTAACATGTAAGATTGAAGTATGAGTACATAGGAGTAGATCAATTTTCCTTTAAGCCTCAGTGGGCCTTACAATGATGCAGAATGGTGTATTGACCCTAATTACCTAGATCTTAAGCTTGAGAGTCCTATCGAAAACATAGCCTCAATAGAGAAACCTCTAGAATGGCCTAAAAACCTAGTTAAACACTTGACCTAGAGGCTAGTAACATTACTAAAGACTCTCTTGTTGAGGCTCCAATCACAACACATAGTGGTGAGGAGAAAACCTTAAAACTAAATTCCTCACTAGAACCTTAATAGGCTCAAGACATCACCAAGGTCCTACAAAATAACATCAAGGCCTTCACTTCATCATATGAAGATATGCCAAGCCTAGACATGTGCTTAGTACAACACAACATCATACTTGATCCTGTCATTACACCAATTAAGCAAAAAGTTCTCAAGATTAGACCTAATTTGGCACTAGTAGTCTATGATGAAATCAAAGAACTCTACAAAGCTGGTTTCATTAGGGCTATTGACTAAACAAAATGGGTATCCAACATAGTGGTAGTTCCTAAGAAAAATGGAAGTATTCTCATTTTCATCAATTTCCAACATCTAAATAAGGAAACCATTAAGGATGACTTTCCTTTTTCTACTATTGATCAACTTATCGATACCATGATCAAGCATGCCTTGTTGTCCTTTATGGATGGGTTCTCAGGATATAACTAGATTAGGATCAACTAAAAACATCAACTCAACATGACCTTCATGATCCCTTGTGGTACCTTTTTCTATACCATGATGCCCTTTGGCCTTAAAAATATAGGGGCAACCTACCAATGAGCCATGATGCATATATTTATTGATTATATTTTAGGTTTACTCAACGATTATGTAGATGATATAGCTATTAAGCCTAAAGTGACCAATAACCATGCTAATGACCTTGATCTTGTACTTAAATGATGCCTCAAGTATGAGCTTAGGCTCAATCCTAAGAAGTGTGTCTTGATGTCAAGATCAATAAGATGCTTAGCTTTGTAGTATTTGAAGTAGGGATACATGTCAATCATGTTAAGGTTAGGGCCATATCCAACTTGGTAGTGCCTACTAACCTTAATAAGCTTTAGGGAATACAAGGCATATTATAATGTATTCATAGGTTTATCACTAGGCTTATGAATAAATTACAATCTATGCAACACTTGCTTAAGAAAGGAGTTCACTTTGAGTGAACAACTTAATGCCAAAAAACCTTTGAAAACCTTAAGCAAGAGTTGGCACAACTACCATCAGTGTATCCTCTACAAGAAGGTAAGCCTTTTTACATCTACCTTGATATCTCTGACACTTCCATTGCCTCTCTACTTTATCAAAAATGTGATGATGAAGTATATATTCTAATATACTATTAGAGCCATGCATTAGTTGCCCATGAGACTTGATACACTAAAGTGAATAAGTATTGTCTAGCACTAGTCTTCTCATTGAAGAAGTGGATGCTACCTCTTCAAGAACCAAGTCAACATCATTTGTAAAGATAACGTACTTATAGCCATAACTACCAATATTTACAAGAGTAGTAGTATAGCCTAATGAAAAGCCATAATTGTAGAGTTTGACCTTCATTACATCTCTCAATACTCAATGAAGGGTCAAGCCATAACTATACAACTAACTATTTCACTTGTTGATGACTAAGCAACTATAGACCTTAAGTTTTGTAATGAACATGTCAACACTGTTAGCCAACTGAGTTACATACCACTTAGATAACTTAACTATTTCAATGATAGGGGTTGGATATCGTTGGACTGCTAATTCCTAAGTCTTCTGCAAGTCATAGCTTCATAATCACCATAATCGAATACTTTACAAAGTGGGTTGAAGTTAGTCCCCTAGGAAAGACAACATCTAAACAAGTCTATAAATTTATACTAGATAACATTGTAGTCCATTGTGGCATTCCTATGACCATGGTCATAGACAATGGACCATAATCTAGTACCCAAGAAACAAAGGATTTCTATCATGACCTGGGAATTAAGCACTCTTTCACATTATCATATTACCCTCAAGCCAATGATCAAGTAGAAGCAAGTAGTAATGCCATCATAAACTTCCTCAAGAAAATGGTAAGCAATAGTAAACACAAGTGGCATGAGCAACTTGTACATGCACTTTAGGCTTACTAAACAACATACCATATCGCAATAAGTGTAACACCTTATAGCCTGGTTTATGGTTCTGAAGTCGTTTTACCTTTTGAATTGCAAGTTCCATTACTGTGAATCACCTTGTTCAATTTCATCAATGATGAACATAACAAGGAGTTGTATACCATGGACCTAGAATCAATGGAGGAGCAACATGTGTGAATACTTGCTCATGTTAAGTAGTAGCAAGAGAGGTAGAAGCAACACCACCACCATACCTTAACTAAGCATAAGATCAAGGAAGGTGACTTACTCCTCAAGGCCATCCATGAGCATGCTAGGGTTTTGACCCCTTGGAACATATATTACCATGTTTAAGCCTTATTCCTCCCTATATCCATGCTGAACAAAGTGGGTACTAGCCTCCCATGCCTCACAACACTCCCATGCTAACCCCCTTGTCATTTTTAGCAATGGTGACCTATCCCATCAAGCCTCAAACTTTGAAAATAAGTTAAATCTTAATGAAACCTATTAGTTTGGGCATCCATAGTAGGGTAACATTGCCTAATGTGGACCAAGAGGGTAACACCCATACTAGTCCCCAATGCCTATCAAGCCCAAATATGACCCCTAGAGTGGGCCCACATGACCTAGAATTTCTCTAGTCACACCTAGTAGCCCTTAAAACTTATGAAACCCAGTCAAAAGTGCTTGAAAATTTCAAATTTGGTGGATCCATGTTAGGAGAGGCCTAATCCATGTTTCACATTGTAGATGGATGGAAGGATGATCAAAACTACCAAAATCAACTACCTAGTTATCTATATTGACTTCAACACTCCTTAGCAACCTCTAGTAATCTAGATTTGCTAAAAATAACTTGATTTTTCATACCTACATCTATCTCCATGCTAGTCAATCCCCCACCCCCTCCTCGTGCTACTCGATGTGAAGCCAACATGGAGGCTCAAGGGGTATGCCATAAAACCATTCTTTAAGCCTCAAATCATCAGAAAGTTCACTTTGACAACCTTGGGGCACCTCCATGATCTTTGATAGTCATTAGTTGCTAAAGATTTAGTAGATTTTCATCCAACATTGGCCAAAATGGATGGAGCTAGGAAGGTTCATGGAGGATAACAAATACATCAAAGCCATGTCAAATTTCCATGTGCTTACCCTACAACCTTGTTAGCCCCTTTGAAAGCCACCAAAACTTGTGAAATTAATCCAAATTAGCAAAAAACATAATCCCCTAAGGTACTCCATTCTAGTTCCACACTAGCTAGTGTGGAGCCAACATGGAACTAGGGGCTAACTCATAAAACCACCTAGGGATCCTACAAAGTACCTAATTTTCTATGTAAAATAGGTTTCCAACATAGTCATAGTCCCTATGAAATAAAAGATCATTCATATTTGCATCAATTTTCAAAACCTAAATAAGGCAACAATCACGGATGACTTTCCTATGCCTACCATTGATCAACTTATTGATACCATGGTCAGGCATGCCTTGTTATCCTTTATGGATGGGTTTTTAGGATATAACCAAATTAGGATCAACCAAGAACATCAACTTATCATGATCTTCATAACCCCTTAGGGTACCTTTTGCTATACCAACATGTCCTTTAGCCTTAAAAATGTAGGGGCAACGTACCAACAAGCCATGACATATCTTTAGTGATTACATGCTAGGCTTGCTCAAAAATTACATAGATGATATAGCTATTAACTGTAAACTGGCCAATAACCATGCTTATGACCTTGATCTTGCACTTAAACAATCCCTCAAGTATGAGCTTAGGCTCAATCCTAAAAAGTGTGTCTTCAATATCAGGGCCAATAAGAAGCTTGGCTTCGTAGTTCTTGAAGCAAGGATACATGTCGATCATGACATGGTTAGGGCCATATCCAACTTGGTAGTGCCTACTAACCTTAAGAAGATTTAGGGACTAGAAGGTAGATTACAATTTATTCATAGGTTTATTGCTAGGCTTACGAATAAATTATAACCATGCAACACTTGCTTAAGAAAGTAGTTCACTATGAGTGGACGACTCAATGCCAAGAAACCTTTGAAAACCTTAAGCAAGAGTTGGCACAACTACCATCAGTGTATCCTCTACAAGAAGGTAAGCCTTTTTACATCTACCTTGATATCTCTGACACTTCCATTGCCTCTCTACTTTATCAAAAATGTGATGATGGAGTAGATATTCTAATATACTATCAGAGCCATGCATTAGTTGCCCATGAGACTCGATACACTAGAGTGAATAAGTATTGTCTAGCACTAGTCTTCTCATTGAAGAAGTGGAGACATTACCTCTTCAAGAACCAAGTCAACATCATTTGTAAAGATAACATACTTATAGCCATAACAACCAATATTTACAAGAGTAGTAGTATAGCCTGATGGAAAGCCATAAGAAGTATGACATCTAAACAAGTCTATAAATTTATACTAGATAACATTGTACTAGGATGATCCCATCAATCCTATGGTCCCAGCCTTGATGCTTCCTCTTGGTGTCCCTATTTTCTAGTTTACAAAGTATAATAGTGAGGGTGATTCCAACACTCACCTTATAACCTTCCATTCAAAGTGCCTGTTATTACAGGCCTAGCCACATACGATTATGAGAATTTTTCCTATGTCCTTGATTGAGAAAGTGATTGACTAGTACTATGCTCTTCCTAGAGGATCTATATCCTCTCTTGAGGGCCTAATAGCCCAATTCATTAACTGCTTCAAATACAACTTGAAGCTCGATACTATGCTTGACTAGCTAATGTAGGTCCAGTAGAGATCCCTCAAATGAATGTAGAGGTTCATCCAATGATGGAACACTCTACTAAATGAGATACCAAAGCCTATAGCTAAAACCCACCTCTTGGCTATATTCAAGGGGATGGTCAATGCTTTTATTAAATGTAATCTATACTACCTTGACCCACCATCACTTAGTCAAGCCTTCTATTAGATAAAAAACATAGAGGATGCCACGAAGGCTAGTCATGACTTTGCCTACATGGTATAAGAAAATCAACATATAAGAAGGAATAAGGAGAGGGGTAAGTAGAACAACATGGTAGTGGCAATTGTAACCAAAGAAGCCAAAACAATCAACTAGGGGCCAAGGGCCAATCCACCCAAGGTCCCTACTAATAATCAAGATAACCAATCATTGATCTCTAGGGCCACTACATCAACCACGACTAAACCTAACTTTAAATGAAAGACTAGGCTCAAATACACTAGGTTGTCATTGAAGTTGTCCAAACTATTATACCAATTTTTGAAGAGTGGGTGTATCCAATATAAGTAGATGATTAAGGCTTCCTGAAAGAAGCATGAGAGGCTATGCAAAATTACCAAAGATCTTACTTGAGTGACAAAGGATGATCCACATCTACCTAAATATTTTAAGCTAGATAGCTATTGCCATTATCATTAGCTACCTTGTCATGGCACTAACTTCTACCTCATGTTGAAGGATGACTTGCAAAAGATGATAAATAGGAAGGAGTTGGTCCTAGATGCATCTAACCCTATCTCACCAAAAAATCAATTGATGCAAGTTTACAAGGACTTGTTGAACATAAATAATAGTGCATTTGTCATATTGGTGTTCAACATTGATGACAATTAGAGAATTACAAGGGAATCATTTGTGATTCAGGTATCCCCTCATGATGAAAGAACCTCTTTAGCTTCCACTAGTTCAAGGCTCCTTTTATTGTAAGAGTACCATTACAAACACCTCCAAGGAAACCTTTTATTCTTAGGATGCCCCAACCCACTATAAACTAGCAAACCCATACAACTGAACTTTGGCCTCCTATGGTGGCCAATGCTATACCTTTTTCCTTCCAAAAAACCAATAATGACCAGAAAGCCTCAACTAAGAAAAGAAATAAGCCTAAGAAAAAGTCCACTAATAAGGATGACAAGCAAGCCAAGTCATGAAAGGAAGTGGGCTTGTCGAATCCCACTCCTATATCCTTAGTACCCATAATTGCTACAACCAAGGCTACTTCTACAAGAAAACCATAAGAGAACCTTAATGGCCAAGAGAAGAAGAAAGAGGAAAATCCATAATAATCCAAGGCCAAAATATGCATTTTGGAGTGCATGGAGGAAGTAAAGAACAATCGAGGTGACAAGTTCATGGCCAATAACAAAGGCTTCCTCAATGTGATGGAGCAAGTCAAGTAGTCTCTCAAACAGAAGAACATAACCTTGTGCTTGTACGACTTGATTATGAATTTCACTACACATCGTGAGGTGCTAGTCAAAATGTTCACTTACATCCCCATTAGTGAGGACATCTCTACTAACGAAGAATCCATCCATGCAATGATGGTTCCTTCGTCATAGTCATTATTGCTAGTTTTTTGCGATAGCAAAATCAAGACTAGTACCCAAAATGGCAAGGTAACTAGGGCTCCTTTTTTTATCACCATACAGGTAGACTAATATAAGGTGCATCAGGTTCATGTAGATGATGGGGCTACAACTAATGTTACCCCATGCACTATCATTGAGCACCTAAGCTTGAAAGAGCAAATACAACATACAATAACCACAGCTCTCAAGTCCTTTAATGGATCAAAAATTGTTGTTAAGGGATCAATCTCCTTAGACTTTGTGGTAGGGATGTAATTCCCCACAACTGTAGATTTCTTGTAATTCCCCACAACTTGTTGGTTTGATCAACTACGAGCCATATTTTCACCCATCCATAAAGAGATTCACCTTCCTTATGAGGGAGGTGAAATCATCATTCATGGTGATAACACAATTCCCCTAGTGGTCAACAATGTGAATATAGAGTAGGGATCTAAAGTGGAGTTTTAGAAAGAAACTCCTAACCACAAAGTCAAGCATCTTGAGAGAGAGAAGAAACAAAAAAATGGCAATGAAGGATGACGAGATGCGCTATGGGACAAACTTCCCTTTAACATCATCAAAGGTAATGGTAAGTATAGACTTGTGCAAAATAGGCCTTATACACTTCCAAACCTTTCCAAGATTAGGAAAAATTTGCATAGGTGATGTACATCCTTGATCCTTCCACCCCATCCCCTTACAACCACATAACCATATGTACTAATAGCCTTTTAGCCTAAATTTTCTTTGTTGACCTATTATGTCTTTTTGTACATTTTATTTAATCTTTTATGCATGTAGCCTAGGGATTTAATTTTATTTGAATTTGTATTTATTAAAGCATTTTCAACCAAAATCAGAAAACCTATAAAAATTTTAAAATAGAAAATCACCAAAAATATAAGTTTCCTTTCAACGTGGGCCCACCATGACCTAAAACTAGTAAAAACCATGGCTTGCCTAGGCCTTAAACTAGTGTCATGATCTGCTAAGACCTTAAATTGGCACTATCTCTTGTCATAACCTTGACTAGTGATAAACGTATGGCCCGCCATGGCTTAAAAATGGCAAGCAACCCTTATCCTATAGTTTTTTATATCCTTAGAGTTTAGCCATTTTTAACATAGCCAACATAACCAACATAGTCATTTTTATTTACAATGTTTATAACCTTTAAAATGTTGAAAGATGTAAAGCCAACAACAACATATATAGCCAAAATTAAAATTGTAAACTTAAGATTTAAAATGTCTACAACCAAAACATTGGCCAGCATTGGTCATACAACATCCATCAACAAACTAAACTAAAATTAACAATAAGAGCTATCACATCAAGCATAAGGTGATGCTAAGGGAGCATCCTGAGGAGAAGGACAAGGGTCATCATCTTCACCTTCACCGCTAGGGCCACCAATGTTTCCTAATGCCTATGACACATAAACATAAAACCAATTAGTAGCTAATAGCTAAAATCTATAACTTAAATAAAATAAAAATGAGATAAAGGCATAAAAATCATCAAACTTGTAGGGAATCTAGCTCCATGAATTTTGTGGGAAGACATTGAAGACCAATCTTCAAACATTGAAGAATATGATCTTCTTTCATGTTGGCTTAGTCAACATCCCCAAAATTGATGCCTGTAAGGATGTTTGTCCTATCCACACCCATCCATGTCGATAGCTCCCATAAGATTGTAGTTGTTGAGACCTCATCTACAGCCATAGTGATCTAAGGAGTAGTGGATTTGGCTACCATGAGAGTGCTTTCAAAGAGTTTGTAAGCTCTCCCAGCCTAAATTCCCTAAATGAATAGCTCCATCTTATGTCATTCAATCATCTCCTTCTTCAGCCACTTTAAGTATGCCTCTCAATTGATCTTATACTAACTCTTATGATCTTTTTGTGTCTAGCTTACTCTATGAGCCAAGCACAATAGTCCTTCTAGTCTTGGGCATTTTGGGAGGTTAGATTCATCTACATCAACTTCCCAACCAACTTCCTAGCAATGATAACCTTGTCGTGGATTGCGTACCAATAGTGGGCCCACATGATTTCTATGGTCCATAACTTCTTTCAGTTAATCACTTGGTTTTCCACAAAGGCCTTATGGTCCTCAAGATCCTTGATTCTCTTAACTTGCCTTTTAGTTTCCTTCCTCAAGGCCACAAATTGCTCCCATAGGGATTCATTAGACCTTTGAAACTTTCATGTAGATTTTGCAAACAAAACTGCAAGATTTGTGGTGGTTTCATATAACTTTAGGAAAAAAATTTGAATATTGGAAGGAATCTTAAGCAAGAAGTCAAACTCCATGTCATAGTTCAGGTCCCATGGAACTAATGGCATTGAAAATGATAAGTATAATAATAAACACAATAAAAAACTAAGATAGCCATAACATAAGCTAAATATACCTCTAAAAATCATAGCAAATTGACTAAAGCATAGTAAAACATAGTTCTTATTGATCTTGAGTGTAACCTATTGTAACCAATTGATGATGTCCTTTGCCACTCTGCACATAAATTCTATCTTATCTAGGATCTCTACCCCTAGCTTCACATGACACATGGATGTAGAGGCCTCTATTGGTGGCTCAAGAACTATAATAAGCATAATAATTATTGAGAGGTTAGAATTAAGATCAAGCATATGACCATAGGCTATAACAAGTAGAACTAAGGCATAGGCATACTTGGATCCTCATCCACATCAGGGATGATGACTAGGGGCTCCCTGGGTAGTGGCTCAGCAAACAAGATGTCTAGATCATCCATGTCAACATTGGCCAAACCTTGAACCTCATGTTTTTGTAACAGTGCCTCATCTACATGCATTTGTTCCTTTGATGCTACTACAGCCGCATGCCTTTACACCTCAACAATACATTTATGCTCCTCCTCCACATGCCTCTACCCTTCTTCCATAGTGGTAGCTTGAGCTACTATCTCTTGCAACTGATCTTCAGCCATAACCTATTAGACAAGTTAGCACATGTATCCATAAGATATAGAATATAACATAGCCAAAAATATTGAAAATATAGCTAAACTTACCTACAATTACCTGATGTGACTAGTTGAGCCTAAAGAGGATCTTCTCCTTAGTGGGTGGTTGTGATGCTAGCGGTGCTTCCACTGTGGGTGATTTCAACTTCGCCTTGGCTTCATTGTTATCCTAGGAATGCAACTATTGGGCCCTCTTGACATCCACTAGAATTGTCAAGGGCTCCTCCCTCATGCTATCAGGGGATTCACACCACTTACCACCAAATCCTTTGGTGGTAATAGACAGTAAGTCTCTCATGTCCTCTAATGGATTATGGACCTGCATAGTTGGATAAAGATGCTTTATCTAAGGCCTAGAGAGTTGGTTTGGACCTTGACTTACCCATCATCCATTCCTACTCACCACCAAGAACTCCATGAATCTCTTTAGATAACCTACAAAAAAATGCATAATGCATGTGGATTATCATAGAGGTGTCTTTATAGAGTTTAAGGATTTCCTTCTTAAGGCCTATAGC
>MNCI01004819.1:0-21348 GCA_015680685.1 Gnetum montanum
ACCAGCGGAAACATTTTCTACGAACCAGTGGGTTTATTAAACGAGACTCGTTTAGTGAAAAATCATTGTCCGGTCAAATGATCAGAGCAATCCAGACGGACATTTTATGTGCGGGGCCGAAGGCCAAAAGTTAAGTTGAAAACTTAAAATTTATCTTTCATTAACGAGGTGTTCGATTTTATATAAATTTGCCAGAGAAAAAGCAGACCCAAGGATTGAAATGGCTAATAAACAAAATTTGCAACAATAAACGAGTAGAATAAAAGGTGCTGGACAGTGAGGTGAGTGGGATACTTAACCCTTAGGTGAGAAAGTGGGTAGGTGTTTGTTATGATAATACCTAAAAGGGAACTTAATTTTTCTATCAACATAGTGTCTTTGGATGTTCTAATTAAAATTCTATACCTTGCTTTCTTAGTTAGTTTGCTCTGATATCTACCAATTCCATACCTTGCTTTCCTAAGTAGTTTGCTCTGATATCTACCAATTCCATTGTCATTAGTAACTTTCCTGTTCAATTTTCCTTTGGATCCGGAGAAACAATAGTTTCTAGAAACAACTCTTTGCCCATCCTCTTTCTCCTTTCTCCAGGGTTCAAAGAAAGAGCCATTAATATAAAAATTGTCAAGTTTCAAACACTTGAGTTTAATTTCCTGGTTAATAGCACAGGGACTGTGTAAAATGGTTGTTGTGGAACTACAATGACTATAGCTCTTCAAACCTATATCAATACTCCAGGCAGAGAGACACATACCCTTAAGAAAAAAAAGCATACACAGGAAAGATTTTTAAATTTTTTTGGTCATATTTCATTCGGTTTCCTTTATAAACCACCGGTCTAGTGTTATTCTCCATGTTTCAAGGCTATAAACTATTATGTTTTTTTTTGCATGAGAACCACACCATGCAAAGACTTATTTGATTTGGTCAACTTCCTGATATTTGGTCAAGACCGAAATGGTGGAAAACCTATGAAAAACATCCAAGCACCTAAGAGAATAGCCAGCACAAATGCATCAAATTCCCTTGAAGCAATACCCTTTTCAATCCAATTGAGTCTTTCCTTGGTTTGAAGAATACCAAGCCACCAATTCATTAATAGGTTTTCTTAGAAAAAGGGACAGTACATTTCCAAAACAAGGAAGATCATAGAGTTTCACAGATGAGTGGATGATGTGGACTCATTACCTATTTTATCAAAAGAAACCATATCTTAGTATCAACATTAAAAGTCAAAGGTAAAAGCCAAATCAACCCCATTATAGTACAATCCACCATCATGAGCACTTATTACGTGATGAGTAAGAATAAATCAAATAAAAAAATAGTAAAAATGTTGACGATGGTGTAAAACAAAAAAAAAAGTAAAGAAGAAAAATATGTAAAAACAAATGTGTAAAACAAAAATACAAAAGGAATTGAGGGCTTAAAATGGTTAGCATTGGTGGCCATCTCCCCCATGACTGAGCTGGAAGAAGGAGATTTGAAATAAGGAGCAAGGTTGTCCATTTATAAAGGTAGTATTAGTACTAGCCTTTTTAGGTTCATGGAAAGGTTTGGGTTGCTGGATGTTGACCAATAATTTCTTGTTCGGGCTTTCAAGTTTATAAATCATCATGCCCCCTAAAGGAAAATTTTTATGAATGATATAAATTCCTTCCCATAGCATTTGAAATTTAGTTCATTATGGCACATGTGTGGGATTCCAATAAAGAACCTTATCTCCCGATTGGTATTTGACTTTCCTAATTCTTAGGTCATGACGTTGTTTGTTAAAGGCCTTGTGCAATTCGGTATAAATGATAGGGTGGCTAATCGGTTCTCATATAGTAAGTTAAGGTTCATTAATTGTTCTTTTTGTGCTAAATTGAGGTCAAGGTTAAGGTCACATGTTGTGGATAGGGTACGGAGCTCAACTTGAATAGGAAGTGTTGGAAGTCTACCGTAAACTAACTCATAGGGAGAGTAGCCTATAGGGAGTTTCCATGTGGAGCAGTATGTCCAAAGAGCATCATTCAATTTGGTGCTCCAGNAACAAATCCTACAATAGTGAATGATGTATAGTCCGTAATAGCAGCTACTTCTACCCACTTTGTAAAATAGTCAACAACAACAATAATGTAGGCCTTTTCATTTGACATTGGTGTAATAGACCCCATAAAATCAATTTCCCATATGTCAAAGGGTTCTAAGGGTTGAATCCATTGTTGTGGACCCTCCATTCTAGTAGTCATTCTCCCATCACGTTGGCAACGCTCACAAGATTGGACAAAATGATGAGCATCCCAAAACAATGTAGGCCAATAATATCTTGCAAGCAAGATTTTAATAGCTGTTTGTCTCCCAGCGTAATGACCCCCACAAGGGCCCTCATAAGCATCTTGGAGAACTCGCAATTAATCTATATCAAGAACACACCATCAAACCAAGCCATCAGAACATAATTTATAAATTTGTCCATTAATTTCCATGAAATATTTGGCTCAGTGAAGAAACTGTTATTTCTTTTTAACGTCTAACCCTTGTGGTGTTTCTTGTGTGAGGAGATAAGTGAGAATGCTACTATACTAATTTGTATCAGTGGGTAAGTGATTGTTTATCACACCTGCAAAGAGGAGTTCATCAAGGAAACTGTCAGAAATTGGATATTCATCCTCTTTGTTGTCCCATCACAACCAAGATAAATGATCAACAACAACATTCTTGGTGTCTTTATGATCAATCATCATTAGATCGAACTATTGTAAGATCATGAGCCATCGTATGATGCGAAGGCTCACCATTGGTTTATTCATCAGGAACCGAATTACACTATGATCCATATGTACAAATATCTTATAGCCCAATACATAGTGCCTAAATTTTTCTAGTGCAAACACCATAGCCATTAATTCTTTTTCTATTGTGGTGTAATTGAGTTGTGCACCAGCAATACTTCAACTTGCATAGTGAATGTAATAGGATCATTTTTTATGAGATGCGATATCGCATGAGCCACGATATCGCGTACACAATATCGCGACCGTCGCGATATCGCGTCATCCCTGCAATATCACGTACGCGATATTGCAGTCCACTGCCAAATCTATAAATAAGAGGCAGCACTCCCCTCATTTCCCATCCTAGGCTAGAAGTAGTGAAGCTCTGGCAGATTGATCACCCCAGAGATAGAATATTTTCCATGTGCCCACAATAGGAGTCCCCCAAGTGAACGGCTCTTTATTCGAGCAGCTTTGTACTTGAATGCAAGTTGTGTATGGCAATAAAGACGAGCTTTGTGGATAAACCTTGCAGTACATGGATAGGTTTTATTACATGTTATTTATTACCTGTTGTTAGCGCGGCATGAGTACGACTTGGTTACGAGCATTGACGAATGTGTACGGCTAACCAAGGAATCGACTACTCATCACGATTAGATTCTCTCACCCTTATCTCCTAGAACGTCGGACAAGTACGACTTGATTATGAGCATCTACGGATGTGTACGGCTAGTCAAGGAATCGACTGCTCATCACACTTAGGCTAGTTAGGTGCCTCAGTACGACCACTTCGAGCACGTGCGTTACGTGTGATGATCCCAGTAACGATTAGCGTTTGGTAGCCACAGTTGCATAGTTCAGGGTGTGTACGGTAAGTGGGAATAGATGCTGATGCTAGTTAATTTAGACTTAGGACATTAGTTAGAATTAGTTAGTTTTCTCAACCCTTTGCTTTTAGCGTAGAAGACATAAAACCATAAAAGACCAAAAAAATCATATACCTCGGACTTACTTAACCATACACCGTGACAACAACAAGTAAGTCTGGGAAGATAACGAATGATTAACCCCAAGTGGTCCATGGGGCGTTTAGGCATTTAGTCTGCGGAGTTCGACCGGATCGCGTGTGCTACGCTTGTTTCGCATGGTTGAGTGTAGGGGTACCTCGCCACTCATCAATTTTTGATCATCTAACTATGTAAGTACAGCTGTTAAAGCAAAGTTGGACATGTTAGTCATTATGTGAAATGGTTTGGATCAATCAAGAGCTTGTAGAATGGGTGTTTCTACGAACTTCTGTTTTAAGGTTTGGAAGGCTAGCTCACATTCCCTGGTCCATTCAAAGGGTATGTCTTTTTTCGTTAATTCAACCAATGGTTTTGCAACCTTCGAAAAGTTCTCAATGAAGTGTCTATAATAGCCAGTATGTCCAAGGAATGATTAGATATCTTTTACAATTTTAGGTTGAAAAGTGATTCCTTGGATAACCTTAATCTTTTTAAGATCTACCTTTATGCCTATTTGTAAAATCTTATGCCCTAACACAATGCCTTCTTGAACCATTAAATGGCCTTTTTGCCAATTGAGCCTTAAGTTGGTTTCTACACATCGTTTCAGTACTTGTTCTAATCGGTCCAATGCTTACTTAAAGTTTGCTCCATAGGTGGAGAAATCGTCCATGAAAACCTCCACACCATTCCCTATTTGCTGCTAAAAGATACTTAGAACCAAATATTGAAACATTATTGGGGCATTACACAAGCCAAACGACATCTGCCTATATGCAAAAGTCCCCCAAAGACTTGTGAATGTGGTCTTGGCTTGGTCTTCTAGTCCTATCTAAATTTGATTGTATCCATTATAACCATCCAGAAAACTATAGTAGCAATGCCCTACAATGGTGTCTAAGACTTGGTTGACGAATGGCAATGGAAAGTGATCTTTCAATGTTGTCATGTTCAATAGCCTAAAGTCTATACACACCCTCCATTTACCTCCATTTTTAGACACAATGACTAAGGGACTAACCCATTTACTATCAGCAATGGAATAGATAAACCCAGCTTTTAGAAGTTGTTCAATTTCTTCTTTAACCACTTGCTTAAGCTTTGGGTTTAATCGCCTCTACAGTTGTTGTCGAGGCTTCATAGAGGGGTTAGTGTAAATTTTATGTTGGCATATCCTAAGATCTATTCCAATTAATTTGGTATATGACAAAGCAAAGGCTTTTGACCATTTTTTTTACCATTTTTAGTAGTCTTTCTTTTTGTTGAGGAGCGAGCTTAACGTTAATGATTACCATATTTCCATTTTTGAGAAATGTTTACTCCATCCTGATGGGCAATGGTTCTAACTCAAGGGGCTCCTGCTTGAACTCATTAGGGATTTCCAACTTCCCCCAGTTGATATTTTCAATGTCGGGAATTGAAAGTTGGTAATGGACTTGCTCTAATGTGTCTATGCTATCGATGTAAACACAAGTTAAGCTCTCAATTGTTTCGTGCATATAGTTGAGTTTCTCTTTTGGTTAGTTGTTAACCACTGGGTGCCTTCCTGTCTTATGGCTACTACATACAGGCATCTTTGTATGTTAGTTATATTTGTGCACACTGGTTGCATGCAAGCAATGTTGAACGTTGTACAAACTAGGCTTTTTGCATGTAGTTGCACCCTGTGTCACTGTATGTGATGCATGGAACTTTCTTCTTCTCAATCTTTTCAAACGTATTTTCCTTCGATATTTCTAGGAAAAGATCATGTATTCCTAGGCACGCATCAATTGTGTTAGCCATGCTCTTCCCATAATTATTGGGAAGTCCCCCTTGTAGTTGTTGACTTGAATCACTAGGAAATCGGCTGGATACAACCATCCAAAAATAGTGGTAACAATGTCCTCCACTAGTCCTAATGGGATAGTGATGGACTAGTCTTCTAGCTCTACATGAATGTTACTCTTTTTTAGTGGAGGCAGGTTCCAGGCCTTGTACATTTCTTGAGAGATTAAGTTGACACCAAAACCTGAATCCAAAAGAGCTTTGCACAGCTCATTTCCAGCGATTTGTAAATATATAAGAGGACTCCCAAGATCAGAGAATTTCCTAGGAATATGACCAGCTTTAATCCAGTCAATAATGACATGAGTCAACATGACTGTGTGCATTAAGTGCAGTCTTTGGTTTGAAGGAAGCTTCGAAGATCCGAATGATGGCAAGGCGTTTGGAGGATTAGTCGCTTGTGATTGTAAGGACTTAGTTGGACTATTGGCTCTAAAGAAAGGTCTCTTCTTTATGCAGTTTTTTGAACCAATAGTAGGTTGAGGGTTAACAGCCCTTGTAGCATTGTGTTGCTGCTACTAGGCAGGGAGCTCACCCTGCATAGCTAGAGCAGGTGGTAATGGAGTTAAGGGTGGAAGAGGTGTGGTTGGATGAGAAGGATAGTACGTTTGTGGAACATCTCTCCTAGGACAAGGAGTTATATCGTACTTGTGGAATTGGTAGTGAGGCTGAGAAGTGACGTGACTAGTAGAGTCATGTGGAGAGATTGGCTACTACACATAGTATCTGTATGGGTCGGGTTGACGATAAGGATATTGTTGACATGGTGGTTGCATTCCCCATTATTGTGGTTATTTCCATTGTTGATGCTATTCATTTGGTTGTGATGGAGTTCCACTCGAATAATACGTCAAGGGTTGGTGGAACTGCCTTGGGTTACTTTGAGGATAAGGTAACCTTCGGGGTGTTTGTCGTTTATTTAATCATGGGTTTAGTGCATACACCCCAGACTCCTGCAGATGTGAGATTACTGGGCAACATCCCTTAGGGTGATCATATTAGCATATCTCACATCCGCCATCATTGTTTGTGTTTGAATCCACAACCTCTTCAATGATGGCAACTTTGCCCTTACCTTTGTTACGTGCATATTTAGCTTCCTTATTTTTTCTCCTTTCTCGGTCACTACCTTGCTCTCTAGACTCCTCTACTATTTTGAGAATGGTTTGAAATTTATTATCTAGGAAGTTCCACATTTGATCTACCGTTGTTGATACATCTAATATGAACTTTTGAATGGGAAAATTCTTCCTATTCACCATCTCTTCAAGTGGTGACTCTTCTTCATCCTCACAAAATTGAACTTCCTTCTTTCGGAGGGAAGGATCTCTATTGTATTCCTTTGCACTTTCTCTTTTTCTTAACTCACCTTCCTCCTTGGCAACTTGCTCCAACAATCTTTGTATTTGATGGGCTTTGAGCTCAGGTAGCCTTCCTTGGGCATAAGTCCCAAGGGAGCCCCATCTACGAGATGGCGTAGTTGTTCCCTCTGCAAGTATCCATGGCCAGGGAAATGATGTAATAATGCATAATATCAACCCATGGTAGCATCCAAGGGTTTGTTTCCTCCTTTTTTCCATCCTTGGATTTACTTACATAGGTTGGACACCTGGGAGTACGTTTGATACTTATCGTTGAACAGTTCTAACATGGTACTCCATCGATGAATGGATTCTGGTTCTAAGGACCGGTACTAGCTTTCCACTTCCTTAATCAGTGTCTATGAAAACAACTTGAGTTTTTGCCATTCGTTTTCTATGTTTTACAAGGAACATGCATCTTGAAATGCTTGTAGATGGTTTTGAGGATCAGCATTGTATCCTCCTTCAAATCGTGGGATGTTGTTCATGTCTAATCTCTTCATCCTACTATCTTTTTGGTGCCTTTTTGGGATTCTAACAGCCTTAATTATATCTAGCATACTTTGGATAGCAAGTAGGGGTTCATCGTGATCGTATTGTCTATGGCGTCTATGATTCCTATGTTGTTCCCTACTCTCCCTCCTTTCATGATGTGTTTCTCTAGAATGCCCTCATCCCCTTTCTTGACTGTTTCTTCTATGATCTTTTTTTCGCTTACCATTATCCTCTTGATCTTTCTCTTTGCAACTACATCCAGATCCTAAAGGAGACAAGGAAGGAGATGATGAAGGGGAAGAGGAAGGAGGGCCATCACCATGATGGTGCCTGCTACCCTCTCTTTGGTGGTCATGGCCTCGATCACAGTTACGATCAGAATGTCCATCTTTGTCATGCATTCGTGTTCCTTTTTTGGACCCTCTCTGTCCGTCAATATCAGAATCTAGGTTATGGATAGTTGAGTAAAGATTCTGATACACAACCCCTTGAACGAAGTCAACGAGAGGAACATTGTTTTGTCGAAGACTTGCTGAGGTAGGTTCACCACCCTCATTTTCACTTAGGACATACGGAACATCCTAAGATCACTTTCCCTTCATAAATTTATAATGTCTCTCCTGTTGTAGGTCCCTTGGACATTGTGCCTTCATAGGTTGATAATCTCTTGAATCTTGTTCATGCACAACGTATTTTGATTGTAGGTGCTACATACCAATTCATGTGAGAGCACAAAGAAGCATGCTTGGGATTGAGCGATTGGGTGGTAACACTATGTTACCCTCTAAATCACAACATCACAACTGTTCATCCTGGTGGAGGATAAAGGTAAATTCTGGTACATACTCATCAAGATGAGCGTATACTAAGCAAAACTATTGGGGCACTGGTAGATCATCATGTGTATTACGCCTTTGACTATTCATTGTGTCAGACCTAGGCAATGAAGCACTTTCATAGGAAGAAGAAGACATGATTAATTATTCAATGTGCAATGTATTAGTATATTATTATAACCATAAGGGTTCGTTCCAACGATGGGAAGATTCCTAAGTTCTAATTAGTGCACAAAAAACAAAGTCCCTGGCAACGGTGCCAATGATGAGCGGCAAAGTACCCCTACACTCAACCATACAAATATGAGCATTACGTGCAATCCAGTCAAACTCTAAGGACTAAGTGCCTATGCACCTTCACAGAACAAGGATGGGTTAGGCAATCGTTGTCTTCCCAAGATTACTTTTATGGCATGATTGTATGGTTAAGTAAACTTGAGGTATATGATTTTTATGCTTTTTATGTTTATGTCATGGTGCTAAAAGGGAGAAGTGAGATAATTAAGTAACTAATTTAATTTAACTAATCCACTAAGTTCTAACTAGTCCGAACACTAGCATCCATTCCCACTCTCTGTACACATCTTGAACTAGTGTAACACTACTGGGATTACCAAACACTAGTCATTACTGGGTTACCAAGTCTTCCATGTATGCTTGAAGTGGTCGTATTGAGTGTGCTTACTTGTGAAAATTAACGAATCAATAAAAGCAACATCAATTAACTAATGAAAGCATTAAATAACTATAAATAACATTAAATGCAATAAATAAGCTATTCTGAATGTTGTAAGGTTTATCACAAAGTTCGTCTTTATTTCCGGACACAAGGTGTGCTCAGGTATACAATGCTTGAATAAAGATCCATTCACTTTTTTGACTCCTACTGCAGGCACTCAGAAATAATTCTAACTCTGGAAAGGGAAAACTGCAAGAGTTCAAGTAAGGAAGTAAGAAACTAATGTCAAAACCAAGTGCGCCCACCTCTTATTCATACGCAACAAGATAGGTTCCGATATCAAATATCTGATATCGCTTCGCAGGCTCTGATATCGTAGACCTGGTATCGCAGATCCAATATCACAGTCCCAATATCGTGGTTCATCAAACATGGAATGCAACTTTAATTATGCATGCTTAGAGATTTGACTTTAATGTTTATAACCCAAAATTTAACACAATTTCTTGTTATGTGGAATTGCCAAATCTACCACTCATTTTCTCATCCATAGAAAGGCACATCATGAACACCCTAGGCCCTATTATTTCTGACCATTACACTATGATCAATGGAACTCAAATTTGCCATTATTGTATCAAACTCGATATAGCTCTTAGGAAGACTTCATTAACCTTTGCAGCCCAGTGAAAAACTCTTCACCTAGAAAATTGATTACTTCTATCTTCTAAACTCATGTAACTACTTTCATAGGGTCGAGTATCATATCTTAGCGTGTCCTTTCTTACCTAAGAAAAAATAATCTGTCATGTCCCAAAAAACCTGTTCCCCAAACACACCATCCCATCCACCATTAGAATCCTTTAGGTTCAGATCCTCTTCCAAAATAGCTTCAAAGTCTTCTTCTTTGTCTAGCCCCTCCAAGGTACAAACACCATAGTCAAATGCATACACCTCAACACATGTCATCCCCTCAAAGTCATTTAAGGACTCCATCTTAGGGGAGGATTTTGTGATAGGCAATGGAAGGAAATGAGTGAAGGCTTCCTCACTACTCCATCCTCCACTTCCTCTCGATTGAATACTTCAATAGCCCCTATCACTACAAACAACTCCTTTTCCCTCCTTTCACAAACAATGGAAGTTGATACTTTGACTTCTGAATCTTTTGGTGACCTCTCATTCAGCATGCCCTCCGCTTTCTCATGAACCTCTTGTCATGAAACATTCGAGGCCTTACTGATAAGCTTCAACGAAAAAGTGCAAGCAACTTTCTTTGTAGTCTTAATATTGATTTTGATTTCATTCTCCTTTAAGAAATTAAGATTTTAGTAGACCATTTATCTCTTTCAACCCATTGGTTTCTCCCTCATTCATCAATTCTTGCTACATCCCATGTGAGTGGGGAAGGGGGAGCTATCATAATCCTCTCGACTTACTAGAAAGATAAAATTATTCAAAGTAGTTCCAATTCTAGTCATAGAGTTTCCTAGGCTATCTTCTCCTCCTTGCATCACCCTTTGAGTGTTTGCTTGATTTGTGCCCCTAACGATTTTACAGAGTGTGCTCTCCTTTGGTAAGAACTAGCTAATTCTCTTCCCTTAGTACCTTGGATTTTTGGAGGTCATTTTAATATGATAGAATTCTCTCAAGATAAGCGGGGGTGTTTCTTCAACTGCCAAATTCTGAGTATCAAACCTGATCTTCCTTTCAAAAAGAGTTCTACCTTTCTAATGGGATGGATGCCTTTGCTAGCAATCCCCTTCATAGATTCACTTGGAGCAACCTCCATCTTGGGCAAGCCTGCATCTACACTAGGTTAGACAAGTTCTATTTTTCCACCTTTTCTTTCTAGCAAGCCTTCTTTGCTACTATGGTTCATCAACACGCCACCTTATCAAGCCATCTTCCCATCTCTATATTTATCCAAATTCATGGAAACAATCCTAAACATAAATTCTATCTTTTTCGATTACATAACAACTGCTTCTCCTCCCCTTCTGCCCAACTTCTTCTCTTTAACCTTTGGAATGTCGAACCTAGGCCCTTAGATTAGGTGGGTTGGATTAAATGGTGGCATCATGCTTTTTGTAGAGTGCAAAACTTTGTTCATTCATATGATAAGGTAGTGGTTGCTCAAGGCAAACAAGAATACCACAACATTCACCTTACTATTGAACATTTAACTAATAGATTAGCTTAAGATCCTTTCAACACTCTAGTTCATGAGGAGTTAGCTAGAGCCTGGATAACCTTCCAACAATGGGAAGTATACAAAGCATACAATGCCTTAACTAAAAGTAGACTCACTTAGTTAAATATTTAAGATGAACACTACAAGAAATTTTTCAACTATCTAAATAGCTCTTCTTCTTTGCATTCTTTAGACAAAATCTTCAGTGACAGCACCACCATCACTGACCACAACAGTATCCTCTCATTTCCTAAGAATCATTATATAACCCTTTTTGTAGTTAACCCATTAAACATCTCTTCATTTGAGGCTGCTACCCTCAATTATCCTAGCCTTATAAACTACTATGTTGCAAAGTTTAGACACCGATATCACCAAGGAGAAGCTTCTAGCGGCTTGTTCCAAATTGGGTCATGGGAAGGCTCCCAGTTATGATGTTTTCCTTGTTGAATTTTTCCAAACTCATTGGGATTTGGTGGATAATGATCTTCTCCAGGTTATTAGAGAGGCTATCATTATTGGTTTTCTTGGGCCCAATCTAAATCAAGGGATTATCCGTCTCCTCCCTAAGTCTAGGGATCCTACCTATATCTCTAATTGGTGTTCCATAATTCTTCTTAATGTGGTGTATAAAATTTGGGCCAAGTGCTTAACCTTATGACTAAAAAAAATTCTTAGCCAAATTATATCTCCCCAGTAAATAGGATTTTTTCCTAGTAGATATATTTTAAACAATGTGATTACTATGTGGAAAGGTCTCAAGTGGGTAAAGGATGACAATCAAGATATTCTTCTAATGAAGCTTGACTATGCCAAGGCCTATGACAACATAAAGTGGGACTTTATTCTGCAAACCATGACCAAACTTGGGTTTGGCCCTAAGTTTCTACATATGGTGAAATGCTTATTTTTAGATGTTACTACAAGAATAGCCACTACCTTAGCATCACCGCTTCCTTTCCTATCCATAGGTCAGTGTGGCAAGGATATCCTCTTGTCCCTTACCTATTCATCATCACAACTGACTTTCTTTGTCATTAATTAAACTATGATATTCAAAATGAAGCTCTCACTGGGGTCTGCCTCTCTTTACCTCAACAACAGCTTCTTAACATGCATTTCATCGATGACTCTTTTTTTCTTGTTCAAAACACTGCTACCAATTTACACTGGCTCTTATTTCAGGTGGAGCAATATTGCTCACTCTCAAGTTCCACTATTAATTGGAACAAATCCTCTGTTTATAGCTTTACCAATAATTACAATCATGTGACCAACTATAATTGGGAGCTTCTTTAGGATCAAGACATCATTAAGATTCTGGGAATTCCCTTCTGTTTTAGAGGTTCAACCTCTGTTCTCTAGGAGCATGTTATTTATCATATTCAAAAGAAACTTGAAAAATGGAAGACTAAACCCCTCACTCTTGTTGGTAAGTACCTTGTATGTAAGTCTATTTCATGACTTCATGTGGTCCTCTAAAGATCCTTAGAAAGGCTTCCATCATGTCGCTTGAAATATTGTTACTCTTCCTAAGAATAATGGTAGCTTAGGTCTTCTAAACTCTTTTAAGTAGGGGATTACCTTAGTTGCTAAGTGGTTGGTCCACCATCTAGATGCCTTAGACATTATTGGGACTCTCCTCTAATTAAGGCCTTCACAAGCATTTACCAAGAATAAGCCCTTCTAGAAAGGAATCCATTTCATTAACTAAATCCTTTCCCCCCATACTATCATTATTCCTGGCTCTCATGTTTTCAAAAGCATTTGGAGGGCTTGGCAAATTCTACATTGTTATATAGATTGGACTAATGTCAAGATCAACCCCACTCTTCTCTCTAAGTTGTGTCCCTGGTGGTTACTTTTGTCACCTACTCCATTTCCATTATGAATGCTAAGGTTGCTACCTCTTGGTATCGAAAGGAAGTTATTTCTCTGAGTTGTCTTCAACTTGCCGATCAATGTATTTTGGGGACTAAGTTTAATAATCTGTATGGGGAGTCCAAAGCAACGCACGATTGCCTGGCTTGGGTTTATACCTTAATTCATTGCCATTTGAAGCTAGACATTTCTGTGCAAAGCACTTTTCATGGCCTTCAATGGATTAATGGGTTGAAACTTCTACCTTACAAGTTGCATGTCCCCTTTCACCTTTTGCATCACTCATCCAATATCATTCAACGATGTAACAAGTCATGGCACAAACAAGAGTCGAAACAATTCTAGATTCCCCTCTTCCAATGTATTTGGAAACTACCGACCCTCCCTAAAATTTAGTAGTTTCTCTAGTGTCTCCTCCACCAAGGTTTACCTATTGGTAAACATCTCAAATGTCTTAGGATTCACAGTCCTAATTGCCCTCTTTGTGGTGGTAAAGAAGACTTTGATAATGTGTTTTAGCATTATTCCTTCGCATAACACGTGTGGACATGGGTTTCCAAAGTAATTCTGTCATGCAAGCTATCTCAAGATGATGTTATATTTGGCCTTTTGGCCACCACTTCTACTAATTTTAAATTTTTGTGGAAAGTTATTAGGCCTATTATTTTATATTATATTTGGAAGCATAGATGTAATGTTCTCTTTCAAAGGATTGATTATTCTACTAATTGTCATCTCACATTGATGGAAAAATTGCAGATTTTCCGCCTCATTCATTTCCAACTCAAATCTCAAGCATCAAAGTTCATAATGGATATTCATCAGTTGATTCATCTCTTGTAGCCTTGGGAAATACCCATGCATTCAAGCAACACTGTTCAATAGGAATCTCTACATAGAAGCTTACTTTCTTAAATTTGAGTGGAGTCACAATATGGGAGTCTCCCTGTCTTTTATCGAGTGCTATCTACCTCATCCAAATTTCTGCCAATCTCTCTTGTAACAGGCCAGTTGGTTTTGGTGGATGGTAATTCCCTAGATTGAGTTTCTTTCTTTTGCGAATGGTTATTTATGAAGATGTTTCCCAAAGTCTCATCCCCTATTATCTTAGTTCCCCCTTTTTTTTGTCCCCGAGACTTAATGAGGTTTATGTATTTGATACTCTTACTATTAATAAAACTTCCTTTTAGGGTTCGACACCCCCTCTCCCCCTCTCCACCACCCCCGCAATGAGCATGCCCAACAATACTATTCTAATTTTTACAACTTGCAACTTTTATTACTGGGGAGACATTTGTTTAATGATTTATCTTTTTTCTATTCATGAAAAAATATTTTGAAGAAAATAAAAAATATGTTAAAGTTGAAGATAAGAAAAACCAATATGAACTTGAAAATATAAAAAATGATTTTAAAAATAAAAATAGCCATAATTTTATAGAAGCTCCTATGTATAATTTTATTAGTAATAGAGAAAGTATTAAGCAACCTATACAAATAGCTTGTAAGGCAAATTTTTCATTGTCTAACAATGGTACTATTAAGTTAAAGATTAAAACTAGTGTTAACAAAAAAGATATAGTTGATAGTGAAGATTCTTTATGTAAGATTAATAATAAGCAATGAGGTGAAGATCTTCCACAAGTGCTCACTTTTTTGCTTTCATACAAATATTGGTATTAAGCCACAACTCTCTCTCTCTCTCTCTCTCTCTCTCTCTTAATCCTTTTACTATTTTAAGTTAAGTATGAATGTTGAAAAGTCATTCAAAATTTGTTAAAACTAAGACCTTCCTCCTTAGTAACCATTTATTTTCTTCACTTATTCTTTTAAAATATTTTTGGCCAAGAGGCCAACACATTTGGCATGATGGTGGGTGGGAGGGGGATGAAGTTTGTCAATATCGCCACATCAAAACATTGGTTTTCAAACAAAATAAAAACATTCACATATATAAATAAACTAGCTTAGATATATATATATCTATCAATTGACCAAAATGATTTTAACCAAGCCCAACTACTAGATGAGGTAACAAGATATCTAAAAACGGAATCACTCATCCATCCTGTATTTCTCTACCCCTTTCCAAATTTAGTTTTACTCTCTTGATCAATTTTTTTTTGTCTTTGTTTGTTCATGGCATTTTTGAGAAATAAATCTCTCGCATAAATAATGCTAAAAAATGCCATGAACAAAGACAAAACAAACTTGACCGAGAAGGTAAAACTAAATTGGGAAAGGGGTAGAGAAACAAAGAATAAATGAGTGATTTCGTTTTTAGATATTTTGTTACCTCATCTAGTAGTTAGGCTTGGTTAAAATTATCTTATTTAAAATCATCTTGACTAATTGATAGAGAGAGAGATATATATATATATAAGCTAGTAATGGTAAAGCTATACACCTAAGTTAACAATTCTAAAATTAAAAAGTTCTTTTTCCATATTTTTTTTTCAATAATGTCTACTCAATGTCAAGCTTGTGACATACCCTAAATTTTCTTTGCTCATTATCAATATTTTTTTTGGAGTCTCACACTCATAAAATCCTAAGTGAAACATAGGTACATCCCAAGATTTATAGAAGTTTATAATTCAATGCTACCTAGTAAAATCAAACTTGTGACATGAGATTACCAAGCCAAAACCCATACCACTAGGCTCACACCTCATTGTTATAAAGTCCTAATTTGACTATGTCTTGGAGTAAATATTATTTAGAAAAAAAGTTTCCATAAGTTAAATTATTATATAACTAGTTTAGATATTTAAGCTATATAACAATGAGGTATTAGCCAATGGTAAGACTCTTAATTTGAAAACCTTAAATCATGAGGTTTAGATGTCATGCTAATTTGAATTTCATAGTGTTTAAAATATTTAAATTTCTCCAACACAATAATCAAAAAAGATTACTAATCAATTAATGTTGAAACCCCCAAACAATTGTAATAGAGGTACACCCACAATATATAGTCCATTTAAAACTTTATAACTCAACATTGCCTACGAGAATTCAACACAACTTAAAGAAAAACAATTATAATAAGCTCCATGGTAAATGACAATAGCACACTACTAAGACCAATGAATGTACCTAGAAATCTATTACTTACAATAGATACAAAAAATCATATTTTCTTAATTTCAACATAAAATTTATATCATTATTCAATTTTGTACATTATTTTTTTAAGAGACTCTTCTCATTATTACTCATACACCATTATTAAATATTTTTTGGTAACAACCACTATGTAGAGTGATGGTAAAATGCTTGTTTCTCAAGTTATAATCCAAGTACCAACTCACCCAATCTTTAATCACCTTTAACATGTAAACCAATTGCATTTTATAAATTTTTAGCACCAACATGGACATTGTTCTTTAAACAAATAATGCACTTCTTGCAAACTCAAGTATTTTCCTTTTTAAAAAATTCATTAACACAAAAAGGCTAGCACTAATGAACCCACTGTTCTTTAAACAAATAACACACTAGTCACAAGCTCAAGTATTCTCCTTTAAAAAGAATCATCGACACAAGGAGGCTAGCAACAATGAACCCAACACCAATATCCCTTGCTAGCTAAGGGAATTGTTCTTTAGACATAACAATTTTTTTATGTTTTATTTTATTTCATCTTGGGAAAGTCTAATCATTTATATAACAAAAAAGATGAACCCCCAAGTCATCAATTACAATTATCATCATAGAGGGTATAAAATCCTTCAACAAATCAGATGAACACCTATACCATGAAGCCAATCACAAATGAAAACCATTAGAAGGACCATGCATCAACTCCAAGGAAGGAGGACCTCAACCCTGGGGAAGGTAGCCCAACCATGTTTCCAACCAATCAAAAAATCGTTGACACGTGGACCTCAACCCTGGGGAAGGTAGCCCAACCATGTTTCCAACCAATCAAAAAATCGTTGACACAAAGAGGCTAGCTTCTTGCTTCCATTAAAGGAAAATTCCATCCATAGACTTTGATAACTGCCGATTATCGATGTTTAATTGCACCAGCAGCACATTTCCTTTGCATGGATCCTCGACTTTACAGGTTAAGAATAAAATAAAAGCTCAATGGCCCATGGGCTCTACAGCCTTGGAATAAAATAAGGATAAAATCTCAAATCGTATCTATAGATCTTGTGCTACCGTTACACTTCAAAGTAATTACGTAATTAGGAATAAAAAACAATCAGCATGTGATTCTGCCAAAACCCAAAGTAGCGATAGATCTTGTGCTACCATTACACTTCAAAGTCCTTGCATAATTAAAAAAACAATGTAATCTTGCCAAAATCCAAGAGTAAAATCCCAGATCAGAATCAAACATGATGATCCAGCAGAACCCATTAATCATGATCCCAGATAACAAGATAATGTCTCTGAGGAAGTTGTATCAAAACAGATAGCCAAGCAAACAACTAACAAACCAATATCACGATCACTCCATTTCATATTTTAACGTTACAAAGTCAATCGCAGTTACTGATAAAAGGGGCCTATTGTGGCATTCAGGATTGCATCCTATTTATATGCAGCAATTCCTATTATTTCTATATCCTATGCAAATGCCAATTACCAACATTTGAAATGAGAGAACAGGACAATGTACAACATGAGAATAAAACATATTAATTATGCCAAGTAAATAATAGCAAATGATAAACATATATGAACAGGACAATGTACAACATGAGAATAAAACATATTAATTATGCCAAGTAAATAATAGCAAATGATAAACATATATTGTTAAAATGTTGCAAAACAAATAAACAAAATAGCATTGATCAATTTCAAGTGAACTGTTTGAGCTATAATGGATTTATAAGAAATGTATTGTGTCCAAACTAATTTATTTTGTGATGACGGATCCTTTGATTGCAAGGAAACATGATTAAACTTCANGAACATGGAAGACGAGCTATCCCCTTTCCCTGCCTAATTCGGGAGTTGTGCAAATGGGCAAGGATAGTACGGTACTCCAATGATATAATTCAACACGCCCTGATTGCCTCTTGGTGGGAAATAATGAAGGATAAAACTCCTATCACCACACAGACAGAGGAGGAGCAGCTACCACCTCCACCACCTGCACAAACAACAAGGTTAGGTTTGCAAACCATAGCAGAATATATCCACAAAATTCAATAAATAATCTTGAGCCAACAAGAGCAATCTGGCAGGACTGGTGGAGGAGAAGACCCTTCGGTCTATTGCCCTGCAATGTGCCACCTAGAGCAAGTGGCTCGATCAGTTAGCTTGCTTGAAAGAGCAGGGCCGATGTTCTCCATAGCCCGAACACAAGTGCTTGCACAAATAGATCCTAGTGTTCGAGAGGTGACATTATCCACACAACAATTATTTTCTGAAATTTCTGGGAATACTACTACCTTTTCAGTTTGCTTGGAAGATGGTGAAGGGGAAACAGTCCTGGTGATGCAACACCAAGGATAGGAAATTGCGGTCAAAGTGATTGCTGATACAATTGCTACAGCTCTTAATGCACCAGCAGCACCTGTACCGGATGTTCATGGACTTCAAGATGTATAGGCATCTACCAAAATTTCATGTAGTAAGATTAATGCAGCCCAACACAAGGAGTTGTTGGACTGATTGGTGGGAATCAAGCAACCACTTCCAAATTTCCTTGACCTTCCGAACAACATTACTGCAACCTAGTCGGAGCTGCTCTCGGCAAGGGGTAAGAGCCTCATTTTGGAAGGGCAACTTGAAATTGCTCAAGTTGCCTATTAACGCTTAGCAACAGAAGTGGCCCAATTAAGAACCCAACTTGCTGATCCAACTCTTCTCAACCATGAAATCACTAGAGATGAAGCTTTTCAACAGCTTCAGCTCAAACTTCAAATAGTTGAGGATGAGCGAGCGTCAACAATCTTCGATAAGTCCTTGGCAGACGTTCAAGCATATAATTTAAACAAGGACTTGACGGAGGTTCGCTAGGAGAACGTTAGGTTGATCGCGAAGGTTCATCGCCTACACAATGTTGGTGCAGAAAATGAACACATGAAAAATTTTATCCACCAACAGTAGGAAGAACTAGCTAGGGTGAATGTTGACGTAAGAAGGTTGGCCACTAAGAATCGAAATCTATCAATGGAGGAGGTTCAGGCGTTGCGACAGAAATCTGCAATTGAAATCACCGCTTGGAAGAATGAGGTCCTAAAATTTGAAAACATCAAAAATCATTATAGGGACCAAATGGGATTACAGAAGGAAGTAAATGAAAAGCAGATTTAGGTTGCAAAGGCCAAAATGAATCAAGCACAACAATAGCTCCGAGAAGGAGGCGAGGCATGGAAACCTATCTTTGATGGGTTGAATGCCTACAACCAAGTTGAAATCCACATTAAGGAGCTGCAGATTGAGGAGATGACAGAATATATGGAGCTTACCAACCTGGCTATGCTCATAGCCGGGAGACCATGATCTAAATTGGAAAAGTAAGTGGCTGCCTCGTATTCTCTATACAAGGGTGAGTTCTAGGAGAATAAAGCAACAAAGCAAAAACTGGAAATAGCAAACAAGGAACTCAAGGTTCTTCACACGCGATTTGAAGGACAACGTATAGTCGCAAAGAACTTGGCCCATCAAATGAATGACTACCAGCAGTTGCAAGCATCAATTTGAGCGTTCGACATCGAACGAAAGCAGTTCACAACCTGGTTTGTTAACCTGAAAGAACTCTTCTTGGTGCTGCCATGCCCTTGGGAGGTTCCAGTTCTAGCACACATTGGTGAAGTTGCCTAGACAGTGAAAAATCATAGAAGCAAAGAAGAAAAAATGAGAGGCTCTCTTGGAGGCTTTTCGGCTACCTCTAGAAGTTGCAACTACTGCGAGGTAGCCATCATTCATGCCACCACCATTGCATGGGCCAGAAACTGGTGAAGGTCCATCGGAACCACCACCCCCAAGGACAGTGTGAACTTCTCCAAAAATTTTGTGCATCATTCTACACGGTAGAGACTCTAGGACAGTTCTGATTTTTCCCTCCCTTTCCTCTACTACTGCCTCATCTTTTGCCTATTCCCCTCCCATTGAAACTTGCACACAAAACCCATGAAAGTGAAAGCCAAACCATCATGAAGGAAAATAAAGAAATTGAAAGGTTTTTTTTTTGAATAAAATTAATATAAAACTAGATCCAACAACCACAGAAGAAAAGGTTCATACTGCAAGAAACAAGATTGATAGTAACTATTAATGCCTAATATAATAGAATAGATACCAATAGGTATGACATAGCATCAAACTAATAATCCTAACACCCATGTGCTAAAACATTCTAAATCAACAACAGTTACCACTCCTAGTATCCTTCTTTAGTAGATTCAAGCCATTAATAGAAAACCCTAATTTATTAACACTATGCCTTATGATATTAAGGAGAAAACCATTCTTAAACTAACATTATGGTTATTCACACTACAAACATAATAACCAGAAATCATTGTGGTCATAACAAGGAACTTAGAAACTTGCATTAAATGGAGGTGTTATTCTTTGTCATTGTTCTTGCTAATTTGTTGTTGTAGGTAGAGCTAAAGGCACAACAAGCTTGAACAAGGTTGGCAACCAACAAGATTGTAGCCATGATCAATGCCAAGATCATAGAACTCTCTCCTCCATCCTCAAATGCAACTTTTTTTGTAATTCTAGATGAGCACCTCTTTGAGCAAATCTTTGAGCACCATGTATAGAAATAATGCCACTATGTTATTCCCAGTCACTTGCACTAATATAATATTAAATTTAAAGAAAACTACAAGAATTAAAAAGACACAGAGTTACCTTAAGGAAAACCTTCAAGGTGAAAAAACCTAGTAGAAAATTGGCTCTTGGACCATTGGCAACAATATAGCTTCAAGATTAAATCATAGAAAGAATCAATGAGAAAAATGGAGAAGAATTATAGGGGAGGATTATAGCTTAGGCATTGGCCATTGTTGTGTTTTTTGTTGTATCAAGGATGCTCCCTTAGAGCTTCTTATATATTGCTTGGGTTACAAAATAAACCAAAAAATAAAAGAGATAAGGTAGTTTATTTTGTTGGGGATAGGTATGGGACCAAATATAAAATAGATAAGAATATAACAAGGAAAAAATATCTTGAGAAAATCAAGGCAAATTTTCCTTCATCCACCTTACAATTCTTCCTCTTGAAGGTAAAGCTACTTTGAAGAATGGTCTAGACCATCTTTAGAAAATTAAGTCGAAAGAAGACCAAATGTTGATTAGTGATGGGACGCGATATTGCATGGGCC
>MNCI01004819.1:21984-43582 GCA_015680685.1 Gnetum montanum
GCTTAGTGATCCTAGCAACGATTAGCGTTTGGTAACTAAGGTTGCATTGGTTCAAGGTGTGAACAGTAAGTNTAGTGTTACCTCCGGATTGTGGAGTCCCCAACATGCTCCTCTATGCTCTGGCATAGATAAGCATGACAGAATTATATGCTAAATACATTGCAGTAGATTTTGACATGAGGGATTACCATCCCACAGTTGCACAACGTATAAGGGACTCAAGGTAGGAGAGCCACCATACACTATTGAAGGGCAAAGAGGTCCCACACGTCCTAAGTGAAATTGGAGATGGTGTACCACTTATAACAGGTTCTCTATCAAAAGATGTTCCTCCTCCTAATGAAAGTGAAGAGGTGGGGTATCAGAACCTATGCTCCACGATACATAACCTTGGTTCTAATCCTCATGAATGCCAACTATTCAATGAGGGAGCAACAACACATGATAAGGATGGACACTTAGATCGTCATCACGATCGGGGCTGAGGCCACAGAAGAGAAGGTAGGAAACATCATCATGGAAATGGTTCTCCTTCTTCTTCCCCTTCATCTCATCATTCACCCTCTCCTTCCACATCAAGGCGTAGCCACCAAGAGCATAACGGTGAGGATAGAGGTAGACAAAATGAGAGACCTTGACGAGAAAGTCGAGAGAGAGAACAAGGGCATGAAATAAGGGAAAGTAGGGAACAACGTAGACATCATAGATATCATGAAAGAGATGATCATGAAGAGCCCCTACTTTCCACCCAGAGTATGCTAGATATAATGGAGGCTGTAAGAATACCAACAAGGCATCAAAAAGATAGTCAGATCAAGTGCTTAGACATGAACAATATCACACGCTTCGAAGGGGGATACAACACGAATCCACAAAATCATTTACAAGCATTTCATGATGCCTACACCTTGTAGAACATAGAGAATGAGTGGCAAAAACTGAAGTTATTTTCCAGGATACTCATCAAGGAAGCAGAGAGTTGGTACTGGTCCTTAGAGCCGAAAACCATAAGGAGGTGGAGTACGATGTTAGAAATCTTCAATGATAAATATCAAACATACTCCAGAGTGTCTAATTTACGTAAGCAGATCCAAGGATAGAATTAAGGTACTTATGAACCCTTGGATGCTGCCATGGGCTACTACTATGCATTGTTACATTGTTTCCCGGGCCATGGTTATGCACAGCGGGATCAACTCCGCCACATCGTAGATGGGCTAAGGTATGAAACTAGGAGAACCCTTGGGACTTATGCCTAAGGGAGATTATCAGAACTTAGATCCCATGAAGTTCATCGAGTGCTAGAGCAAGTAGCCAAAGAAGAAGGGGAGCTACAAAAAAGAGAAAGCATGGAAGAATATAACCATGATCCCTCCCTTCGAAAGAAGGGAGTGAGATTTTACGATGAAGAGGATGAGTCACCACTCGAAGAGTTGGTGAACCAAAAAACCTTCTCACTTCAAAAGCTAACAACGGAAGTATCGGCCAAGGTAGATGAAGTATGGAGCTCCTTAAACAATAAAATTGAAACTGTCCTAAAGATTGTAGAGGAGTCTAAGGTGGAACAAAGTAGTGACAAGGACAAGAAAAAGTAGAGAGATTCAGGCCCTGCACATGACAAGGGTAAGGGAAAAATAACTATCTCCGATGAGGTTGTGGATTCAAAAACAGATAATGACGGTGGATGTGAGATCTGCCAATATGACCATCCTAAGGGATGTTGTCTAATCATCTCACATCTACAAGAGTTTGGGGTGTATGCACTAAACCCGAGACTCAACAGATGGTAGACACCCTGAAGGTTACCTTATCCTCAAGGTAACCCAAGACAGTTCCAACAATAGTTGACGTACTATCCAAGTGGAACTCCACCACAATCCATTGGACAACATCAGTAGTGGAAATACCCACAGTCATGGGGGATGCCACCACCTAAACATCAATACCCTTACTGGCAACCCAATCCTTATGGCTACTATGTGCAGCAGCCAATTTCTCCAAGTGACTCCATTGGTCACACAACTCCCCAACGTGACTACCAAGTTTGGAAGTACTTTAGAAGGACTCCTTCTCCTTCGGGAGATGCTCCACATCCATACCATCCTCCTAATCCATCTACCTCTCTTCCACCATTAGTTCCCATACCACCTGCTCCAACAATGCAAGGGGAACTCCCCACTCAATTGTAGCAACGTAACGCTACTAGAGCTGTAAACATTTAACCCACTGTTGGTTCTGACATCCATAAAAAGAGAAGACCTTTCTTCAGAACCAAAAGCCTAGACAAGCTCTCACAACCACAAGCAGTTGAGTCTGTGATCACTCCTCCGACACATAAGGCTTCGAAGCTCCCTTCAAACCAATACCAGATCTCAACGCATATGGTTATGTTAACGCATACCATAACCGAGTGGATCAAGGTAGGCCACCTTCCCAGGAAACTATCTAACCCTGGAAGTTCCTTAATCTACCTCCAAGTCATTGGGAATGAACCACACAAGGCTCTTCTTGACTCAGGTTTCAGAGTCAACTTAATCTCACAAGAAAGGTATCAAGCCTGGAACCTACCCCAACTCAAGAAGAGAAACATTTAACTAGAGCTGGCTAACCAGTCCATCACCATTCCCTTGGGATTAGTGGAGGACATCGTTACCACTATGTGNACCCAAATTTTCTAGATTGATGTTCTTAGATTAAGGGATGGAAGTTGGTGACGCTCATATTCCAAGGTATCTATGCCTTCATTGTTGGCATGAGTTGTTTCCCCAGTTCGTTCCATGCATGTTGGTCGGTTTCTCTTTCAACTAGCTATCAACCACGGGGTGTCTACTTGTTGTGTGGTTGCTACATACAGGCATCTTTTTCTTAGAGTTTCTTGGGCACACCTATTGCATGGAGGAGATGCTAGGCATTCCTCCATGTCATCACCCGATGAATCATTGTATGTGATGCATGGAACTTTCTTCTTCTCAATCTTTCCATAAATGTTTACCTTAGATATTTCCAAGGAAATATCATAGATCCCTAGGCATGCATTTATTGTGCTTAGCCATGCCCTTCCCATTATAATTGGGAAGTCCCCTTCGTTATTGTTAACTTCTATNCAATGTAAATGGAAGTCAATAATGAAACTGTATTGTATTGTTTTAAAAAAATGTGCACTGGTCAAAGTGTAGTTGCACACGTATGGATGGCAAGTCAAACGCCTAGCCCCGAGATGATATGATGCGATGATGTGATGATGTGATGTGATGAATGTGAGAAATTCTTGGATGCCAACAATCAGGTGTGCTAAGCGCCCAAGGATTGTAGGTTTTGTCCTCTCTCAGAATTGCCAATCTCTCCAATTTTTTACCTCCTTGTTTATGTGAATTGACAGGGTATTTATAGGGTTGGACCAGGCTCGAGCATGAAATTCAAGAATGGAATCAACGGCTGGGAGATGTGAGGAAAGAAGGTCTAGTGACATGTGTCCAATGGACAGTTGTGCTCGGGTTGGATGCATGTTGGCGAGAGTTGGATGTGTGTTGGATAGTTGTGCACGAGTTGGATTTGTGTTGGATAGTTGTGCACAAGTTGGATGTGTGTTGGACACTTGCATTCTTTGACCACGTTCACTGTATCTATGTTGGATAGTTGTGCACGAGTTGGATGTGTGTTGGCAAGCTACATTCTTGACGAGGTACATTGAATTTTATAATTTTTGGGTTATTCAAGCCCATGAAAGTACATTTAATTTAGACCATGAGGGCTTGATATGCCCACAAATGGGGATTTATAATGAAATGTACAACAAGAGAAATTTGACTGCCCAACATGACCTGCAGTGTGACCTACAATGTGACCTCTAAAACTTGCAATTTTGAGCTAAAATCTGGAATTTCTGAAGGCTGGGACCCATAGTTATTAATAGTGGACCCTGAGGATGACTTACACCCTTGAAATCAAGTCATTTTGGCTCAATTTTGGGGCTCTAAAAGTTGGTGACGCTGATCCTTACGCTGTGCAACGTCTGAAAAAGTAACCCAAGCATCACCAAGTCAAAATGGCACATTTGAGGCCCAAATCTTAATTTTCTAGAGACTGAGAGTTGCTGGGGACCTTGGTGAAGGTCATGGAGGTCCTTGTGCTCGATTTTGGCCTATTTTGACTTAATTTCGGGGCTCCAAAATTTAGTGACGTTGATCCTTACGCTGTGCAGCGTTTGAAAAAGTAACCAAAGTGTACTTAGCCAAAACCAAACATTTTGAACCTGAAACTTTTGATTCTGGATGCTGGAAGTTGGTGCAGTCGCTTGTGGGCCTTGGGGGGAACCTTTCCTGTTGAATCATGGGCCATCGGGGGCTGTTTCGGAGGCCTCCAAGTTTGGTCACGCTGTACTCATGTTGGGCAGCAGCATGAATTAGCTTGATTCTTATCTAAAAGTTCTAGGTAAAAATTAGTGGTGTCTCATTGATCCCTCTTTGTTGACCTCTAGAGGAATCTACCCGAGAGGCATCGACAAAGAAATGCAAAACACCATGAGCAATAAAGCATCAAACATTAACCGTCGGCCCTTGGCTGGGTGTCATTGCACCATTTTCAAAAGTACATGGGATTGATGGAATGTGGTTCAAGATGTAAGAGAATCGGTCGTAACTAGGTAAGCTAGGAGGTTAAGGGCTATGATTGCTACTGGGATTTGTGGGAGAGGAATGCTCTCTTGTGCACAAGTCATGTCACTGGTCCTTGTCAACAACCGGGTTTTCAGTAAACTCGAAACCAAGACATAGGAGGTGCGTTCTTTGGAGAAATGGGACTCTTATAGAGTATTTGCAAGGCTCGTTGTAAACAGCCAAAGCCATGTGGTGATGTACAACATGGTCTCTTTGAGACACAAGTGTAACTATTTTTCAAGACAATTACCTTCTCACCTAGGGCTTGTATGAGAATGGCCAATAGTCTTTTGTTTATGATGTCAGCAGGGTCATGAAGACCTTTTCTTTGCATTTTTCTCTTTGACCTTTTGTGCTTTTTCTTTTCTCTTTATTTTGTCTTTTCCTTTTTCTTCATTTTTTTCTTTTCTCGGTCTTTTTGAAAGAGATTGCTTTTTGTGCCGTGCTCGTGTTTGAGCACTTGCATTTTGCATCATGTACTGTGTATCATGTTTTGCGTCGTAACTGCTTAGAGAGTTACAGTGTGCAATAATGTATCAAGAGTTTTGAGGTGAGCAAAATGTATCAGGGGTGTGTAATTGAATAGGCTAAGGGGAGCATGATGGGGAAATAGGGGATGCATCGGGAGTTGGGAATGTACTTATGAATGGATTGATTAAACCAGTCGCATGCGTCAAGAAAAATGTGATACCTTGTCATCATGATGAAGTGTATCTATGCATGAACACCTCAGAAGTATCATCCTGCAAACACAACTCCAAGAAAACAAGAAAACCACAAATGAAATAGTCAGCTAAACACTTTAAACAAGGAGATGGAGTCACCATGTGCAATTTTCAAAGTAGACAGAATCATGAACAACATTAGCCTCATTAAGACCCATGAGATGAATTATGTAACAAGTCTTTGCGAAACATGAATAGCTAATTGCAGTGACACATATTTTCAAATTTTTCCTGGTCATCGATGATGTCACCAGTTTATAGTCTTAGTGGACTCTCGATGCTAGTTTCATGTCATGGCGGATGGATGTAGTAGTTTAGTGTCATACTAGACAGAACTCTATGGTATCAGTTTTAAGTCATGATCCAGGACTGTTCTGTGCTAGTTTATAGTCATAGCAGACTAATGCTTACCTTGCTTGTGTGAAGTGTGATGCTACATGTATGGTCATGCTACATGCCTGCGAGATCCTACAAAAAATCAACTAGGAAGAAAACAACATCAAGCGACACCTGCTGTACATAGAGTTAGAATGTATGAATGAAAGAAAAGCAATGCAAAAAGTGATAGTTTTAGGCCATTCCAGGCCGTATGCTAGTTTAAGGCCTTTTCGGGCCATGTGTTTTTGTAGTTTTATGTTTTTATGTTTAATGTTTTTCAAATGCAATGTGAAATAAGTTGACGAATGTGTAAACAAAGAAAAATGCATGATCTAAGTGAGGGAGAAAAATGAAAACACAAAGCCTAGTGCAATGTAAAAAAAAGTCAAAAAATGCATGTTAGAGGGGTAGGCAGAAGGTAGGCAAGCATCAAGCACATTTTCAGCCAAGGGAGAATCTTGGTCATGTAGTTTCTCCCTAACTAGGCATGGATTAGGAAGCATGCAAGGTTTAAAGTCCTCTGGGGGGTTGTCAACTTCAACCACTTGTTCGGCTGTGTTAGCCTTAAGGGTTGCGTTGGTTGTTGTAGGTGTACCATTAAGAAACTCTTCTTCCAAAACATGCACCATGTCTATGTCGTGGATAGCTGAAGAGGAAACATTATCACCATGGATGATAACTTGACCACCTTTGTATGGAAGGTGGATTTCTTGGTGGATGGGAGAGGAGATGGCCCTTAGTTGAGCTAGCCAAGGCCTGCCTAGAATCATGTTGAAACCTGGCATCTCCTCTATGACAGTGAAATCTACGCTAGTGGGGAATTGCTCTCTTGCTACAAAGGCTAAGTTGATTGTACCCTTGACCCTGACATGTGATCCATTGAAGGATTTTAGACATGTGGTTTTTGTTGGCCTGATTTCATCTGCCAGGCCTAGCTTGTCGATGACGGAGTACAGGACTACGTTCGTTGCTGCACCATCATCAACATGCACTCTGTGGATGATGCACTACCCAACATAAATGCTAATGGATAGTGGAGCTGTAGTGACTTCCCCTCGTTTGGGGTTGACTTTAACTCCATCATCACAAAAGGCTAAGGTTATCAAACCCAATTCTTGTGGTGTGGGAGGCAACATTGTTGCACGAATGGATGCCTCATTTGTAGGAATGTCCTCTGTAACAGGAATGGATGCTAACGTTTGAGCCAAGGCTTCGTGGTGAGTGGCTGAATTCATGACTAGGTCGTACAAACTCATCGTTGTGTTCTTCTATTTTAGCGCTTGTTTTACTTGGGCTAGTGCAGCTACGAAGTCTGTGTTGTTGGTCGTTGTGTTAGCTTTGACTTCCTCTGTGAAGCCTGAGAGACAGACCTCTCAGGAGGGGGATTTAGGCTTGGTTTTCTTGGGGGTAGGGACCCCAGTGTTTAGTTGTTATTTGCAAGTTGTGGCCTTTGCTTCAGCCATGGGAGTTGCGAGGTGCTCGTTTGTCCTCTTGCATTCCCATTTGGTGGGCCTACCCAAGTTGCTAGTGGGGTCAACCCTTGAATGAGAAGGGATCGAGATGTTGCCCACTTTTGGGCTTCGGGTAGGTAAGGGGCCATCACGTTGTGGCACTCTTATGATGAAAGGTTGCTTAGCGGTTTTTGTTGCTACGTCATGCCAGTTTAACATCTTAGCAGACGAGTTGTGCTAGTTTAATGTCTTAGCGGACGAACGTTGTGGAGCCTTGACCACAAAGGGTGTTGTGGGTGCCTGGGGTGGCACCTTGATAACAAAGGGAGGCCTCTTGTTTGTGGAGGCTAGGGGAATCCTTGGCTTGCTGGGAGGCGCATGGATCACAAAAGGTTTTTGCACAGGTTTGGGCTTGCCACCTATGCTAATTGAGTTTATGACATAGGAGGCATCATCTATGTTCGATTGGCTTGCCGTGTCAATCACTAGTTGACCTTGTTCTATCATTCCCTACAGGTCATCTTGCAAAGCATGATAGTTGTCTGTACTATAACCAGCCATTTGATGGTAATAACAGTATTGGTCCAATTTAAAATGTTGTGCGACCGAGGGCTCATTTGGTATTGCTAAGGTGGGGTTCCTTAGTAGCTGGCAGTACCTATCATGTCTTTGGCAGGTAATCTCTAACACATGTTTGTGTTGGATTTGCGTAGCTTTCAAGAGTTGCTCTAATAGTTGAGAGGGTTGCATCGGTAGTGGTGTATACTTTGAGCAGTCCTTGTGCTGAAAGTTGGGCTTTGGGGTGGCCCCTGCCCATGTAGGTGAGTTGGCACCAAAGTTGGCGGCTTTAGGTTGCTTAGCTTTTGGGCCCCAATTAGTTGCTTTTGTGATTTCAGCTACTGTTGCCTCGGTTGTGTTTTGCTTGCAAGTATGTTGATTTTTGTAGGCCACATAAGCTGGGTCATTGCTTGATTGTGCTGCCTCTTCTATGTCTTTAATTTGTACAAATGCCTGACTCAAAGTACGGGGTTTTAGATAATAAAGCTTTGATTTAATGAAGTCGTTTGCAGCCGCCTTAAGGATGGTAAGCATATATGTTTCAGGAATAGGTTCATGAAGTTCATTTAGGGCATTGCTCCATATTTGGATAAACTTTTGTGCTGGCTCTAAAGGTGCTTGTTTAATTTGAATCAAGCTATCTAACGTGGCTTCAAGTTTCATATATTACTTGAAATGGGTGACAAAATGATTCAACAAATTCTCTAAAGAAGATATGGAGCTACGAGGTAAAGATCAGTACCAGTCTAAGGCTTTTTCAGTTAAGGACATTGCAAACACTCGCAAAATTACATGGGGCCATGCTTGAAGTAAAATACTTTCGGTTCTAAATGTTACTAGGTGGGCATTTGGGTCTCCTTCTCCATTGTACTTGGTCAACTGAGGTAACGAGACTCCCTTTGGCAAGGTTAAGGGTGGAACTGAGGGGTCAATTGGGTCATATTTATAGAAATCTAGTACTTTGACTTCCTCATTATTCAAATTTTTAAGGTGTTTTAATTCCTCTGCCAAGGAGCGCATCATTTTTTGCATGTCTACCCATTCTTGGGCGGTAGGCAAACTAGTGGATTGAGCAGATTGTGGATGATAATGATTTAATTGTTCCATTTTTTATGGAAAGAAAGGTTGTTGGGCTAACATTTGTTGTGGTGGGATGGTATTCGGGACTGAGACTACCGGTGGAACCCACTGCCTAGCCACAGGTTGTGAGGTAACACCCTGAACATGTTGGGTTGGAGTAATCAATGGTGCTCCATGGATTTTCGCCTGAGGTATGTAATGGGTGGATGTAGAAGCTGGTATGACCAATGGCATTCCAATTACTTGAGGTTGAAAGATTGACTCTGCGTTGGTTTGGGGAGGAAGTTGTTGGGACTACACTTGTGGAGGAATGATGGAAGTGGACGCATCAGAGTGAATATTATTGGGTATGGAAAAGATAGGAATGGAAGTAGGTACCTCTTGTTGGGAAACTAGTGCTCGAGTGTTTGAGGATGATGAAGGAATCACAGTTTCTTCTAGGAAAGGGTGGAATAATGGGTTAGTATAGGCATGGGGACTAACGGTATGGTAGGAATCTCCATGTTCGGATTGGGTTGCAAAATCATCTTCCTCATCTTGAGGCTCTATTGGCAGTAGCTGTAAGGCTTGACTTCTAGCCATAAGAAGTTGGGATATGAATTTATGATGGTGTTGAGACAACAGGATTATATCAAATGCTGAAGGGATGAACTCACGACCTCCTTTGTGGACAAGTTCATAGTCTTGTTTCGCTTTTCTTTCCACATGATCGATAGGCAAGTTGGCTTGGATTTTTACACAAATGAAGTTATCTTGTTCAGGGCTTAGTGTGGCTTGCTTTGGTTGGATTGTGGTATCAAACGTGTTAGGCATTGATGTAGAAGGTTGATCTGGATTCATATTCACAAATTGGGTTGTGAAAGTTGCTATTTGTAGAAAATGGCTAACTTTGAAAACGAAAAAAATAAAAAATAAAAAATAAAAAATAAATAAAAAAATGACTAAATTTGCCAATAGCAAGAAAATGGATAAGTGTAAAAATGAAAGAAAAAAATGCTAGGTATGAAAATGCAGGGAAAAAAATGCTAAGTATGAAAACTGCTAAAAATGGCCAACTCTAGCGCTACACTCGCTACACTGGAGCTTGCTATACTCTAAGAACGTGTTATGCTCTCTAGAACATCTAGAGTTTTTGACTAAGTGCTAATCAAAAATGTAGACAGAAATGGTTCAAGCCCTCCTTCTAGCACCAAAAAACTGTACTGACCTAAATCAACAATATAAGGCTGGAAGGGAAACAGACACCGAGAGATTGTCGGGCAGCCATAGCTGACCCTGCCTTCACTTGAGGGTGAGCTAGAAAAGGGAACGAAGGCAAAGTTCCTTGGATGGTTTGCACGCAAGTCAACCATGGACTTCCCCGAGCGTAAGCTACGACTAGCGTTGGGGTTATTGTAAATGGGATAAATGGGATGTAAACGGAATGCAAACAACAACACAAAATGTAAACAGAGCGTACTGAATTATAAATAAAGCGTAAATAGAGCTATATTGTAAACAAAGCGTAAACCAAAGTAAACAATGTAAATGGAAAGAGACACTGACATAGGCCATCAAAACAACCATTAAAATCTAAATATATAAGTTATTGTTATTAAACTAAGATCTATAGATATATATGTGTAATTATATATATATATGTAGATATATGCTTAAGCTCCCATTATCAATATTCTCAAAAAGCAACAGTAAAAGTATGTAGACTATTTTGAGCAAGTGACTTATACAAAACTTAATGAGGAGGATGAGCTAAAACTCATGTTAGATCATAGTAAGCCACAACTTTCAAATTTTTCCTTCATTTTTTTTTTGGAAACTTAAATTTAAAAGGGGAAATGGAGGTTAGGGTGAAGATTGTTGCCCTCATTCTTAACTTCCGCTTGGTGGGCGAAGGCATAAGTGTCCAATATAGCCCTCCAATCAGTGTGTTGATCACTGATAGTGCTGATTTGAGCCTTGGCCATATGGATCTCCTTCTCCAGGATCTGTTTATACATCCCCACATGATCACAGAAATGCTCCTTTAGGTTCTCGTGTCTTTTAGCCTCATTCTTCCACGCGCTTATCTCTATTGCTGATTTTTTTCGAATAGCGCATACCTCCTCCATTAAGAGGGTTTGATTCTCTCTGGCTAAACAACTTACATCTCAGTTGACTCAGGTAAATTGTTTTCGTAGTTGATGAAAGTGTTCATCGAGAACGTTCTTTTGTTTCTCTACAGTGGTCAACCGAAGATTGTATGCAACTAACTGCTTATTTTCTTCTTCTAAGGCCTTGAGTGCCTTAAGATGCGCATGGGTTTGCGCCTGTGATGCGGAGGCATCCCAAACAGCCGTCTCCTTTTCTCCTACCACCTTCTTATTCTCTGCAATCAACTTTGCTATTTTCTAGGTTCTGAAATTTTCTAATTGGTTTGCAGGAACAAATTGAAGAGGATCCCGCTGTGCTGCTTGTAAGGCCACGAGCTGCTCTTGTAATTTCTGCACTTCAACTTCAGCATGCTCGGCCCTCACTTCGGATATGACCAGCTTCCCCTTTTAGGAAATGAGATTTGATTGAATTGTTGTGACATCTTGAGGGTCGTCAAATAGAGATGTCATTACTTGTCCTATTTGAAGCAATCTGTCAAGTACATCCTCATGTTCCATAGGAGTCATTAAGGTCCCGGCAAGAGTTTGAGCATCCCGTGCTCCTGAGAGATCTGTTGGTGGCACAACAAGTACATTAAAGGATTCGTTGATGTGGTAGCAGCTCCCGCGGCATTCTGGTGTTGCATGACCACCACAGTGGCCCCTTCACCAGTCTCTAACTGCACTTGAAAAGATGTCACATTTCTTAAGATCTTTTGTGACCATCTGCTTTCCCCTCCTCATGTTTGAATTGATAATTTGCCCCTTCTGTGACCTACTAAAACTGTAGGCTGACTGGCATCATTGATGACGTGGAATAGGTTTGCGTCATCACAACTTCCCCAACTGACCATCTCAACGATGGCCCTAAGATGGCTCATCGACGGTCTGTAGTCTTGTGACGACGACAGTTGATCCTGATCTATGCCAGGCCCTACTTCTTGTTGTTGGTTGGGACCTGTGGCTATAGGTTAACTGGGTCCTGCAAGTTGAGTTGTAGGTGGTCCAGTCATTTATTCTTCTTCTTCATCTGGAATCAGCTCTTCGCCAATGCTCTTTGTTGGAGCTGGCACCTTTAGTAATTCAGCATAAGAAGCATTCTGAGCTTTTCAGAGGACGTCATTAGTGTACCCCCGAATACCAGCCCGTTGGCATAGTTTTCTAATAAGACAGGGGAAGGGTAGTGCCATCTTCCCTGACTTTCGTTCTTCAAATCACCTTAGGATCTCTGTCAAATATAGATGGGGAAGGTTAGCGTTAACCTTTCCCATCAACATTGCACATCCTCTTGCCACATATGTGGATATTCTTTTCAAGCCTTTTGTGGGGAAGAGGTGATATGTTCCGATTTTGAAATAAACTCTCTCTTCCATCGTCAGTTCACCAAATGCGTTGTCTCTGGCATAAGCCTTTTCTAACCACTCCTTTCGCACATCAGGGTTTGAACGAGTAGATAACTGAGCAACCTGGGGCCCTGAGTTTGGAAGTTTTAACACTTCCAAAATTGCCTATGCAGAGAAGTCAATTGTCACACCACACATGTTAACCGTGGTGCCTTGCTCCCTATTGTGCTAGAATTGGTACGTTTGACGTAAGTACTAGGCACCACTTTCAGAGAGGATAGGCCATAAGGGAGACCCTTTGAGGTGATCCCTAATAGCCTTAGGAGTGAACTCTACAAAAGATTCGAATTTTAACTCCACAATCACTGCAGAAAATGTGGACTTCTCATGGATATCCTGAACACATTCTAAGGGCAATGTGAGTTGTTGTCCCAATTCAGGTGCAACAGTAGCTCCTCCTTCTACCTACCTAGACCATCTGGTAGGAGGCTCATCTTGATGGATACTGAATGATTGCACCTCCTGTTCTACTTGTTGTCTAGTAGGACCTTGTCTTCCACCTCTCTCAGATCATTTCATTCCACCTTGAACAAGACCCTGCTGCTGTGCACGTTTCGAGGCCATCTGCAATCACATGGGCCAAGCGTTAGTAAGGTTGTTTTCAAAGTCAAGTTATACCTTACTGCTTGCCTTAATTAAAGATCTTATGTTATAACGTGTGATCGTGCCCGAAAATTGTAATAATGGGTCTTGTGACTTAGGTGGTTTTCATTTTAATCTCCCGGTGTACCTAAGGTCATATGATTTTTGGCATAATTATTCTAAGTGTTAGTGTTAATTACCCTAATTGGTGTCCTTTGGGCGATGATAAATTTCAAAAAAGTTAGGCACTTTTCAGTAAGTGTCTCTCCTCCACGACTAAACTGAACACTCCAGGTTCAAGAAAGTTCAAAAGGAATTAAAATCGGAGCACCAGTGAGCGAGATATGAGTGAAAAAGCAAGGGTCATGCAATCGCAAGTCGTAGAGAAAAATTTCAACAACTCCCCCTACGTGAATGGCAAAATGATGCTAAGTGTTGCAGCAGAGGTACCTATTTATAGGAAAATAGGATGCGATATCGCGTACGATACATCGCGTATGTGATTTCACGTGGGACGCGATATCGCGTACGCGATATCTCATCCCTAGTGATGTGAGACACCAAGAAAATACTGAATTTTTAATGATTTTTCTTGAAATTAATGTTGGAAATTGAGGACATTGTCAAGTATTAAGATTTCCTAGGGTAATTTCATTGATTCGAGAGGCACTCTTAATGATAATGATGTGAACTTTAGCAATAAAAATTGGCAGTTATGGAAAAAGGGAATGTAATGGGACATTGGAACATTAAAGTGAAAGAGGGATAATAATAGGGAAAGAAAATTATGAGAAATTAAGCTGAGGGTAAGAAATTATGTGTTTGAGCTAGCGAATCAGTGAAGATTACAAAAAATTACATAAGTGGGTCCTCCCCAAAGCAAGTTCCAACCTATAATGCCCTTGTGTAACCACACTTAAAGTGTCCGTGGGCACTAGAAGGGTTAAATGTAATCCGCACTAACTCCAAAAAACACACACATGTAAATATAACCAAAATGAGATGAAAATTCTATGCTACACGGGACACGAGCTACAATTATACGAACAGTGAGATGAGACGAACTAGAGAAAGGGATCGTAGAGATTGGGACATGAGGTAACTGACCCAGGGCACAATGAATCCTGCGTGTAAGGCATGATTAATGTGTCATTAACCCATCATTCCAAGATCAGGACCAAGTCTATCCTTCTAATCAGTGACATCACATGATTTCATCCCATGATGAACAACTATTAGAGTACCATAACAACAAGGCGTACAATCACTTGGCGTTTAGTACAAGGGAGAAGTGATTTTTGTTTTATGGCACTTTGTTTTTCTTTTTCTTCTCTTTTTTTTCCTTACTTTACTAAATCTAGAGAAGCTGCCAACCTTCAGGCATGGGTGCATTTCTTTCCAGTGGGACCCCCTAGAACAGCATTTGATTTTCGAGTGCCTTTTTTATTACTCTTACTCCCATTTTTCATTAGATCTACAAAAATCTTAGTACGACCATGTTGCATGATAACTCCCACAAACATCACCAAAGAGAATCTACAAGTCCCCTTGATGTCACATCCTAATCATTCCCTCTTGGTCCATCCTTCTTCATTCTGGGTATAATGAACACTAAATTAATTTTAAGTTTTTAAGATTGTCAAGAATATCACTGTACTTGTGAACAGAACCTCTTATTTGTAGAGTGGATGAGTGGGTGTAATGGGCTCACTGTTCCAAATAATTGACCACTCATGACTTAATAACATAGAACACACCTCGACTAACGATCCACATGAGTGTTTTATTCATAGACGAGATTACTTACAAAAACGTGAAAAGACAAAAAACACAAAAATATAGAAAGATAAAAAGATAAAACAAAAAGTTGAAAAATAAAAAACTGGAAAACAAAAAGTTGTAAAATTAAAGAAAATGAAAAATATTTATTAATCCTTCTTGTTATTGAAATGGGGAATATCCCCCATAACTAATCAATTGAGTATGACAAGGATTAATAAATGAAGGTTGAGGATCCTTGCATGTTGGAAGTATTGGGGTTGGTCCATACTTATCCCCTCAGGGTTCACACACTTGATTATAATAAGCATAATGGAGCACTTTATACAATGTAGTTCTTAGATAATGAGTTGACCCACTATGATATTTGGAACCATTAGATGGTATGCAAGGATTAGGATTATGCCTCACATGGTTGTGTTCATTAGGTCGTATGATTGTTGGAGTGTTAGGTGGTGGCCCTGATGAAGTTACATGAGGCGTTGGGTTTGAAGGTAAGGGTGCACCACAGTGTGGGACTTGTTCTAAGTTGGAAGATGCAATGGCCTTGGAATTGTGTTGTCCCTTCTTACAGCTGTGTTTTCAGAAGGGGCGCTTTGGATGTTGAGGAGGCTTCTCACTGATGTTTGGAGTAGTAGCAAAAGTGTTGTTCATGGGCTATTGCTATGGCATAAACACCTTAGGAACAATTTGTGGCAATGTGGAAGGAGGGAAAGGATGAGAATGTTGAAAGTTAGGACGGATGTAAGGTGCATAAGGTAGTGGTTGTGTTGGAGGTATGGACTGATAGTATTGTGGAGAATGGTATTGTGGTGAGATAGAGTACAACGGCCCAAATGGAGAAACAAGAGGTTGAACGTGATAAGCATTCGAGTTCGAAAAATATGAAGGGTGCCTCCAGTCTAAGGGTGGTCTTCCCCACGAATGGGATTTTTGCCACTATGATCGAACACAGTATCTCTGTACGAACTCTGGATGTAACGTGTTTCCCCAATGCTCATATAGATGTAAAAATATTGGGCATTGGCCTTTGGGGTGATTGTATAGGCATATGTTGCATTCGTACATATGATTAGTAGTTGAGCTCTTATTTTTCTTATCCCTTCTTTCCGATTGTCTACTATTTCGTCCTGCTTCTTGGGTTTTCAAAACTCTATCTCCAATGGTGTTGACACATTCTCCATACTTTTGATACATCCAGTCCAACATCTTATTGATCTTTTCCTCGGCTTCTTCTAATGTTTGTTGTATTGTCAAAGATGATGTTTCCACCTTGAGATTTGTTCATCTCTCCTTTTTATGATCATGGACCTTTATTAAGTTGAAATTTTGGTCCCATTGATGTTTTTCAACATTCTCCCATCGAGCTAATTATCCTTCTTCTTTTGCTATCCACTTAATAAGCTCTTGGACTTGGTGGGTTCGTAGTTCATATAGTTGACCTTGGGCATATGTTCCTAAGATCTCTCTTGTTTCATTATGTAGCCCATCAATGATATGGTACATTAGCCTTTCCTCGGAAAACCCATGGCCTGGACAATTATTTAACAATGCATAATATCTTTCTAAGGCCATGTCCAAGGGTTCATGTTTTTCTTGTTTCCATCCTTGGATTTGTTTCCTCAAGGCTAACACTCTTGCGTAGGTTTGATATTTTTCGTTAAAGAATTCTACAATTGTTGACCAGCGTCGTACTGAATTTGGTTTTAATGATCTATACCATACTTTTGCTTGGTCAACGAGTGTCATAGGGAAGAGCTTAAGTTTTCGCCACCCGTTATCAATGTTGTTCCATGTGCAGGCATCGTAGAAGGCTAGTAAATGTTGATGCAAATCTAAGTCATAACCTTCTGAATATTTAGGAAAGTTGTTTAAATCAATCCTGGGTAGTCGGCTCTCTTTACGATGCCTACATGAGATTTGAATGGCCTCTTGTATTTGCGTTAAGCTTGTAGTGGCCAATGGAGGTTCATCGTCATCAGGTAAGTTAGGCTTTCATGTGTTGCGATGACATTTTTTTCATTCATGTTTATAAGAAACTCCCACTTTGGGTTGTATACTCCAATCTTCATCGTCATATAGTTCGTTGGTTCTCCAATGAACTTCCTCACTAAGTGTGGCGTTATCGTGTTCTTGTAGGAGAGGCATTGTTGTGTGTGAATTTATGTGACTTTTTATAATTACTTCTTTCTAAGAGATATATCGTTAAGTCCTATACAGAGACCTTGTATGATATAACTAATCTAGATAACTAGCACCGTCCCTGGCAACGGCGCCTATGATGAGTGGCGAGGTACCCCTACAGTCAACCATACGAATACAAGCTTTCTCATGTGCGATCTGGTCAAACTCCGCAGACGGACTAGTTGTGGCACCTAGATCATCAACCTTAGGTCACAGTTCGCTGTCTTCCCACTTGGACTAGTATTATATTTGTCATGTATGATTTAGTCTAGAGTGAGGTGTATGATGTGTTCCTAATCTAACGCTACTCCTGAAGGCAGTGGAAAATAATATTAACTAAGCTAAGCTAGGGGGGAAAGGGTAAGAGAGTCTAATCTAGCCTAAGTGCGATGAGCATCCGATTCCTTGATCAACTGTACACATCCGATTCGTGCATGACTACCACTGGGATTACCAAGCACAGATCCTAGGTACGCCACTGGGATACCAAGTAGTCACATTTAAATGCTCATAATAAAGTCGTACTCATTCCACGTTACTAGGAGATAAGGGTGAGAGAGAAAGCAGTAAATAACAATTAAATAAACAAAGTGAATGCTGCAATGATGAAGTAATCTCGATCTTTATTGCCGGTCATGTGCGTGTCCAAGTACGTCACACTTGAATAAAGAATGTCGTACAATTACATTCACCACACTACTGGAAGACATTGGAAACATAATCTATCTCTAGAGTGATCAAACTACCAGAGCTTCACTACTTCTATTCTATTATTATCAACAAGGGAGAGCTGCTTCTTATTAATAGACATTGTGATGGACTGCGATATCGTGTCCCATTATTCATCCTCACAAAATCTTACTCCCCTCTTTCGAAGGGAAGGGTCTCGGTTATACTCTTCCACACTTTCTCTCTTCTATAGCTCACCTTCTTCCTTAGCAGGTTACTCCAATAGTCTTTGAATTAGATGGGACCTAAGCTCAAATAGTCTTCCTTGGGCATAAGTCCTAAGGGTTCTTCTCGTTTCATGCCTAAGCCCATCCATGAGATGGCACAGTTGATCCTTTTGCGAATAATCATGGCCAAGACAACAACGTAATAGTGCATAGTATCAGCTCATGGCAACATCCAAGGGTTCATGTCCTCCTTGTTTCCACCCTTGGATTTTCTTTCACAAGTTATACACTCGGGAGTACGTTTGGTACTTTTCATTAAATAGTTCTAACATAGTACTCCACCTACGAATGGATTCCAGTTCTAAAGACCAGTACCAGCTTTTTGCTTCTTTAACTAGTGTCTGTGGAAACAACTTAAGTTTTTTCCATTCATTCTCTATATTTTGTAAGACACACGCATCATGGAATTCTTATAAGTGATTCTGAGGATCAGCGTTGTATCCCCCTTCAAATCGTGGGATGTTGTTCATATCTAATCTCCTGATCCTACTATCTTTCTGATGCCTTGTTGGAGTTCTAACAACCTTAGTTATGTCCAACATACTTCGAGTAGTGAGTAGGGGTTCATTGTGATCATCTTGTCCATGGTGTCTATGATGCCTACGTTGTTCCCTACTCTCCCTTCTTCTATGTCGTGACTCTCTAGAGTGCCCTCATCCCCTTTCCTAGATGTTTCATCTATGACTTCCACTTTGCCTACCTTTATCCCCATGGTCTTTTTATTTATGACTACATCTAGATATTGAAGGAGAGGGTGAAGGAGATGATGAAGGTGAAGAAGAAGGAGAACCATTACCATGACGATGTCTACTACCTTCTCTTTTGCGATCTTGGGCCCGATCATGATTGCGATCAGAATGTCCACCTTTATCATGAGTTCGTGTCCCTTTTTTGGACCCTTTGTGCCTGTGGGTATCAGAACCTAGGTTATGAACAGTGGAATGAAGATTTTGATGCACAACCCCTTGGCGAAAGTCAAGGGGAGGAACATTGTTGTGTGGGTGACTACCTGAGGTAGGTTCACCACCCTCATTTTTGCTTAAGACATGTAGGGCATCCTGGGACCACTTACCCTTCAAAGACTTATGATGTCTCTCCTATTACAAATCCCTTTGATGTTGTGCCTCTATGGGATGGTATTCTCTCAAGTCATGGTCTTACACAACGTATTCTATGTGTAAGTGTGACATGCCAATTCGTGTGAGAGAATGAAGAAGCATGCTCAGGACTGAACGATCAGGAGGTAACACTATGTTACCTTCTAAATCTCGCCAACACAGTTGTTCATCCTGGTGGAGGATAAAAGTAAAGTTTGGTACATATTCATCGGGATGAACATATACCACACAAAACTATTGAGGGATTGGCAGATTAACATCATGTGTCTTACACTGTTGACTATTTCCTATTTCAGACCTAGGCGGTGAGGCGCTTTTGTATGAAGAAGGAGACATATTTGTCTATTCAGTGTGCAATGTACTCTTGTTTATTATTTCCTCAATCAACCTTAAGGGTTCGTTCCAACGATGTGAATGATTTCCTATGTTCTAATTAGTGCACAAATAACTAAGTCCCTAGTAATGGCGCCAATGATGAGTGGTGAGGTACCCCTACAATCAATCATATGAATACAAACGTTTCACGCACAATCTGGTCGAATTCCAAGGACTCAGTACCTATGCACCTTTGTAGAACAAGGACGGGTTGGTTGATCGTTGTCTTCCCAAACTTACTTCTATGTCACAATTGTATGGTTAAGTAAGCTTAAGGCATATGATTTTTATAGCTTTTATGTTTTTATGTCCTGCACTAGTAGGGAAAGAGAGAGATAACTAAGTGACTAATTTAACTTAACTACTAATTAACTAGGCTTTAACTAATCCTAACACCAGTATCCGTTCTCACTTGCTATACACATCCTGAACTAGTGCAACACTACTGGGATTACCAAATGCTAATCATTACTAGGTTACCAAGTCTTACACGCATGCTCAAAGTGATTGTACTGAGTGTATTTTAACGATTTGCTTAATTGATCAAAATGAATTGCTACGCTAATAACAGAAATGTAAAGTGCATAAAATAAAATAAATTCATAAGAAAATAAAATAAAAGGAATGTGTAAGAAAACAAATCTCAAGTGTTACAAGGATGAACCGAAGAGCTTGTCTTTATTGCCATACACAAGGTGTGCTCAGGTACACAATGCTCAAATAAAGATCCGTCCACACTTCGACTTGCTAAGGCACTTGGAAAATACTCTAACTTTCAGATAGACTGTAAGAGTTTCGCTACTTGACTGCTACAAGACTTTTTCTTCTGAATTACTCCCTATTGTGTGCCTCAGCACTGTATTTATAGGCCTAGGAGTAACCCAGGAATAACTACTCTAATAATAACCACTCTAATAATTAGAGTAACTACTCTAATAATTAGAGTAACTACTCTAATAATAACCACTCTAATTATTAGAGTAATCGCTCTCATCAAACAGTATCTGTCATTAACCCAACACCTAATAGAAGCGATGAATCTAGCACTATGGAGAGACAAAAGAATCCATGCATCACTACTAATAGTAAAGAATATAGTTGTAAGCTGGAAATTCAAAATATTAACACAACCCACAACAAAGTTTATGAGCAAGTGTGTGAGCAAAAACCAATCTACATAGTAGCCACTAAACCAAAAGATACCCAGTGGCTTAAAAATGAGAATATAAAATTATTTCAAAGATGCATGGAGGCAACTGATCCACTTATTAGTTCTAGACTTAAGAAAATGGACCAAATAGAGGACTTAGACACATATATCTTACACTTTGATTATAAACCGAAAAAGGATGTTAAACATGGAGACCTAAGAATTATAATAGAAAATCAAGAAGAAGAAGCAAACACATCTAAACCTCCAAAAATGCAAATCCCTTCAAGTCTAGATGAAGATACATCTCTAAATGATCTAAACAAAACCATCACCAATGTTAGATGGGCTACCACACAATTAATTAAATTAGTAACAGTGATAGATGGGAAACCAACGGTGTGTAACTAGGAGATTGTGCAGTAGTTGTGGGTGGGGTAGATGCTCCATCTTGGTTCAAGAACTAATAAGTGTTTTTTACTTTTTTATTTTATATTTTTTTATCATTTTCCTATTTTTTCCAAAATTTTCTAATTCTTCATATGTTTTACATTTCATAATATTTTTCTTTTCTTTATATTTTTCTCTTTTCTTAAGTCATTTTCTTTATGTTTTATGAATGTATTTTATGTTTTTTTAATAATATTGCCAAGTCATGATGCATAAGTCAACACTATGTGTTGGGTTTTTGTGTTATAATATCAAGATGATTGGGTAAGTAATTGTGTAAAGTAGTGAGACCACCTCATCCATCCCTCTAGTTCTCTAAATAAAAGGTCTTTTCCATGGAAACAATTTGGTTCTTCTTTCATGAAATTAAAATTAATTAATGATCATTTTACCTTAAAGAAAGAGGGAATAACCAAGTGAAAATGGCAAAGGGTGTGATCTCAAGGGGACTTATTGGGTTCTCTTCTTGACCTCCTTCATGTGGTTTATGACTCTTCTTGGGATGTATCATCACTCCTTCATCAACTAATAAAAAGGAAGTTCTGTCTTTGCATGGTGTGGTTTCCATTTCAAAAAATATATAATTCAAAAAAAATATGAAATGCAAAAATGAAAAGAAAAAAAA
>MNCI01004830.1:3714-81174 GCA_015680685.1 Gnetum montanum
ATAACCTCTGCACGTAATTACACCCTATGTCACTATATGCGATGCACGAAACTTTCTTCTTCTCTATCTTTCTGAGTGTATTTTCCTTTGATATTTCTAGAGAAAGATCATGGATTCCTAGGCATGTGTCGATGGTGCTTAGCCATGCTCTTGCCATTATGATTGGGAAGTCTCCCTTACTATTGTTCACCTGAATCACTAGGAAGTTATTTGGGTACGACCACCCACAAATAGTGGTAACAATGTCTTCCACCAGTCCCAATGGGACAATGATGGACTGGTCAGCCAACTCTAGATGGATGTTGCTCTTTTTCAATGGAGGCAGGTTCCAGGCCTTGTACATTTCTTGAGAAATCAAGTTGACATCAGAACCTGAATCCAAAAGAGCCTTACACGGCACATTTTCAGCAATTTGCAAGTATATTAGAGGACTCCCAGGATCAGAGAATTTCCTAGGAAGGTGACCAACTTTGATCCAATTGGTGACGACATGTGTTAGCATGACCATATGTGTTGAGTGTGGTGATTGGGTTGAAGGGGGCTCTGAAGTTTTGATTGATATTGAGACATCTAAGAAATCATCCGCTTGTGATTGCAAGGGCTTGGTTAGACTGTTGGTTCTAAAGAAAGGTCTTTTCTTCATGTGGTTGTTGGAAGCAATAGTAGGTTGAGAGTTAACAGCCCTCATGGCATTATGTTGCTACGGTTGGGTAGGGATTTCACCTTGCATCGTAGGAGCAAGTGGTAGTGGAGCTATTGGTGGAAGAGATGTGGTCCGATGAGATGGATGATATGCTTATGGAATATCACCTCTAGAAGAGGGAGTCCCATAATACTCGAGGGCTTGGTAGTGAGGTTGAGGAGTGACATGACTAGTAGAGTCATGTGGGGAGATTGGCTGCTGCATGTAATATCCATACGAGTCAGGTTGCCGGTAAGGATACTATTGCCTTGGTGGTGGCATTCCCCATGATTATGGGTGCTACCATTGTTGATATTGATCAATAGGTTGTGGTGGAGTTCTACTGGGATAATATGTTAACAGTTGGTGGAATTGTCTTGGGTTACCTTGAGGATAAGGTAACCTTTGGGGTGTTTTCCTTTTGTTTAATCGTGGGTTGAGTGCATACACCCCCAAACTCCTGCAAATGTGAGATTATAGAGCAACATCCCTTAGGATGGTCATATTGACATATCTCACATCCAATATCATTGTCTGTTTCCGAATCCACAACCTCTTCAATGATGGCAACTTTGCCCTTACCCTTGTTACATGCATGTTCAACCTCTTTCTCTTTTCTTTTCTCACTACCTTGCTCTCTAGAATCCTCTACTATTTTAAGAACAGTTTGAAATCTATTGTCTAGGGAATCCCACATTTGGTCTACCTTTTTCGAAACTTCTGATGTCATCTTTTGAATAGGCAAAGTTTTCCTATTCATCATCTCTTCGAGTGGTGACTCTTCTTCATCCTCACAAAATCTTACTTCTCTCTTCTGAAGGGGAGGATCTCGGTTATACTCTTTCGTACTTTCTCTCTTCCATAGCTCACTTTCTTCCTTAGAAACTTGCTCCAATAGTCTTTGAATTTGATGGGACCTAAGCTCGGATAGTCTTCCTTTGGCATAAGTCCCAAGGGTTCTTCTCGTTTCATGCCTAAGCTCATCCACGAGATGGCGTAGTTGATCCCTTTGTGAATAACCATGGCTAGGACAATGATGTAATAGTGCATAGTATCGACCCATGGCAGCATCCAAAGGTTCATGTCCTCCTTGTTTCCAGCCTTGGATTTACTTTTGCAAGTTAGACACTCGGGAGTACAATTGGTACTTGTCATTAAATAGTTCTAACATAGTACTCCACCTATGAATGGATTTCGGTTCTAAAGACTGGTACCAACTTTCTAATTCTTTAACTAATATCTGTGGGAACAACTTAAGTTTTTGACATTCGTTCTCTATGTTCTGTAAGGAACACGCATCATGGAATGCTTGTAAATGATTCTGAGGATCAGTGTTGTATCCCCTTTCAAATCATGGGATGTTGTTCATATCTAATCTCTTGATCTTACTATCTTTATAATGCCTTGTTGGAATACTAATAGCTTCAGTTATGTCCAACATACTTCGAGTAGTGAGGATGGGTTCAACGTGATCATCTCGTCCATGGCATCTATGATGCCTACGTTGTTCCCTACTCTCCCTTCTTCTATGTCATGATTCTCTAGATTGCCCTCATCCCCTTTCCTAGCTATTTCGTCTATGACTTCCACTTTTCCTACCTTTATCCACATGGTCTTTTTCTTTATGACCATATCTAGATATTAAAGGAGAGGGTGAAGGAGATGATGAAGGTAAAGAAGAAGGAGAACCATCACCATGATGGTGTCTACTACCTTCTCTTTTGTGGTCTCAACCCTGATCACGGTTGTGATTAGAATGTCCACCTTTATCATGAGTTCGTGTCCCTTTTTCAAACCCTTTGTGCCTGTGGGTATCAGAACCTGGGTTATGAATAGTAGAATGAAGGTTCTGATACACAACCCCTTGGCCAAAGTCAAGGGGAGGAACATGGTTGTGTGGGCGACTTCCTGAGGTAGGTTCACCACCTTGATTTTTGCTTAAGACATGTGGGGCATCCTGGGACCACTTACCCTTCAAAGACTTATGATTTCTCTCTTGTTGCGAGTCCCTTTGACGTTATGCCTCTGTGGGATGGTATTCTCTCAAGTCATGGTCTTGCACAACATATTCTACATGTAAGTACGACATGCCAATTCGTGTGAGAGTGCAAAGAAGCATGCTCGGGACTGAACAATTGGGAGGTAACACTATGTTACCTTCTAAGTCTTGCCAACGCAGTTATTCGTCTTGATGGAGGATAAAGGTGAAGTATGGTATATACTCATTAGGATGAATATATACGACTTGAACTTGTTGAGGAACTGGTGGATCAACATCATGTGTATTACGCCGTTGACTATTTCCTGTTTCAGACCTAGGCAGTGATATGCTTTCGTACAAAGGAGACATACTTGTCTGTTCAGTGTGCAATGTATTCTTGTTTATTATTTTCTCAAGCAAACCTAAGGGTTTGTTCCAACGATGTGAATGATTTGCTATGTTCTAGTTAGCGCACAAACAACTAAGTCCCCAGCAATGATGCCAATGATGAGCGGCGAGGTACCCCTACACTCAACCATATGAGTACGAGTGTTTCATGCACAATCCGGTTGCATTCCAAGGACTAAGTACTTATGCGCCCTTGTGGAACAAGGACGGGTTGGTTAATCGTTGTCTTCCCAAGCTTACCTATCTATCACGATTGTATGGTTAAGTAAGCTTGAGGCATATGATTTTTATAACCTTTATGTTTTTGTGTCGTGCGCTAGTAGGGAAGGAGAGAGGTAACTAAGTGACTAATTTAATGTAACTACTCATTAACTAAGTTCTAAGTAATCCTAACACAAGCATCCGTTCCCACTTGCCCTATACATCTTGAACCAATGCAACACTGCTGGGATTACCAAACGCTAATCATTACTGGGTTACCAAGCATTACACGCATGCTCAAAGTGGTCGTGCTTGTGTAATTTAACAATTTGCTTAATTGATGAAAATGAATTGCTATGCTAATAACAGAAATGTAAAGTGCATAAAATAAAATAAATGCATAAGAAAAAATTTCTCAAGTGCTGCAAGGATGAATCAAGGAGCTCGTCTTTATTGCTGTACACAAGGTGTGCTTAGGTACACAATGCTTGAATAAAGATCCATCCACACTTAGACCTCCTGCTGCGGGCACTTGGAAAATACTCTAACTTTCAAACAAACTACAAGAGTTTTGCTACTTGACTGCTAAAAGACTTCCTCCCAATTGTGCGCTTGGGCACTATATTTATAGGCTTGGGAGCAACTATTCTAATAATTAGAGTAATTGCTAGAGTAACCGCTAGAGTAATTGCTAGAGTAACTGCTCTCATCAACAATGTATCAATTACAGTAACCTGAATAAGTCATAGGGTTAAGGGGAAGGGGAAGCTGAGAGCACTGTGAATGAAACTCAGGAATAGCCTTATAAATAAACAAGTTTTAAAGGACAAAACTCGACTTGGGGCACTACCAAATGTCCACACATACTGACTTGTTATAAGATAGAATGACATAGAATTAGATGAGGTAAAGAGCTTTCTATTAAGGAAAAAGAGAGTTCTAATGGTGACTCCTCACAACAGAAAGGGAAAGCTTCCTTGCAGAGATTATTGATGATGAGTGTTATTGGAACGCACAGGTCTTTCCCACGGCTGCAAGAGATGAACCAACTGATGACTATCTAGATTGAACTTGGATGCTTGAGATGTGAGTTGGAAATGAATGAGGCAAAAGATCTACAACTTCTCCAACCTGGTGAGAAAACATTTATTAGAATAATCTGTCCTTTGAAATATAACATTGCATCTTCACTTCCAAATATAATATAAAATAGTAGGCCTACTAACTTTCCACAGAAACTTGAGATTAGCAAAAGTAATGTTCACAAAGTCGAATATGGCATCCTCTTGAGATAGCTTGTATGATGGAAAAACTATGGAAGCCCACTCCCACACATGCTGAGCAAAGGGATAATGCCAAAACACATGGACAAAGTCATCTTGTCCACCATAGGGAGGGAAATTGGGATTGGGAATCCCCAAATATTCTAACCATTTACCAATAGGTAGACCATGGTGGAGGAGACACTAGCGGAACTGCTTAATTTTGGGGAGGTTCAGAAGTTTCCAAATATGTTAGAAGAGAGGGATCCAAAATGTTATTGACTCGTGTTTGTGCCAATACTTATTGTAGTGTTGAATGACCTTAGATGGGTCATGCATAAGATGAAAGGGGACAGATGGCCGGTAGGGCAAGAGTTTAACCCCATTAAGTCATTGAAGGCCATGAAAAGGGCTTTGCACTGTAACATCAAGTTGCTAATGATCGTGGAGAAAGGAGTAAATCTGGACTAGGCAATGGTTCATTACATCCTACTCCCCATACAAATTGCTAAACTTAACCCCTGAAATCCAATGACTAGCTAGCCTAAGGCAATTCAAGAAGATGACACCCTTCCAAAACCACGAGGTAGCCACCTTAGCCTTTGTGATGGCAAGGGGAGCGGGTGACAGAGGTAACCACCATGGACATAATCTAGAGAGGATAGTAGGGTTGATCTTGATGTTAGTCCAGTCTATGTAACTATGTAGAATTTGCCAGGCCCTCTAGATGCTTTTGAAAACATGAGATCTAGGAAGAATGATAGGGAAGGGGGAAAAGATCTAATTGATAAAATGGATGCCTTTTCAAAAGGGCTTGTTTTTAGGAAATGCTTGATGAAGCCTTAATTAGAGGAGGGTCCCAATGATATCTAAGGCATCTAAATGCTATACCAACTACTTAGCAACTAGGGTAATTCCCTGCTTATAGGAATTCAAAAGACCTAAGACACCCTTATTTTTGGGGAGAGTAACAATATTCCAAGCAACTCTATGAAATCCTTTCTGAGAATCTTTGGAGGACCACATAAAGTTGCGAATAACTGTTTTAGCTTTTGGTAGGCAGCTTGGGAGGGGGCCCAACATGAAGAGTAATACACATGGGTTGACGCACATATGGACTTACATACGAGGTATTTACCCACAAGTGTGAGGGGTTTAGTCTTCCATTTGTCAAGTTTCTTTTGAATCCGATAAATAACCTACTTCCAGAGAATAGAGGTTGAACCTCTAAAACGGAAAGGGATTCCTAGAATCTTAACGATGTCTTGATCCTGATGTCGCTTTCAGTTATAGTTGGTCACATGGTTGTAATTTCCTATAAAGCTATAAACAGAGGATTTATTCTAATTTATAGTGGAACTTGAGAGTGTGCAATATTGCTCCATCCTTGATAAGAGGTGGTGCAAATTGGTGGCTATGTTTTGAACTAGAAAAGAGAGTCATCGGCGAAGTGCATATTGAGAAGTTGTTGTTGAGAGGAAGAAAGGCAGATCCCAGTGAGGACTTTAGTTTGAATGTCTAGGTTAATTTGATGACAAAGAAAGTTTGCTACGATGATAAAGAGATAGGGGGCAAGAGGACAACCTTGTCACATTGACCTATGTATTGGAAAGGAAGAGGTAATGCCAAGGGTAGTGGCTATCCTTGCGGTAGCATATGAGAATAAGCATTTCACCATATGCAGGAACTTAGGTCCAAAACCAAGTTTGGTCATGATCTGTAAGATAAAATCCCACCTTATGTTGTCATAAGCCTTGGCGTAATCAAGTTTCACTAGGAGAATATCTTGTCCATCATCCTTGGCCCACTTGAGACCTTCCCATGCCGCAACCACATTGTCTAAAATATATCTACTAGAAACAAATCTTGTTTGTTGGGGAGATATGATCTGGCCAAGAATTTTGTTCAGTTGTAAGGCTAGGCACTTAGCCCAAATTTTATAGACTACATTGAGGAGAGTTATGGGATGCCAATTAGAGATATTAGTAAGATCCCTAGACTTGGGGAGGAGACGAATTACCCCTTGATTTAGATTGGGCCCAAGGGAACTAGTTAAGATAGCCTCGTTAATGACCTGTAGAAGATCATTTCCCACCAAATCCCAATGATTTTGAAAAAATTCCATGGGGAAACCATCATAACTAGGAGCCTTTCCCTGACTTAACTTAGAGTAGGCCACCTGTAGCTCCACCAGAGTGATATCAGCATCAAGACTTTGTAGCATAGTGGAGTTGATAAGGTGAGGATAATTGGGGGTGGCAGCCTTGAACGAAGAGATGTCCATTGGGGTTGCTGCAAAAAGGGTTTCATAGTGGTTCTTGAGAAAAGAGAGGATATTGTTGTGGTTAGTAATGGTGGTACCAGTGCTACAAATTTTGTCTGTAGAATGCGAAGGGGACGTAGTATTGAGATACTTAAAAAATTCCTTACAATGTTCATCTTGAATATTTAACCAAGTGAGCCGAATTTTAGTTAAGGCACTTTGTGCTCGGTACACATCCTAATGTTGAAAGGCTAATCTTACTCTAGCTAGCTCCTTGTGAACTAGAGTGTTGAAGGGATCTTGAGCTAGTCTATTAGTGAGATGTTCAATAGTGAGGTGAATTTTGTTGTATTCTTGTCTAGCCTGAGTAGGCACTGCCTTATCATATGAACGAGCAGAGTTTCCCACTCGACATGAAGCACGATGCCACCAGTTAATCCAACCCACCTGATTAAGGGACCTAGGTTTGCCATTCCAAAGGTTGGATAGAAGAAGTTTGGCAGCAAGGGAAGAAAAAAAGTTTTCGTGTAGTTGGAAAAGATGGAATTTTCATCGGTGAGGGCTGCCATGAATCTTGATAGATATGGAGATAGGAAGATGGTCTGATAAGGTGGCATGGTAATGAACCATAGTAGCGGAGAAGGCTTGTCAAAAGGAAAGGGTGGAGAAATAGAACCTATCTAACTTGCTGTAGATGTGAGCCTACCTAAGACAGAGATTGCTCCAAGTAAATCTATGGAGGGGAACACCCGCGGAGGTGTCCACCCCGTCATAAAGGTAAAACCTCTTCTTAAAGGCAAACCAGGTCTGATACTCAAGATTGGGTAGTTGAAAAAACACCCCTCCGAGCTTATCTTGAGAGAAATTGACCATATTAAAATCTCCTTCGAATATCCAAGGCATTGGGGGAGGAGTATTTGCAAGTTCTTGCCAAAGGAGAGCCCATTCTGTGGAGTCGTTTGGGGCATCTATCGAGCAAATACCAAAAGGGCCATACAAGGAGGAGAAGGTAGCTTAGGAAACTCTATGCCTAGAATCAGAACCACTTTGAAGGATTTTAGTTTTCCAGTAGGACGAGAGAAGAATGGTCGCGTCTCCTTTCCCACTCGCATGGGACATCGTTAGAAGTGAGGAGTGAGGAAGAAACCAATGGGTGGAAAAGGATAAAAGGTTGGCTAAAACCTTAATTTCTTAAAGGAAAATGAAATCAAAGGCTATATTAAGACTAGAAATAAGGTTTCCTGCTCACTTCCGTCGAAGCCTACCAGTAAGGCCTCGAACGTTCCATGAAAGGAGGTTCATGGGGAAACAAGGGATAGTTTGGATGAGAGGTCAATGGAAGGTTCGGAAGTCAAAGTATCAACTTTCATTGTTCCTGATAGGAGGGCAAAGGAATTGTTGGTGGAGACAGGGGCCATGGAAGTGTTCAGTGGAGAGGAGATGAAGGAAGGAGTAGAACTAAAGGAAGCTTTGACTCATTTCCTTCCACTGCCCACCACGAACTCATCCACCGAAACTGAGTCCATGATTGTCTTTGAGGGGATGACATGGGTGAAGGTGTGAGTACCTGACTGTTGTTTCTATAGCTTGGAGGGGCTAGACTGAGAGGAAGATTGTCGAGCTGTTGGGGAAGGAGATCCAAATTTAAAGGATACTGAGTGTGGGTGTAATGGTGTGACTGGAGAACGGGTTTTTTGAGATGCTACAGGTTGTTTCTTCCTGTCTAGGATGGGACACACCAATATATGATGCTCGACCCTGTGACAATAGCTATATGAGTTTGGAAGGTAAAAATAGTCCACTCTTTGGATGAAGAGTTTTCCACCAGCAACGAGGGTTAATGAGGTTTTCCAAAGAGCTATGTCCAGTTCAATACAATAACGGCGAATTTGAGTTCCATTGATCACCGTACAATGCTTGGAAATAATAGGACCCAGGGTGCTCACAATGTCCCTCTCAACAAATGAGAAAATAAGTGGAAGATTGGGCAATTCCACATAACAGGGAATTATATTAAAAGTTAGGTCGTTGACATTAAAGTCAAATCTTTAGGCAAGTGCTATTAGGGTTGCATTTTGTGTTGGAAAAATTTTGAGAGAGAGAGAGCCTTCTTGACGTGAGAGGCATCGGATAGTTCTACCAACATGAAATTTCGAGTGCAGTAAAAAATCCATAATTTAAAAAAAAATAAAACGAGTTGCGAAATCTTTGAAAACTGCCTCAAAAATATCATTAGGTAAAAGGAAATCAATTTGAGGAGAGGTAGAGAAACTTTCCGAGGAGAGCAGAACCTGATGAATCCGCCATTGCGACTCGTCGACCCACGAAGCAAACACAACCTCTTCACAATGGCAACACAAAGACACCAGCCACAACCCCAAATTGATTCCAATCACTCTTTGGATCTTGAGCTTGGAACAGGTCTGTCCCTGGTTCTGCAGATCACGATTTTGTAATTTCAAATCATGGGGTTTTTGCAGATCACGGGTCTATTTTAAGAGATTTTGTTCAAGATTAGGGCAGCGTTTTGTTTGGTTTTGATCGCAGCCAAGATCACTCCAGCGCGGGGGTTTTTGATCATTCGCAGGGTATCTCGAGTCACAGATGCGGTCGTGGGCGCGGATCTACAGGTTCCTCGGGTCGTGGTGGCGGATTTGCTGGTGGCCGCGGTTTGTCAGGCGGTCGTGGTTTTGCAGGCCGCGGTAGTTTTGCAGGTCTTGGAGCTTTTGTAGGGTGTGTTGCAAGGCACAGTGGTTTCACAGGGCATGGCGGTTTTGGGTGACGCAGTTCCGATTTTGGAGGATGTCGCAGTAACAGTCAGCGCGGCCTCGCAACAGCGGTCCACGAGGTTCTCATAACAACGGTCAGCGAGGTCCTCTGGAGGGCGAATGAACGTTCCACACGCGAGTGTAAATCAAAAGAAAAAAATTCAGAGGAACTCGACTTTTCTATGACAAGACATGCTAAGCATTTCGGAAAAAAACTTCTTCCATTATTTTAGAAGAAACATTACCGGTGACACAAAGCTATTTGGCTAACTTTGAATCATTTTTGAATATTTTATTGAAAAACTTTACCTAGCATATATCAAAATTTATATCACTTTTGAACATAAAACAGCAAAAGGATTCAAGATAGAGAGGTGTAGCTTAATACCAAATATTTGTATCAAAGCAAGAAAGTGATAGCACTTGTGGAAAATATGTACCTCATTGCTTGTTATTGATCTTACGTCAAGAATCTTCACCATCAATTGTAATCTTCTTGTTGACACTACTTTTAATCTTTGAGTTAATAGTATTCTTGTTAGACAAAGAAAAATTTACCTAATGAGCCATCTAGCAAGGCTACTTAATATTTTCTCTAATACTAGCAAAATTATACACAAAAGCTTCTATCTTCTTTGGATTCTTTATTGCCATTTGATCATTCTTATCATTGACATTAACTTGATTTTTTGTATCTTCAGTTTTATACTATTTTTTCTTATTTTCAAATTCAACATATTTTTTCTTTTCTTCAAAACTTTTTTTCTTAAGTAGAAAAAGACAAGCATTAGACAAAATATCCTTCACAATGGCAAAAGTTGCAGGAATTAAGAAGATTATAGATTATAATAGGTAATTGGCTGAAAATAAGTCTTTTCTCCTACTTGTGATACTAATATTTTTTATTTTTTTATTTTTTTACAATTGAGAAGGTTGATTTCAACAAAAAAAAAACATCTATGAAATCAAAAGTTGTAGAAATAAACTCCATATGTTTAATGGGACCAAGAAGACTAACAATTTCATGTTCAACTTTTTGAAAAATCAATAGAATATTATATAACTTGACAAAACATGAATTTTAATGTATTCTTTAGATTAGACATCAAAATTTGGAGCCCACGTATGAATGATCAACATTACATGCTTATGTATAAAAGATCCTATATCTAGAGCACATTACACCATCAAAGCATTGCTTAACTCATCAAGCAGAAAAAAATGAGAATAATACTTGGTATGCAGGGCTTGGATGTTATGTTTTCTCATCATGTCATTTAACTATGAAACAAAACTTTGATTACAAGGTAGGTAACCAGAAATTTGAATGAACACATATTGTGATGAAAGATTAGTAACCAATGACTCATATACATCATCAAGAAGAATAAAATCAAGTGTCTTAGTTGCATCAACATTACTAAAAGAAACTATCACAACTTTTTTGTTACAAGCTTGTAAATTTGTATTTTAAGCAATAAAAATTGTTGCATTGATAAAAGACATAGAAATTTCAAAATTGGTTGAAGAAGATGGGAGTGGTATAGAATCCCCCATAGGAGAATTCTAAAGAAATCAAATCTGTTAGAGAAAAATCGAAATAAGAAAAATTAGAGCTATAAAATTTTAATTTGACTATATATCTTAGGAGATATATTATTAAGAAAGAACAAAAGATTTCAAGTTTCAACCCTCCAGTCCACCATCCCTTGACAAAAAAAGAGATTATAAAGAGCTTAATAAAATATTCAATAAAAGAGACTTTACTCTTTTTACTATTTTACATCATAAGATTTATAAAAGTTTATAATTGAGTGCTACATTGTAGAATCAAACTTGTGACTTAAGGTTTTAAGGCCAAGATTTGTACCGCTAGGCTAACACCTCATTGTTACTCTATACCAACTTGTGAGGGGGCATTTGATGCTTTTATAGAGTCCTAAATTGTCAATGAGGCATTACTCAAGTGATTAGAGCATGTGGCTTACGGTCTACAAGTCATAGGTTCAATTCATTTAACAATGAGATATTAGCCTAGTGGTAAAGACTCTTGATTTTGGAGGGCAATGTTGAGTTATATATATTGGAGTATACCTATATTACAATTATTTCAAGGTTCCAACATAGGTTCAATTCAAGGGGTATGTTAAGATACATGCCACCTAGAAGCATAGTAAAAAAATACATTTGAGAACTATGACATTAGGGAGATAGTTTCCCCATTATAGATATTATAAAAGCACCAAGATGAGATGATAATTAAGTAATAGGACATTGTTGAAAGGGATTTATAAGTAACTATATTACAAGTAATGCCAAAATTAAAGTGTCCATATTGGTAGTCATAATGATATATGAAATAGTCATATTTCATATATTTGCATTTAATATCAAGATTTTCATAGTTGAAGTATCAAGGACATGCATACATAACCTAGCAAAGGAGAAAGATTGTATTTGTTCCTTTAATGTTGGTTGGATATAACTCACATCAATGTTGAGAGCATGAAGACCATGGTAAAAATTGCAAGAATAGATCATCTCCTACTTGTTTACTAGGATAACCATCATTTCCTCAAATACATAATGTTTCTAACATTTGTAAAAGTTGGGGTTCCCCAAGATCTATAGAAGTTTATAACTCAGTGCTACCTAGTAAAATTGAACCTATGACTTAGGATTACCAGGCCAAGACTTGTACTACTAGGCTAACACCTCATTGTTAACATTTATAAAAGTCATCTTTCATTTAGATCAACTATTGATATTATTTCCAATGTATTCTTTACGTAAGTAGCTATCTAAGATTTTTTTTACACCTAAATTGGACATGATACACTTTTAAAAAAACTTTTATTAGTATATTAATGTTATTTTCTTGATTCACTAACTTCTCTATGCAATGCATAAATATATTAGATATAATTAAGATATTATTGTTACAAATTTGGTTGATTTGTTGTAAATGTTACCAAGTACTGGGTAGTTTTTTCAATGATGTTAATGAAATTTAATGTAATTATATTCATAGGGTTTATTTTATAATAATTATAATTGTATCTAATTGTATTATTTTAACATTAATATGAATCTTTCTTATGTATTTGCATTTTATGTATTTTTGATAATTTTTTCAAATTAACTTCTTTTGAAAGTTGAATGTTACTAAAAGAGATTGCATAATGCAAATGTTAGAGGAAGACTTGGAGTGGCACCTTAGATGATTTTGGCATGTGCAAAGAAAATTAGATAGCAAGCTTACATCATTGTTCCAAAAAAGTAAGGAAAACCAAAAAGAGACTTAGGGTAAAAAGATTAAAGATGATTTGAAGAAATTAAAGATGATTTGAAGAAATTACAAATATATATAAATGCAAATGGTCAATAATAAGATGATGATGATGACCATTTTTCCAAAAATCAGTTCATTGCTCACTTGGTTGATCATGTTGGTTGATCATGTGTAGGCTATTATCTCTAAGTCCACAAATTACAACCGCTCTCGTAAATTGTATGTTCAGATTCGTAACACCTGAAAATACCATAATATTCATTCAAAGGTATGTTGAAATACGTACCATGAACCTGAAACTACGGTAATATTCATTTAGGAACTGTGTTTACTTACTGTACTATGATGCTTGTCATGGCAAATCGCAGAAAATTCTACCCTGTTACCACCGAGACGAGGACAAGGACGAGGATGAACAATACAGATGAGGATGAATGTTCTGGGCAACTCTCGCATTTGGAACCTTATTCCTGAGACTTGTATGTAAGAGTAAGACAGGCAATCATAAATCGGAAACCTTTAATGAAATGATATTTTGCCTTAAATGATCATTTCTGATCACATTGTATCTGGTGATCCGAGATTCCACACTCAGACCCAGAACCAGACGCACAATTGGCATCATTTTATAGGTCCAAATATTCCAAAAGTTGTTCCAAATATCCGTTGCTGCACTTTTAAGCAGAAATGCCACATGGCAGATAAAACGAGGGATTCGCATTGTAGCCACGCTACGGCCTACACATACTATACCAAACTAAATCAAAGCAATGAAACAGAATCCTAACTATTACCAACAGCTTTGCAAGTTAAACTTTGGTTGTGATTCTAAAATTAAAATGTCTATATTGATTTGGAAGCTTCAAGTTATGAGTTTGATTCTATGAATAATGTTGACATAAAAAGTTCTATTTAACTGTGTATTTTTGAATGTCCCTATATTTTTACTATTTTCAGTTCCAACACCCCCTAAAATGTCCATATTGATGGCCATAATAATATATGAATTAGTCATATTAATATGTTTGCATTTAATATCAAGATTTCCATCTCTAAAGTGTCAAGGCCATGCATGGATAACTTAGCAAAGAAGAAAGCTTGTAGTTTAATAATATATTATTATATTTGTGTTTAATATCAAAATTTCTATAGCTAAAGTATTAAGGACATTCATGCATAACCTTACAGAGAAGAAATATTGTAGTCCTTCCTATTTCTCAAAGATGGTTAGATATAATTCACACCAATGTTGAGACTATGAAGACCATGGGTTCAATTTTAGTAGGCAATGCTGAGTTATAAAGTTCTATGTCTATTTTTGCTAGTACTAGAGATAGTATTAAGTAGCTTGGACAAATAGCTCATAAGGTAAATTTTTTTTTATCTAACAAGAATACTATTAACTCAAAGATTAAAACTAGTGTCAACAAGAAGGTTATCATTGATGGTAAAGATTCTTAATATAAGATCAATAACAAGGGATGATGTGAATATGTTTCATGAGTGGTACCACTTTCTTGCTTTGAAACAAATATTGGTATTTAGTCATAGCTTTCTATCTCGAATCCTTTTGTTATTTTAAGTTCAAGCATGGATATTGAAAGGTGATGTAAATTTTGTTGGGATTGGGATCTTCCTCCCTATTAACAATTAATTGTTTCACTTATTTTTTTCAAAGTTTTAATTGAAAGGTTGCCCACTTGAGTAGATAGTCTTAAAATGGAAAAGTTTTTTTTTTCATACTTTTTTATGATGTCTACTCAATGTGAAGCTTGTGATGTACCTTGAATTTTTTTTTTGTTCATTATTAATATTTTTTTGTGTTTGACACCTCCCTATAAAGTTTTAATTAGACTATATATCTTGAGGTGTACCTATATTACACTTATTTCAGGGTTCCAAATCCCTAGACTATGAAACCATATTGCAAAAATAGATAATCTCCTACTTGTTTACTAGGATAACCATCATTTCCTCAAATACATAATGTTCCTAAAGGAGGTATCGTTTCCATACATTTGTAAAGGTCATTAATGTTCCTAACATTCATAAAAGTCATCTTCCATTATGATCAACAATTCATACCATTTCCAATGTATTCTTTAGGTAAGAAGGTATCTAAAAATTTTCTTACACTTGACTTCCACATGATACTCTTTAAAAAGAAACCTTCATTCTTATATTAATTTTATTTCCTTGATCCACTAAGATCTCCATGCAATGCATTGCATTTACATATTGAAATTGAATCTTTATTATGTCCAAAGACCTATAGAATCTACTGGACAAATATTACACTTTTATGAAGAATAAAGATAGAATCTATAAATTGACCAAGCAACAATGGGGGTTATGACATCCCATTCCCTATCGTTTGTTGCTTAATTCATTGCATTCGTAAGCATTATAATGGAAATACCATAAAATACTTGATAAATGAATAACTAGTACACAAAATAGGAAAGAAAAATTTTATTAATAAAAGTGGCATACTATAACACCCCTTTGGGTTATCTTCACATGCCACCTAAGCCTTAGAGGTAATTTGGCACTGCCACCATAGTTAGGCTGTTTAGTTGAAGGGTTGATTAGTCTCTTCTTCTCCTGCTTCACCTAGCTCTCGCTACTTCCCTTTCTAGGCTTCGCAACTCCATGTTGACACAACCTCTAAACCTGGCCTTAAATGGTATAGGTCAAACCCATTCCTGAGGGATACATGAATAATCGTAACTCCTCATAATGAGGCACCCATTCATTTGAAGGTTATTTACATTTTTACAAAATGTTTCCACCCTTAACAGGGGACAAGCCACTATAATCTACCCCCTTAAGCATCCAACTTGTCCTTGAGCACTTCCTCTATGTCTAGTTGCTCAGCTGTTGCTTCTTCATTATGCTCCTCAGCTTCAACTTCTTTATTATCCTCATTATCATCTATACAAACAAAGACTAGAAATTATAAAATATAATTTATTACATCAATAATAAATACAATTTATCATTCAATATCATGACGATAAAAAAGGTGGAGGTAAGTATTAAGAATAAGCTTCCTATTTTTCCAAATCTACTAATCACAATTTGACCATTGAACAAGTACTTCACTAACAGTTTTATTTCGTAGCTTCTTGGTTTGATGGTTCTTAATTGCAATGGGTTTGACTTCAAAGCTAGCGTTGGATCACAAGGGCAAATTATTCTAATCTAACACATATGGCACATCATTTTCATGAAATTTCTTTAGAAAACTTACATGGAAAACTAGATCAATTCTTAAGGTTGCTAGAAGATTTAATTGATATGCCATGTTGCTAGTTCTTTTAGAAATTTCAAAGGGTCCACAATATCTAGGTGCCAATTTAATATATTTTCCAAGTTTAAGAGAACTTCTTTTAGGTTTTCCTCTCAATAGTACTTGATCTCCCACTTGGAATTCTTTCTTAAGTCGATGTTGATATGCATATCCCTTATATTTATCTTGGGTAGCTTGTAAATTTTGTTTAACTCTTGTGACAATATTTTCCATTATTTTTTTTCTTCTTCCTTCCTTTCCGTTTGTAAGGCTAGATTTGCCCAAATTAGTGGTGTATGGTAATTCCGTCCATATATTACTTCGAATGGTGTTCGATGTATGGAACCTTGATAGTTGTTGTTATAGGCGAATTCTGCAAGGTGAAAGTAATTCTCCCCCTTTTTTGGTCTACTCCAAACATAGCTTCATAGAATATCTTCAAATATTCTATTTACATGTTTGGGTTTTCCATCATCTCTAGGTGGTAAGTCGTGCTAAATTTTAGCTGGGTTCCAAGCCCTTTGAAGAAATTTTGCTAGAATTTAGATATGAACTTGGGATATTGATTTGATGTGATAGATTTTGAACATCCATGCAACTAAAATACTTCTTGTATGAATTTTTAGGCTACTTTTTCAGCTATGTTTGTAGATTTCAAGGCTACAAAATGTACCATCTTTAATAGACGATGAACCACTACCAAAATCAAGTCATTTTCCTTGTTGGTTATTGGCAATCCCACAATGAAATCCATGGTAACATCTTTTCATTTCTAGGTTGGGACTTCCAAAGGTTGTAATAATCCACTAGGTTTCCATTGTTCAACTTTTATTCTTTGGTATGTTGAATAGTTTTTAATGTGCAAGGACACATCATTGTTTATTCTAGGCCGAATCTACTTGCAATCCTTTCTTAGAAACTATATGGCCCAAGTAAGAAACTTCTTCTTTAAAGAGTTCACATTTACTTAATTTCACTTTTAATTAATGCTTTTTAAGAATTTTCATTGTAATTTTCAAATGTTTGATATGTTCTTCTCTTGACTTAGAGTAAACAAGTATATCATCCATAAATACTATAACAAACTGATCAAGATATTCATGAAAAATATTATTCATTAATTTCATGAATGTTGCAGGTGTATTAGTTAATCCAAATGGCATCAAAACAAATTTGTATAATCCATACCTAGTTCAAATAACAATTTTCTCAGTTTCTTTCTCATTAATTCTTATTTGGTGATAATCTTATTTTAGATTAATATTTGAAAAATAACATGCATCCATAAGTTGATCAAACAAATCATTAATTCCAGGTAAAGGATTAGTATTTTTAATCATCACTTTGTTCAATGCCCTATAATCGATGCATAATCTTAACGTATCATCTTTCTTTTTAACAAATAAGACTGATGCACCCCAAGGTGATATGCTAGGTCAAATTTTTCCTTCTTCTAATAGTTGATCTAACTATACTTTCAATTCTATTAATTTAGAAGTGGAAAGTCTATAAGGGGCTTTTGAAATAGGTTATGTACTAGAAAAAATATCAATAGCATGTTCAACAGCTCTTTTTAGAGGTAGTTCTCTAGTTTCACCAAATACTAAATCTTTGTATTCCTCAAGTTCTTTTGGAATCTCAATACTTGAAGATTTTTGAGATTGAGTTACTTTGACAACCAACATCATAGCATTCTTTTTGACTAATCTATTAGCTTTGTTAATGGTTATCATATGAATTTACTTTGGTGTTTCTACATTTCTTAGAACCCTGACTCCGTCAGTGGATAGGAATTTTAAAATATGAGTTTCGAACTGGGCAGTAATATCACATTTTTGCAGGAAAGACATTCCTAAAATTGCATCAACATCACCTAGTTCAAATTCAAAGAATTCATCAATGAAAGGCATGCCTTACAAAGTAAAGGCAATTTCTCCGTACCTAGTATGCTTGCTCATGGTCATTCCATCTGCAAGTTCTATCCTAATAATTTTCTTCGAAGGTAAACTTAATTTCAATAGCTTAATTAACTTTGGAGAAATAAAGTTATCATTGGTGCCACTATCAATCAAAATTTTAATTTTTTTACCTTAATAAAGAAGATTGAAATTTATGCAAACCTGACTTATTTGATGTAGAAATCTTCTTCATGATTGTGGTGGTAGTTTGGATGTTTCCTTTGTTCATGTTTGGGTTCGATTTTTGATTCTTGGCTTGATTAGTTTATTGTACCTTTGCTTGTAATTTTGGATAGTCTCATTTGAAATGATCTTCATCACAAAAAAAACATCTTGATCTTGATTAAGATCTCTTGGTTGGTTTTTCTTCTATCGTTGCTTGTTGAAGGGTAGTTCGTGTCTGGGAACATAGTTGTGCATGTAGTCCACCAATGAATTTTGAAGCTACTTATCCCTCATCTCAGTGGCTTACATATTGAGAAAGATCATAGAATTCCTTATAGTAATATTCTATGGATCACCTTCCCAATCTTAAGAAATTTATTCTCATCTTGCACTCTTTGAGGAAAGAATCTGATACAAAATTTTCTTCAAAATCTCAATAAACGTTGAGCCAATTTGTAATCAAACTTTGAGATCTCAATCCATTCAACCATGTTGCCACAAGTCGTCCTAAATATAATGAGATGACTTCTAAACATTCTTGACTTAATAGATTAGGCATATTAAAGTAATTTGTCATTGTATCAAGCTAATCTTTTACCTTAGCACTCAATCCAGGGGCTCCATCATAATGATCTAATTTTACCTTCTTGGCATCAACTTGTGTTAATGATTCTAATGGTGCATTTTGCCAATTCTAGTATTCCTCACCTTTCATTTCCATTCTTTAACCTGATGAAGGGATATCGACATCCTAATCTCTAGTAGATGGGGTTTAGTTTTAGTGCGAATCCCTAGGAGGAAGTTGATCTTGATCTTGGTGTTGATTCCTAGGTGGAACGTGGCTAGGATTTGAAAGTTGAATGAGATGGTTGGTTAATTACTTGTTAGAGTCTGCAAAGGAATCCATCTTTCCTTGCACATCTAACCATTTATCCTCTACACTTTAAGATAATTTTTTAATTTCTTTGAACACATTTTGCATCTTTGTCCCGAACCCTTGATTTAACTAATGAAGCTCTTATTGAATATCCTTGATCTCATTAATTTGATCCTCAAGGGCATTCATCTTATTATTAACTTAGGTCTCCATCACTCTCCAATGCACTCTTTAGGTTTCAGACATTGGTAAGTTGAAGAAATCAGACATGTTAGCAACCTTTGGCCTCCAAGACCCTTTTTATGGGTCTCGAGATAGCTAATTGGTTGTAGAAGAGGTTAAAATTGTCATGGATTTCTACCCAACCACGGAATCCTAATTATTTTAGGACCTTAAATAATGGAATAATAGGTAATTTTTTATTTTCCGAAGGCCAAATTTGGCCATTTCATTGCATCCGAAAGGTTTAATTTTGTTGGAATCGATTTTTTTTTGTTGAAAATAGACTCTGAAATCAAAAGTAATGGATGTTTTAAGTTGCAAAAAATTACATGATTTCGAGAGTTCTCGAGAGGTCACCCATCTCCAAGATGAGTGCGCTTAATTATGGGATTTTTATCCCAATTGTTAGCAAGGCACAAAATTCTAATTTTGAATATTATTTCTACACATTCTTTATTTAAAATAACAGCTTGATGATGAAAATTTAAATTTTTTATCAGTTAGAAATTTCAAATTTTCTGTCAGTTGATGGGTAATTCAAAATTTTTAGTTAGGTGATGGAGAGTTTGTCATCTCATGGCAAATATGGCACACCGACAGTGGCATTTAGTGCAAAGCGGGCAACGTTGATGATCAAGTGAAGGATTGTGATGGCAATGCAGAGGACTACAGTGGCAAGGCAAAGGACTATAGTGGCCTTTCTTGCTATAGGACGATGTGTTCCTTTCTATCATGGCCCTTGGAGAGCCGATGCAGTTGTGCCCCCTATGGAGGGCTCACCTGGTCCACATGGGGCCAACATGACTTGCGTAGCTCCTACAAGGGTTTGCATGACCCTTGTTGGGGCTGATGCACCCTGTGTAGGGATCTATGCAGCTTGTGTTAGGGCCTATGTGACTCATAAAAAGGGATGGTGCAAGGCTTAGTGTTGGTGGCAAGGATTTTCTCGACACTGAAGAGTGTCAAAAGAGGCAATGATCCATGACATCGACAATGTCTGCAGAGTGCCTTAGGTGGAAATGATCTACAACATTATTGATTTCTATTGAGTGCTAAAGGTGGTGATGATCTACAATGTCGTTAGTGTCCACAGAATGCTAGAGGTGGCGATGATCCATGACATCAATGGTGTTTACGGAGCACTAGAGATGACAATGATCTATGGCGCCATTGGTGTTTGCGAAGCACTAGAGATTGTGATGACCCACAGTGTTGATGGTGTCTGTAGAGCACTGAAGGTGGTGATGATTTGTGGCATTGTCAAATAGCAGGCAGCTTGGAAGGTGGCCAAGAGCATGCACAGAAGCTGGACATGGTAGGACATAGCATGTGTGAGGCGAAGTAACACTAGGTAGCATGGCGTGACAAAGTAGTGAACTGAGCAACAGGGAAAATAGGAGAGAATGCGTTGCATTAGAGGGTGAAACTAGGAAGCAGTGTGTGGTCATCAAAGGGCAATGATCCTCAAAATAAGGGATGCACTACCCTCCTTGTAGGGCTAGCATGGCCTCTACTAGTCAATTTCTTTCGATAGTTTTTTAAATAAAAAGGAAATTAAAACTTAAATTTAAAATTTAGAAAAGAATTTTTTGGAAAAAAAAGACGAAATTAAAAATTAACTTTAAAAATTAAAAAAGCACTTTTTTTTTAATTTGAAAGTGTATGTAACCCAAGAAACACCATATCTTCCAAATTGTAAGTCAGATTTTGATGAAATTGGTATCATTGGAATTGTCTCGGAGAGCACTACACATTGAGATAGAGATAGCATTGTTTTGGTTGAACTATCAATAAAAAATCATGAAAAGTGGACATTAGCTTTATTAAATTATTAAGTAACTTAAGTTGATACTTCCTCTTTACTCTCGCTAAGATTCTTGTTGTTCTTTTATAAATACATGAAGAAAAGACATCTTTGTCCATCACAACATGGCATCAATGAAAGATTGAAGGATTCATCTCAAAGATTGCAACATTCTACAAGAAACATCAAGGATTTCAACCATTAACAACATGGCCCCAAAGTGTCAAGCTTCTTCTCTAGCTCCTTCTCAACCTCAAGTTCCTTTTGGTATTTTAGGTAGCTCCCAATCGTTCACTATACTTTTGCATCAAAATAATGTAACTACTACTTCCAATTTTGTGTGTAGTTTTCTTGGGAAGGAGGCACTTTAGGACCTTACAACTTCAAGGTTATTTGAATTACTTGTCTTCCCTGTTTTCAAGCCATCATATTGCAAAGACTTAATAATGGAATGGTGTGATCAGTATAATAAAAGAAAAAGTCCCACTTCATAATTAATTTTTTGGAGAAATAACAATTATTCCCATTGATATTCAAAAAACCTTATATTTCACTGAGGGAAGGATCCTTTAATTCCATTGATTTTCTCTCCCAAGTTTAAATTATTTTGCAAAAAAGAATTATCCAATTATGTTATTGATTTTACTATCCATAAAAGCCAATTTCTTCATGGAGATTTCATCAATGAAATTCACTTTGAATTGTGTCAACTCATCCATAGAAAGGTTTCTTGGCATCAATGCTAATCCTATGTTAATACCTATTCCATTTAGATACTCCAAGGTGTCATAATTGGTAGAGTTTATGATTGGTTGTTGTCTTGTTTTTCTGCCTTGTATAATGCCATGAATGGAGTTCCTGCTGCCCTACAAAATCCCAATAATCCTTATACCATTTGTTGCGTATCCTTAATCATGTGTTTAATCCTAAGTTACGATCATTCAACCAAATGTTTTAGTTCTTACAATCCCCATTTATGTTCTGAATTTCTTGAAAAGGATAGAGTTATAAAGAGTAAGATCAAGGATGCCAAGAGAGGTCACATAGCTTTGCAATAGGCTCAAAATAAGGAGGAAACCAGTGAGGTATATATATATATATATATATTATTTCCTTATTGTCAGATATGTCTTTTCATGTATTTAACAGTGCCTTCTGGGTTGCAAAATGAACCAATCCATAGTGCATAGACTAGAGCTGCACAAGCTAAAGATGCTTAAGGCACTTGATCCATTCAAGGTGCTTGNGTATATACCTTAGGAGATGGTAAGTATAATTTTTTCTTGGGGAAGAACCCTTCCAAAGATTCAAGCACCTTGAATGGATCAAGTACCTTAAGCATCTTTAGCTTGTGCAGCTCTAGTCTATGCACTATGGATTGGTTCATTTTGCAACCCAGAAGGCACTGTTAAATACATGAAAAGACATAAGAAACAATAAGGAAATAATATATATATATATATATANAAAGATACTAGAAAGGATAAGGAAAAGGAACCATAATTATTTTAAGGTTTGAATACTTCCCTTTTTCTTCCTTCTTTTTATGTCACGTTATCTTTTTCTTGTGTTGCAGATCTCCATGGGTTAGAGGTACTTCATTTGGGAAATGAAGAGAGATGATGCTGCAGGTGCAAGTTCTGAACAAACTCCCATTCCTTCATCTCTCATTACTCCATTTAGATCACTACATGTGCCATCTATTCATGAGACTCCTATAAGAGGTTCCTTACCATAGCCAGTGCTGACACTATTCCAGTAACTCCTTTCTTTTCTATCTTAGGTTCCCCCTATTCAATGGGATAAATAGTAATGGCTATTAAAGAAGAGCTCATGCTTCTTCAGCATCTTGGTTAACAAATTACCGAGAAAAAATCCTACTCTATTCATCGCATACAAGAGTCCCAATTATGCAACTTCAAGGAAGACTATTGATGAACCATGATTTGTCAAGCTCCAATATCAAACCCTCGATATCAGGTACGCAATATCGCGGCCTCACTAGCGATATCAGATACACAATATCATGGTTCCTATGTGAGCCTATAAATACATAATTGGGCACACAAGAGAGTCATAAAAAATTTAGTGTTAGAGTAGGATCTTTTTGTCAGTTTCAATTCCCCTCAACGCCTTCCTTAGTGCATGCCCACAACGTGATGATTGTAATTGTACGAAACCTTTATTCGAGTGTGATGTACTTGGACACACACATGACCAACAGTAAAGATCGAGATTACTTCATCATTGTAGCATTCACTTAGTTTTAATTTCTTATTGTTATTGTTATTTATTGCTTTCTTAATTAATATTTCTCTACCCTCATTTCCTATCCATGTTATTAAATGCGGAATGAGTACGACTTAATCATGAGCATTAAAGTGTGACTACTTGGTATCCCAGTAGTGTACCTAGGACATGCACTTGGTAATCTCAGTAGTAGTACATGAGGTCCAAGATGTGTACAGATGATTAAGGATGGATGCTCATTGCACTTAGGCTAGCTTAGATTCTCTTCTCCCTTTTCCTCTTAGCTTAAAACAAAGTTAGTTTCCATTGTCCCTAGGAGTAGCATAGTGATAGAAAACACATCATACACCTCACTCTGGACTAAATCATACATGACAAAGAAAATACTAGTCCAGGTGGGAAGACAACAAACTGCGATCAACGAGTAACTATTTAGATATCACAACTAGTCCATCTGCAAAGTTCAATCGAATCGTGCGTGAATGCTCATATTCGTATGGTTGAGTGTAGGGGTACCTCGCCACTCATCATTGGCCCCGTTGCTAAGGACGGTGCTAGTTATTTAGATTAGTTACATCATACAAGATCACTATAACAAAGTATTAATGATATATCTTTTAGATGGAAACAATTGCAAACAAGTCACACACAAATTCACAACAATGTCTCTCTCACAAGACTATGATAATGCAAAAACCAATAAGGCAATTCATTGGAGAACCAACGAATTATATGATGATGAAGATGAAGTTTGGAGTACTTAACCTGATGCAAGGGTATCATATGTACAAAAACGAAGACAACATTGTCCCAACTCATAAATTCATAGCCTACCTAGTGACGATGAACCCTTGCTAGCTACTAAGAGCCTAATGCATATACAAGAGGTTGTTCGAATGTCCCACCAGCATCGTAAGGAAAGCCATCTACCTAGGCTTGATTTAAACAACTTTCCCAAGTTTTTAGAAGGCTATGATTTAGACCTGCAACATCATTTACAATCCTTCCATGATGCCTATGTATGGAACAATATTAATAATGGGTGACAAAAACTTAAGCTCTTTCCTATGACACTCGTTGGCCAAGCAAAAGTATGGTACATGTCCTTACAACCAAAATCAATTCAACATTGGCCGACAATGATAGAACTCTTCAACGAAAGATATCAAACCTATGCAAGAGTGTCAGCCTTGGAAAAAAATCCAAGAGTGGAAAGAAGTGCAACATGAACCCTTGGACATGGCCTTAGAAAGATATTATGCATTGTTAAACAATTGCCCAGGCCATGGATTCTCCAAGGAGAGGCTAATGTACCATATCATGGATGGGCTTCGTAATGAAACAAGGGAAACCCTAGGGATGTATGTCCCAGGTCAACTATATGAGCTATGAACCCACCAATTTCAAGAGATTATGAAGCGGGTAGTAAAGGAAGAAGGAGAAATGGCTAAATGGGAGAATGTTGAAAAATCTCAACGGGACCAAAATCTCAATTTAACAAACGTCCGTAATCATGAAGAGGAGAAATAAACTCATCTCAAGGAGGTGGAACCATCTTTTCCAGTACTATAATAAAGATCAATAAGATGACAGAATGGATACATGAAAAATGTGGAGAATATGCCAACATTATTAGAGGTAGAACCATGATGAACCAAGAAGTAGGACAGAACACCCTTAGACAATTGGAAAGAAGGGTTGAAGAGAATAAGAACTCAACTACTAATCATACGTATCAATGTAACATTTTCCTGTACGGTCACCCCAAAGGTTAATGTCCAATCTTGTCACATTTACATGAGCATTGGGGAAGAATGTTACATCTAGAGTTCGTACAAAAATACTATGTTCAATCATAGTGGCAAAGATCCCAGTCATGGGGGAGGCCACCCTCAAACTGGTGATACCCTTCATATCATCTAAACCCAAGTGCTTATCAGGTTCAGCATCCTATTTTCCCAGCTAGGTCAACATCCTCTATTTCACCGCATCGTTATCGTTCTCCTAAATACTATCAACCCATATCCTCTCCAACAGGACCACCACCTTGTGTACTTTATGCTTCTCCTCAACCTCAATATTCTCATCCTTCACCTCCTTCTACATTGCCACTAGTTATTCTAGAAGGTTTTGCACCATAGCACCAATCCACGAACGTCACTTGTGCTACTACTGTCAACAATAGTGGAGGTCCTCCACAACACTAGAAGCATCCTTTCTTTAGACATAACCATAGGAAGGGACCGCATAGTTTCGAGACCATTGCATCCTCCCACTCAACACAAGTTCAACACTATGGTGCATCCTTCTCCTCAAATCCAACACCTCGTGTTACCTTATCCAGGCCACCACGCAACACTCCAATAACTATGCGGCCCAATGAATATAGCCACGTAGGGAGATATATTGATCCTTACATACCATCTTACAGTCATAGGTGCCATAGTGGGTTAACTCCTTATCAATTGACTACATTTCATAATTTGCCCCATTATGCCTAATTTAATCAAGTGTGTGAATCCCAAATTGGATATATTCCAACCACCACATCAAAGGACACCCAGTGGTTTGGATATGATTGAACTCCAATGTTTCCAAAATGCTTGCATCCAAAATTTCCATTTATTAATTCTATCCATGCTCAACTATGTAGTTATGGGGGATATCCTCCATTCTAACAAGCAGAATTAGTAAATATTTTTCCTTNTAATAATTAGAGTAACTACTCTAATAACCACCACTCTAATAATAACCACTCTAATAATTAGAGTAACAGCTCTCATCACTTTATTACTCTTACTCCCATTTTTCGTTAGATCTACAAGGATCTTAGCATAATCAAGTTGCATGATAACTCCTACAGATGTCACCAAAGAGAATCCACAAGTTCCCTTAATGTCACACCCTGGCCATTCCCTCTTAGTCCATCATTTTTTGCTTTGGGCATAATGAGCACAAAATTACTTTTAAGTTTTCTTAATGACAAGAACATCATCGTACCCAGAGTAGAACCTCTTATTAATAAAATGGTTGGGTGGATGTGGTGGGCTCGCTGTCCAAATAATTAGCCACTTGAGACTTGATAGCATAGAACAACACCTCAACCAACAAGTCACATGAGTTTTTTATTCATAGATGAGATTACCCATNGATGAGAGCTGTTACTCTAATTATTAGAGTGGTTATTATTAGAGTGGTGGTTATTAGAGTAGTTACTCTAATTATTAAAGTGGTTATTATTAGAGCACTTATTCCCAAGTTACTCCTGGGCCTATAAATATAGTGCCCAGGCACACAGTAGGGAGTAATTCAGAAGAAGGAGTCAAGAGGAAGTATGGGGAGGGAGTCTTGTAGCAGTCAAGTAATGAAACTCTTGTAGTTTTTTTGAAAGTTAGAGTATTTTCCAAGTGCTCGCAACAAGAGGTCTAAGTGTGGATGGATCTTTATTCAAGCATTGTGTACCTAAGTACACCTTGTGTATGAAAATAAAGATGAGCTCTTTGATTCATCCTTGCAGCACTTGAGATTTGTTTTCTTATGAATTCCTTTTATTTTATTTTCTTATGCATTTATTTTATGCACTTTACGTTTATGTTATTAGCACAACAATTCATTTTGATCAATTAAGCAAATCGTTAAATTACACAAGCATGCCCACTTTGAGCATGCGTGTAATGCTCGGTAACCTAGTAACGATTAGCGTTTGGTAATCCCAGTAGTGTTGCACTAGTTCAGGATGTGTATGGTAAGTGGGAACGGATGCTTGTGTTAGGATTAGGTAGAACTTAGTTAATGAGTAGTTAAGTTAAATTAGTTACCTAGTTATCTCTCTCTTTCCCTACTAGTGCAGGACATAAAAACATAAAAGCTATAAAAATCATATGCCTCAAGCTTACTTAACCATACAACCATGACATACAAGTAAGCTTGGGAAGACAACGATCAACCAACCTGTCCTTATTCCACAAGGGCACATAAGCACTTAGTCCTTGGAATTCGATTGGATCGTGCGTGAAACACTCGTATTCGTATGGTTGAGTGTAGGGGTACCTCGCCGCTCATCATTAGCGTCATTGTCGGGGACTTAGTTGTTTGTGCGCTAACTAGAACATAGGAAATTATTCACATCATTGGAATGAACCCTTAGGGTTGGTTGAGAAAATAATAAACAAGAATATATTGCACACTAAATAGACAAGTATGTCTCCTTTTTCATACGAAAGTGCCTCACCACCTAGGTTTGAAACAGGAAACAATCAATGATGTAATACGCATGACGTTGATCCTCTAGTCCCTCAACAAGTTTGAGTGGTTTATATTCATCTTGATGAGTATATACTAGACTTAAGCTTTATCCTCCATCAAGATGAACAACTATGTTGGCGAGACTTAGAAGGTAACATAGTGTTACCTCCCGATTGTTCAGTCCCAAGCATGCTTCTTCATGCTCTCACACGAATTGGCATGCCGCACTTACACATAGAATACGTTGTGTAAGACATCATAAGTCTTTGAAGGGTAAGTGGTCCCAAGATGCCCCACATGTCTTAAGAAAAAATGAGGGTGGTGAACCTACCTTAGGCAATCGCCCACATGACGATGTTCCCTCCCTTGACTTTGGCCAAGGGGTTGTGTATTAGAACCTTGATTCCACTATTCATAACCTAGGTTTTGATACCCACGGGCACAAAGGATTTGAAAAAGGGACACAAACTCATGATAAAGGTGGACATTCTGATTCTAATCACGATCGGAGCCGAGATCGTAGAAGAGAAGGTAGCAAACACCGTCATGGTGACGGTTCTCCTTGTTCTTCACCTTCGTCATCTCCTTCACCCTCTCCTTCAATATTCGGATGCGGTCATAAAGAAAAAAATCATGGGGATAAAGGTAGGAAAAGTGGAAGTCATAGACGAAACAGCTAGGAAAGGCGATGAGGGCACTCTAGAGAGTTACGACATAAAAGAAGGGAGAGTAGGGAACAACATAGGCATCATAGATGCCATGGACAAGACGATCATGATGAACCCCTACTCACTACTCGAAGTATGTTAGACATAACTGAGGCTGTTAGAATTCTAACAAGGCACCAGAAAGATAGTAGGATTAAGAGATTAGATATGAACAATATCACACGATTTGAAGGGGGATACAATGCTAATCCTCATAATCATTTACAAGCATTTCATGATGCGTGTGCCTTGCAAAACATAGAGAACAAATGGAAAAAACTTAAGTTATTCCCGTAGACACTAGTTAAAGAAGCAGAAAGCTAGTACTGGTCCTTAGAACCGAAATCCATTCGTAGGTGGAGTACTATGTTAGAACTATTTAATGATAAGTACCAAACGTACTCTCGAGTGTCTAACTTGCAAAAGAAAATCCAAGGCTAGAAACAAGGAGGACATGAACCCTTGGATGTTGCCATGGGCCGATACTATGCACTGTTACATCATTTTCTTGGCCATAGTTATTCACAAAGGGATCAACTATGCCATCTCATGGATGGGCTTAGGCATGAAACAAGAAGAACTCTTGGGACTTATGCCCAAGGGAGACTATCCAAGCTTAGGTCCCATCAAATTCAAAGACTATTGGAGCAAGTTGCTAAGGAAGAAGGTGAGCTACGGAAGAGAGAAAGTGCATAAGACTATAACCAAGATCCTTCCCTTCAAAAGAGGAGAGTAAAATTTTGTGAGGATGAAGAAGAGTCACCACTCGAAAAGATGGTGAATAGGAAAACTTTGCCTATCCAAAAGATGACATTAGAAGTTTCGGCAAAGGTAGACCAAATGTGGGATTCCCTAGACAATAGATTTCAAACTGTTCTTAAAATAGTAGAGGATTCTAGAGAGCAAGGTAGTGAGAAAAGAAAAAAGAAAGAGGTTGAACATGCACATAGCAAGGGTAAGGGCAAAGTTGCCATCATTGAAGAGGTTGTGGATTCAGAAATAGACAATGATAGTGGATGTGAGATATGCCAATATGACCATCCTAAGGGATGTTTCCCTGTAATCTCACATCTCTAGGAGTCTAGGATGTATGCACTCAACCCATGATTAAACAAAAGGCAAACACCCCGAAGGTTACCTTATCCTCAAGGTAACCCAAGGCAGTTCCATCAACCCTTAACATATTATCCCAGTGGAACTCCACCACAACTGATTGAGCAATATCAATAGTGGTAGCACCAATAATCATGGAGAATGCCACCACCAAGGCAAAAATATTCTTACTAGCAACTTGACCCTTGTGGATATTATGTGTAGCAGCCAATCTCCCCACATGACTCTATTGGTCACGTTACTCCGCAACCTCACTACCAAGCCCGCGAGTATTATGGGACTCCCTCTTCTAAGGGTGATATTCTGCAAGCATATCATCCTTCTCATCTGGCCACATATCTTCCACCTATAGCTCCACTACCACCTACTCCAACTATGCAGGGTGAAATCCCTACCCAGCCGCAACAACGTAATGCCACAAGGGCTATTAACTCTCAACCTATTATTGGTTCCAACAACCACATGAAGAAAAGACTTTTCTTTAGAACCAACAGTCCAACCAAGCCCTTGCAATCACAAGTGACTGATTCCTTAGATGCCTCAGTATTAATCAAAACTTCAAAGCCCCTTTCAACCCAATCACTACACTCAACACATATGGTCATGCTAACACATGTTGTCACTGATTGGATCAAAGCTAGCCACCTTCCCAGGAAATTCTCTGATCCTGGGAGTCCTCTGATATATACTTACAAATTGCTGGAAATGTGCGATGCAAGGCTCTTTTGGATTTAGGTTCCGGTGTCAACTTGATTTCTCAAGAAATGTACAAGGCCTGGAACTTGCCTCCATTGAAAAAGAGCAACATCCATCTAGAGTTGGCTGACCAGTCCATCACTGTCCCATTAGGACTGGTGAAAGACATTGTTATGACTGTTTCTGGGTGATCGTACCTAGTTGACTTCCTAGTGATTCAGGTGAACAATAGTAAGGGGCACTTCCCAATCATAATGGGAGGAGCATGGCTAAGCACCATCGATGCATGCCTAGGAATATGTGATCTTTCCCTAGAAATATCAAAGGAAAATACATTTAGAAAGATCGAGAAAAAAAAAGTTCCATGCATCGCATACAGATACACAGGGTGTAATTGCGTGCAAAGGTCATGGTTTGTGCAAAGTTTAACATTTTCTACATGNAAATGTTAAACTTTGCACAAACCATGACCTTTGCACGCAATTACACCCTGTGTATCTGTATGCGATGCATGGAACTTTTTTTTTCTCGATCTTTCTAAATGTATTTTCCTTTGATNAAAGACACCCAGTGTCTGATAGCTAATCAAGAAAGTAGTTCACTCATATGCATGGAACTAAGGGTTTGACTTGTGCTTACATCAATAGCATAGATGCATTAGAGTAAGTCCACTACCAACTTCCAAGTCTTAACCTTGAAAATATCAATTGGGGAAAGTTGGAAATCCCTAAGAAATTTAAGCAGGAGCCCCTTGAGCTGAAACCATTGCCCACCGGTATGGAATACACGTTCCTTAAAAATGAAAAATCAATAATTATCAACGCTAAGCTTGCTTCTCAATAGAAAGAAGAACTGCTTAAGGTAATAAATAAATGGTTGGAAGCCTTTACTTGGTCATATCCCAAATTAACTAGAATAGATCCTAGGATATGCCAACATAGAATTTACACTGACCCCTCCATGAAGCCTTGAAGATAACCGCAAAGGTGATTGAAACTTAAGCTGAAGCAAGTAATTAAGGAAGAAGTCAAACAACTTCTCAAGGCTGGGTTCATATAACCCATTGCTGATAGCGAATGGGTTAGCCCCTTAGTTATTGTGCCTAAAAAGGGAGGCAAATGGAGGGTGTGCATAGATTTTAGGCTACTAAATATGGCAACATTTAAAGATCACTTTCCATTGCCATTTGTCAACCAAGTCTTAGACACCATCATAGGGCATCGCTATTACAGCTTTCTAGATGGATATAGTAGATATAACCAAATACAAATAGCCCTAGAAGACCAACCAAGACTATGTTCACTAGTCCTTGGGGAATGTTCACATACAAACAGATGCCATTTGGCTTGTGCAATGTCCCTGCAACATTTCAACGACTAGTTCTAAGCATATTCCAACAGCAGATAGGGAATGGCATGGAGGTCTTTATGGACGACTTCTCTACTTATGGAGCAAACTTTGATGAAGCCTTAGACTGGTTAGAGCAAGTGTTAAAAAGATGTGTAGAAACCAATTTGAGGCTCAACTGGCAGAAAATCCATTTCATGGTCCAAGAAGACGTAGTACTAGGGCATAAAATCTCACACATAGGGATATAGGTAAACCTAGAAAAAATCAAAATTATCCAAGGAATTACCTGTCAATCGGAAATTGTCAAAGATATTCGATCATTCCTTGGACATACTGGCTACTACATGGAGACAAACTGGTACAGTAGCATTCTTACCTATCTCCTCACCCAACAAACACCACAAGAGTTAAACCTTAAGAAGAAATAACAGTTTCTTCACTGAGCCAAGTACTTTATGGAGATCAATGGGAAACTTTGCAAAGTGTGTCCTGATGGCTTGGTTCGATGGTGTGTTCCCAATATAGATCAACTACGAGTTCTCCAAGACACTCATGAGGGTCCTTGTGGGGGTCATTACACTGGGAGATGAATGGCCATCAAGATCCTGGTTGTAGGATATTATTGGCCTATATTATTTGGGGACACCCATCATTTCGTCCAATCTTGTGAGCGCTATCAATGTGATGGGGGAATGACTACTAGAATGGAGGGTCCGCAACAATGGATCCAATAGTTAGAACCCTTCGACATTTGAAGAATTAATTTTATAGGGCCAATTACACCAATGTCCAATGGAAAAGCTTATATTATTATTGTTGTTGATTACCTTACTAAATGGGTAGAAGAAGCTTCTGTTAAGGATTGTACATCATCTACGGCTGCATGATTTTTTCAATAACAAATCATAAATAGGTTTGGTGTACCTCATGCACTTATTTCAGACAATGGTACACACTTCACAGGTGCAACTTTTCAGAAATTAATGCAACGATTAGGAGTTGAGTATAAATTGACTACACCATACCACCCCCAAGCAAACGATCAAGCAAAAGTCACCAGTAGGGAGATTATGAAGATATTGACAAGAACCATTAGCAAGTTTAGGCAAGACTGTAGCACTAAATTGAATGATGCTCTTTAGGCATACCGCTTCACATGGAAACTCCCTATAGGCTACTCTCCCTATGAGTTAGTGTATGGTAAACTACCAACACTTCCCATTCAAATTAAGCTCCATACACTATCCACAGCATGTGACCTCAACCTTGACCTTGACCTAGCACATAAACAACAGTTAGTAACCCTTAATTTGCTAGATGAAAACCGACTAGTTGCCCTGTCATCTAATGAATTGCACAAGGCATTCAATAAGCAACGTCATGACCTAAGAATTAGGAAAGTTAAATATCAATCGGGAGATAAGGTTCTCTACTAGAATCCCACACATGTGCCACAACGTACTAAATTTCAAAAACTGTGGGAAGGACCTTATATTATTTATGCAACTGGTCCTTCAAGGGCCATGACAATATACAAACCTGAGAAACCGGATAAGATATTGTTGGTCAATGTGCAACAAACCAAACCTTTCCAGGAGCTTAGGACAACCAGTACACATGCTACCTCTCTTGATGGACAACCTTGCTCACTACTTTGGATCTCCTCCTTCCAACTTAGTTGTGGGGTAGATGGGTACCTATGTTAACCATTCTAGGCCCTCAGTTCTTTTTGAATTTTTTTTACACATTCTTTTAACTTTTCTTATTTTTGTTTTACACCATCGTTCATATTTTTACTATTTCTTTGTTTGCTTGATTGCTTTTATTCATCATCCAATAAGTGCTCATGATGGTGGATTGAATTATATCATATTTTTTGCTAATGTTTGGTCTTTACCTTTGAATTATGATGTTGATATTAAGGTATGGTTCTTTTGGTAAAATAGGCAATGAGTCCACGTCGTCCACTCATCCATAAAACTCTATGGTCTCCTTTGGCTTGGAACTGTACAGTCCCTTTTTTCTAAGTAAAATTTTAATGAATTGGTGGTTGGGTACTTTNGAAAAAGAGAGAGTGAGAATTCAAAGCATAGCCCTTAGACATAATAAAGCAATATGGGCTACAAGCACTAGTTATGGAATTGAAAAGATATGTTATCCATGTCTGAAGGTTCCCTCTAACTAAGACCCTTTCTCGCTTCCTACTTCTCCATTTCTTGCTTTGGGGAGGACCCACTGGCATTCCTTTTTGGTACAATTGTTAAGTTCTTTTCCTTAAACATTTCTTGCAATCAATCATCTCTTATTTCATCCCCATCCATGACATGCATTTTATTGGCGTTATCATTGTTATTTTTTCCCATCTTTCTTTTTCCTCATATTTTCCCATCTTATAGCTACCGGAGGTTCACTCTTAGTCATGGAGGCCCTAGCACAAATTTTTCAATTTTCTCCATTTTACTATTCACCTAACCCCTACACCTTGGGTAGTCACTTGTGATAATTCTCCGAACTAGTTTCTGCCATAACCACAACTCAGCCAATGCACTTCATATTGAGGCAAGGTATCAACTGCATTGTGGTTTATCTATCCTTGCTCATTTGTGACTATGTTGTGTGTGCAGATGACGATCGTACAAACGATGGACTGGGCTTGGAGGAAGCACTTAGGATGGACTAGAATTGGAGCATTTACGAAAGGAGCAAGTTTGGTGGCGTGGCTATGGATAAATAATGGAAGGCACAATCATAGCATTGGCAGCAACACGCTTCATTTTCTTGCTCTCTCTTTCTCTACAAGCTGTCAAATAAAGGCTTGGATGTCATTTATGTACGAGTGTTCGCCACAATGGTCATGAACACTAATGTTGTAATATGCTTATTGATTCGTTCACTGGGCATGTTGAGTCTATCATCCCATTTCATCGTCAATTGTCAATTAGTCAATAATCCCATACCTTCCCAATATTTTGTAAGGAACTCGAGAATGAGTTTTCATTCAGTTGTGGGGGTATGATGAGAGTGATTACTCTAATTATTAGAGTGGTTATTATTAGAGCAGTTACTCTAATTATTAGAGCGGTTACTCTAATTATTAGAGTGGTCATTATTAGAGTAGTTATTCCTGGGTTACTCTTGGGCCTATAAATACAGTGCCCAGGCTCACAATAGCGAGTAATTTAGAAGAAGGAGTCAAGAGAAAGTCTGGGGAGGGAGTCTTGTAGCAGTCAAGTAGCAAAACTCTTGTATTCTGTTTGAAAGTTAGAGTATTTTCCAAGTGCCCGCAGCAAGAGGTTTAAGTGTGGACGGATCTTTATTCGAGCATTGTGTACCTGAGCACACCTTGTGTACAACAATAAAGATGAGCTCTTTGATTCATCCTTGCAGTACTTGAGATTTTTTTTCTTATGCATTCCTTTTATTTTATTTTCTTATGCATTTATTTTATTTTACGCACTTTACATTTCTGTTATTAGCATAGCAATTCATTTTGATCAACTAAGAAAATCATTAAATTACACAAGCATGCCCACTTCGAGCATGCGTGTAATGCTTGGTAACCCAGTAATGATTAGCGTTTGGTAATCGCAGTAGTGTTGCACTGGTTCAAGATGTGTACAATAAGTGGGAATGGATGTTTGTGTTAGGATTAGTTATAACTTAGTTAATGAGTAGTTAAGTTAAATTAGTCACCTAGTTATCTCTCTCTTTTCCTACTAGCACAAGACATAAAAACATAAAAGCTATAAAAATCATATGCCTTAAGCTTAGTTAACCATACAATTGTGACATACAGGTAAGCTTGGGAAGACAACAATCAACCAACCCATCCTTGTTCCACAAGGGCGCATAAGCACTTAGTCCTTGGAATTCGACCGAATCGTGCGTGAAACGCTCATATTCGTATGGTTGAGCGTAGGTGTACCTCGCCTCTCATCATAAAGGCACTCAATAAAAAAAAGATCAAGACAAAAAGTGCCACAAAGCAATTCCAATTACTCCTCCCTTGAACGAAATGCCAAGTGATCACACACCTTATTGTCATGGTACTCTTATGGTTGTCCATCATGGGATGAAACAATGTGATGTCACTGATCAGAGGAATGGACTTGGTCTTAACTTTAGAGAAACAGGCTAATGACACATTAATCATGCCCTACACTTAGGATTCATTGTGCCTTGGGTCAGCTACCTCATGTCCCAATCTCTCCAATCCCTTCTACAATTCACCTCATCTCGCTATTCATGTATTTGTGACTTGTGTCTTGTGTAGCATTGAATTCATATCTCATCACGGTGGTATCTACATGTGTGTGTTTTGTGAAATTGGTATGTATTACATTTCACCCTCTAGTGCCTACGGACATTTTTCAGGGTAGTTACGTATGGGCATCATAGGTAGGAACCTGCTTTGGGGAGGACCCACTTGCGTAATCCTTGTAATTTATACACATTACACATCAGCATCACATCATTTTATCCTCAAAGTACCACATTGCCAACATTATTCTTTCCTTTATCATCCTTCTAAGTTCAAACGTTCCTATGCACCATCTCATGTCCTTTTTCCTCATTCTATTCATGAATTTCATTGTCAGATTCCACACCATTATACCTTTTGTGCCTTTTGGTCTATTCAATCTTACCCTGCACCTTTCTAAGTAACCTCAAATCCTTCATTTGTGGCCTTGGAAATTTAGAAATTCATTAATTTTACTAAGTACCCTATTTTCAATAGGCTGCAATATCGAGTACCTGATATCAGGTCCAATGTGATATCGGGCCTGCACTATCGGGTACGCAATATCCTGTCCATAAAAAACTATATATATAGGCTCCCCATGCATTTCAACATCATTTTACACTATTCATGCGAGGGAAGTTGTTCAAATTTTTCTCCACGAACTTGCTAACTTGTGCACCTCTTGTTCCAACATCCATAACTTACTCATTAACACTCTGATTCCCATTCCAATTGAACCCGTCTATACTCGAAGTGTTTAACCTAGTCATGGGGGAAGGGTACACTCCAAGTCATGCATAATTTTTTCAAAATTCATCATTGCCTGAAGGATATCATAAAGGGTAAAGGACCATAAAAACTGTTAAACACGTTGCTAAAGCAACTTTATCTCTTCACTCATACCAAGCGAATTAATTTTTGGAACCACCTAATCAAATTGGGCCTAATATCAAAAATTTTAGGGGACACTTTCATAAAATTTCCTATCTCTGGATTACACGAAACAAGAAATGAATTCATTAAAGGCAAGAAGTAAGGTATAAATCAAACTTTGTAAGAAACCATACTAATGGACGACCCCGTGTGATTGCAGATGGCCCCTAAATGTGGACAATAAGGAGAACCCTCTCAAGGTGCATCCAAATGACTAAGGAGAGGTAGAGGCTAGGTGTCTCCCGAGGAATGTGCAGAATAGGAGGCACAATCATTCAACATCCATCAAGAGCCTCATGTTACTGTGCAATCAGAACAGGCTAAAAGAGGAGCCACTGAAGCACCTGAACAAGGACAACATCTCACATTGTCCCCATAATGTGTTCAGGAGATCCATGAAAGGTCCATGTCAATGGTTGTGATTATGGAACTCAACTTTGGACCTTTCATGGATTTCGCTCTTGAAGCAGTTAGGGACCAACTCAAAGGGTTCCCATTATGACCTATCCTTTTTGAAAATGGTGCCTAGTACCTGGGAGAAATGTACCAATTTTGGCACAATAAAGAAGAGGGAACCACAGTTGATATTGGTGGTGTTTCTATAGATTTCTCTACCAAGGCTATTTTGGAAGTGTTGAATCTTTTAAATACAGGGCCAAAAGTTGCTCACTTGCCCACTCACTCCGATGCTGATGCGCGAAAAATCTGGTTGAAAAGGGCGTACGACAAGGAAGACAAGATGTATGGAGAGTTGACCTTGGAGGAAAATATCTATTTCAAGATTGGTACTTATCATATCTTTCCCACGAAAGGATTAAGCAAAATCTCAACGTATGTGGCTAGAGGAAGTGCGATATTGATGGGCAAGGTAAATGCCAACCTACCCCATCTATATCTCACAGAGATTTTGAGGTAGTTTGAGGAACGCAAGACAAGGAAATTCACATTGCCCTTCCCTTGTCTCATCAAAAAGCTATGCCAGTGTGCTAGAATTATGGGGTACACCAATGACATCCCCAAAAGAGCCCAAAATGCTTCATTTGCTGAATTGCTGAAGCCACCAACCCCAAGGAAAAGTGTCGATGAAACACTAGAGCCAAAATAAGAACAAACAGTGGGGCCCATGGTAACTTAAATTGTAGGGCCTAGCCAACTCCCAAGCACAAGGCTCAGTCAACAGCAAGAAGCAGGACCCAGCATAGGCCAGAGAGACCAACCGCCATCACCATGGTAGGATTATCAACTGTCAATGAGCCATATTTGGGCCATCGCTGAGACAGTCAGTTGGGGAAGTCGTGATGATGTCGATCTCTTTCAAGTCATTGACAATGATGTACGATCCATGGTTTTCATAAATTGTGCACGGGGTGAAGTGTCCATCCAAACAAGAGGAGTGGAGACACACTGGTCACAATAGATCTCGGGAAACGCTGCATCCTTTTAGGTGTAATTGGAAATGAGTGAAGGTGCCACAGTTGTGGTCATGTAGCACCAAGATGTAGTAGGAGCCACAAAAGTGGTCACGGACCACATAAAAGTGTCCTGCAATGTTCTTGTTGTGTCACCGGTAGATTTCACAAGAGCACATGATGCTCAAACTTTGGCTGGTCCCTCAATGACTCCTACGGAGCATGAGGATGCTCTCGATCAGTTGCTGTAGACAGGACAAGTGATGACGTCCTTGTTTGACATCCCACAATATGTGATAGCAACTGAATTAGACCTCATCTCCACCAAAGGGAAGCTGGTCATGATAGAGATTAGGGCCAAGCATGTAGAGGTAGATTTGGAAAGACTCCAGGAAAGGCTCCTCACCCTACAAGTTGCATAGCATGACCCATCTCAATTCATCCCCATAGACTAGCTAGAATCTTTCAGGACTGAGCAACTCAATAAATTATTGGCAGACAATAAAAGAGTGGTGGAGGAGAAAGAGAAGGCCAATTGGAATGCTTCCAAGGCACAAGTGCAGACATATGCTCATGCCAAAGTACTCAAGGTCTTGCAAGAAGAGAATAAACAGCTTGTCACAGATAATCTTTAGTTGATCACTGTGGAGAAACAAAATAATGTTCTTGAAGAGAATTTTTAGCAGTTACGAGAATGGTTAGTCAGGGTTAACCAGGACATGAATCACTTGGCCAAAGAGAATCAAACCCTCTCAATGGAGGAGGTATGTGTAATTCGTCAAAAGACAACAATTGAAATAAGTGCATGGCAAAACGAGGCTAAGTGACATGAGAAACTGAAGGAGCACTTCAGAGATCAGGTGGGGATGTATAAGCAAGTCATTGAAAAAGAGATCCATATGGCCAAGGATCACATTAACACCTTCAGTGCTCAACACGCTGATTGAAGGATCATACTGGACACTTATGCATTCGTCCACCAAGCAGAGCTCAAAAGCCGAGACCTACAAATACAAGATCTTATGGAGTACATGGAATTGGCAAACCTGCGATATACCAATTTAGCCATGTTAACAGCAGGATGCTCGAGAATAGAGCTGGAGAAGTAGGTAGCTACCACCTATGCAAAATATGAAATAGAATTTGCAGAGCACAAGAAGATGTTGTAGAAGTTAGAAGTGGAAAATTCTGAGTTAAAGGTGATCAAAACTAGCTACTAGGGATAAAAATATGTCATGGTAGACTTGGTTCGATAGCTTACAAATTACCAGGAATACAAGGATAAAGCTAGAGCCTACGAGGAGGAACGACGATTTTTTGCAGCCTGGTATGTCAAAGAAAATTAAATGTTCTCGCAACTGCCATGTTCATGGGAGGTGCTGACTCCATCAAACGTTAGAGCATTAGTATGGATGGTACAAGACCCCCAAACTGAAGAGGAAAAGCTCCAGGCACTCCTTCATAGCCATCAAATTCCAAAAATTGGAGCACAAGATAAGGGGAAGCAACCCATGGAGGAACCATTGCCACCTAGAACCACATGAGTTCTAACAAAGTTTTGTACTTTTGTAATTTTGTGTCTATGTCCCAATTTTGTTGTATGCAATCCTCCACTATGGCATGAATAAATTCCCAGTCAGTCAATAATCCCATACGTATCCACTGTGTAATCAATGGAGCTTGTTCTCATTTTTTTCTACTTGAGGATGAGTTTTTATTCAGTCGTGGGGGTATGATGAACCATGATTTGTCAGGCTCTGATATTGGACCCTCAATATCAAACCCTTGATATCGGGTACGCAATATTGCAGCCTCACTAGTGATATCGGATACACAATATTGTGATTCCTGTGTGAGCCTATAAATACACCATTGGGCGCACAGGAGAGTCATAAAAAAGTTAGTGTTAGAGTAGGATCTTTTTGTCAGTTTCAATTCCTCTCAACCCTTTCCTCAGTGCATGCCTGCAGTGTGATGATTGTAATTGTATGGAACCTTTATTTGAGTGTGACGTACTTGGACATGCACATGACCAATAATAAAGATTGAGATTACTTCATCATTGCAGCATTTACTTAGTTTTAATTGCTTATTATTATTGTTATTTATTGCTTTCTTAATTAATATTTCTCTACCCTCGTTTCCTATCCCTATTATTAAACGCAAAATGAGTATGACTTAATCACGAGCATTTAAGTATGACTACTTGGTATCCCAGTAGCATACCTAGGACATGCACTTGGTAATCCCAGTAGTAGTACACGAGGTCCAAGATGTGTATGGATGATTAAGGACAGATGCTCATCACACTTAGGCTAGCTTAGATTCTTTTCTCCCTTTCCCTCTTAGCTTAAAAAAAAGTTATTTTCCATTGTCCCTAGGAGTAGCATAGTGATAGGAAACACATCATACACCTCACTTTGGACTAGATCATACGTGACAAAGAAAATACTAGTCCAGGTGGGAAGACAATGAACTGCGATCAACGAGTAACTATCTAGAAAACACAACTAGTTTGTCTACGGAGTTTGATTGGATTATGCGTGAATGCTCGTATTCGTATGGTTGAGTGTAGGGATACCTCGCCACTCATCAACTATGAATTAGTATAGGCTAGTGCTCTATCATGTTTTCATCCAATTTCCAAGGATGCTCCAAAAGTTGTCAAAGATCTGGAGCAACTCTTAGAAGAATTAGAGAGTGCTACATGTCTGGCTTGCCATTTGCAGACCCGCAAACAATTTCTTCAAATTGATAATGATCAGATTGGGGTAAGTAGTTCTTATTCTTTTCTCTTCCCTTTTCCTTCTTACTATTAGATTTTTTTTCTGTTCATAACTCCTAATTTTAATCTTGTTTGGTGTAGAGGAAAGAGAAAGAATGACAAAAAGCCATGGACAATCGATTGATTCAAATGCTGGACGCCCAACTTAAGAGAAGGAAAGAATCGATGGTTGCAGCAAAGAGTGCCACTAAGTACATCAAGAAATTATGCGACAGATTGGTGGGATGTAAGGCAGTGCTCAACAAAAAGGATGCCATTGATGAAAAATGGGAATCACAATTGAAGATAGTCTCAGATCTTCTTGACTTGTTCCATCGTAACAAATGATCACTATCATTTTCCTTAGTTCTTTTATTCCACATCTTCCCTATTCTTGTGTTTCGCTTCTTCTTTTATATGTATTCTTCTTGGATGTACTTTTATTTTACAACAATAATAAAAAAATAATATTTTTCTTCCACTTTGACTTCTGAATCATGGTTTTCTCTAATACCAAATGTGACATCCTATTCCTAGATGTCATAAAAACATGATTGTTCATCACTTAATTCATGGCATTTGTAAGCGTTATAATGGAAATACCATAAAATACTTGATAAATGAATAACTTGTACATGGAATAGGAAAGAAAAATAGAGAAAAATTTTATTAATAAGAGTGGTATAATATAACACCTCTCTAGGTTATCTTCTCATGCCACTTAAGCCTTAGAGGCAATCCAACATTGCCACCACAGTTAGGCTATCCAGTCGAAGGGATGATCAATCCCTTCTTTTCCTGCTTCACCTAGCTCCTGTTACTTGCCTTTTCTAGGCTCCATAACTCCATGTTGGCATGACCTTTGAACTTGGCCTTAAATGACATAGGTCAAACCCATTCTCAAGGAATACATGAATAATCATAACTTCTCATAATGAGGCACCCCTTCATTTGAAGGTTAATTATATTTTAACAATATGTTTTTGTCCTTAACAAGGGACAGGATGTTACAGCGGTAGCAAAAACAAATCATATAAGTCTTTTACTATATAGCATTGTCTCAAATGGGTAGTCATAACATAAGAAAGAAACACATGTAAATCATTTTCAAGGGCTCATGACTTGCATAACCTACAAATATAATCTTCTCGGGGGAGTTGAATCCATCTTTCACTTTCAATTCTAAGATGATAAGAACTTAAGTGAAGCTTGTTGATAGCATTCCAATACATGATTGGAATAGTAGCTAAGAGATAGTGAGCTTCTACATCTAGTTTATTAGATCTAATGTGATGTAAATAAAATTCTCTTGCCTTCTATATTAGACCACATTTGTGTTAAAACTTTTTGCTTGATTAGTTGGTGAATATGCTTAGGATTTTATTATATGTCCTCCCAAGAGATATTTTACTTTCTTAACAACTGCATCCCATGAAAATACCAACCGCGGTCCCAAGAATCCTCAAGAACTACTTTAGAGAATTTGTCTTACTTGAGATATATAAGTTATGAGAGTACGTATGAATTGGCACATTGCTTCTACTTCTAAAGATAATAAATCACATTCACATAGTAACATTGAGTAAGGTGTTTTCATCTTCACCTTTAACTCATCCACAAGAAAATTTTTTATACTCTTTCAATATCCTTGCAAAGTTTAGTACTAAGTTCAAGTCCCCAAACAACACATCCATACAATATAGTGGGATAAAGGATAGTTTGGAAAATTTGTGTTCTAACCTTTCAAGTTTAAAGTCTTAAATCCTTGCACTTGTTTTTAAATAATATAGAGCCTTGAAACCTTTTTTTATTCTTTCTTTGATGCACTTCCTCCTCATGTAATTGTTCCTATAAATGAGACACAAATATTTAAAAGAATGTAGTATTTGCACATCGATACCTCCAAAATGGAAGCTAAAACAAGTATTTCTTATCCCCTAGATCATCAACTTGGTTTTATCCGCATTCACTTAATGACCAAATGAGTGACAATAATTTTCTAAAATTTGCAACATATTTTGCATCTCTTTTGTAGTATCATCTACATATAAAAGAAGATTCACTGCTTGGGATCTAATTTTGATAGCATGACTATCTTGCTCGTTGCACAAACATTCCTACATTTCATCAATAAAGATACTAAAAAGAGTTGGAGAAAGTGGACAACCTTACTTAACTGCAATTTGCTTTGGAATTAAGATTGTTTCTCTAAATTATTATTTGTAATTTCAATATATTAAACATAATTAAGATATTATGTTTATAAATATGGTTGATTTGTTTTAAATGTTACCAAGCACTAGGTACATTTTTCAATGATGTTAATGAAATTCAATCTAATTGTATCTAATTATATTTATAGGTTTTATTTTATATTAATCATATTTTTTGTATCTCATTGTATTATTTTAACACTAATGTAATTTTTCTCATGTAATTTTTGATAATGTTTTGAAATCAACTTTTTTCTTAAAGTTAAAATGTTAGTAGAAGAGATTGCACAATGCAATTAGAGGAAGACTTGGAGTTGCTTTTATTTTATATAAAGTATAGGAATATCATCTTAGAGGATTTGGGCACATGCAAAGAAGATTAAATAGTAAGCCTATAAAAAAAGGTTGATGCATAATTATTATAGGAAAGCCAGTAAAAGGGAAACCAAAAAAAGACATGGGAAAAAAAATAATTGAAAATAATTTAAAGAAATTGCAAATAAATTAAGATCTAGCTTTTCATAAAGGCAAATGGTGAAAAAGAAAACTGCATAGGACAAGATGAGGATGATGATGAAAAACTTTTTTCAAAGAATCAATTCATAGGCTATTCTCTACAAGTTGCAATTACTACCCATATGTAGGTAGATTGAGATAGGTACCACCTGAAAATACCCTAATTTTCAGTTAGCGTAAGTCGAAATATGTACCATACACTTGAAAATACTAAAATATTCCTTCAAGAACTGTGTTTATCTTCTGTACTGTGATGTCTGATGTTACATATTATAATATTCCTTTCAACAACTGTGTTTATCTTCTGTACTGTGATGTGTGATGTTACATATTCCCTCAAGAACTGTGTTTATCTTCTGTACTGTGATGTGTGATGTTACATATTCCCTCAAGAACTGTGTTTATCTTCTGTACTGTGATGTCTGATGTCACATTTTCAACTTGCCATAGTAAATCATTTTCATTGTTAGCAGCAAATTCTATTCTCTTACCACCAGGACGAGGATGAACAGTATATTGTACTTTAGTGGCACCGTTCGTTTGGGGAATGCAGTCAATTCGATCCCCGTGAAAAAGCGGGCTGAAGCATTTAGAGGCAGCGCTATGAGTTGGAACCTTAGCCTAGCTTTTAACACTATATGTAAGACTTCCAGTCAATCATAAATTTAAAACCTGTAATGAAATGATGTTTTGCCCCTGAAAGTGGCAGATGCACAACATTCCTCATGTCACAGAAGAAGATGAATATCATGTTTTCATACAATATCTTGCATTGGAGGGTATGGAATATTACAATTTTGAATTTAGGTGATTTGTTCAAATTGTTACCTAGAATACTCATAAATTTCTTAATTTTTTCAAAACGCATATATTTCTGCTATCCAATAAACCTTCTAGCATATATTTCTGCAGTCAAATAAATCCAGAAATCAAAAGAGAATAAAATTTCAATTTCAATTTACAAAACAGTGTATCTTTACTGATGGGAAACTGCACGCCCAGACCTAGAACCAGACCCAGACCCAGACCCACAATTGGCATAATTTTAAAGGTACAGATATTCCAGAAGTTATTCCAAATATCTTCTGCTGGTACTTCTGCATTTTCAAGCAGAAATGCCACATGGCAGATAAAAGGGGAGGGACTAGCGTTGCGGCCACGCTACGGACCACACATACCAAACCAGAGACCAATAAAAAGGAATCCTATCTATCTGTTATCTGACCATAACACAGCAAATTAAACGTTAGCTGCAGACTCCAAAATCCTCGTTGTTACACCAACGGGAAAGAAAAGTTCATAATCCAAAAACGTCTTTCAAATCCGGTGACCACAACCATCCACCGCATATCCATCCATCCATTCATAACCTCTCAATTATTCAGGAGAGACGTTCGGCCACAAAACGGACGCCATAATCATTTTTTGCCAATAATAATAATAAGAATAACAGGCGGCAGCTGTTTTTCGAGATTCGGCTCATTATCCGAAGCATTTGCATCAGCTACCACCACCACCACCAGGAGGAGAAGGAAGAGGAGGGAGGACTCCTTAAATAGAACTTGCAAGATACCATGTTACTCCTCCTCCTGCATTGTTGTATGTGACTAAGGAAGGAAGGAATAGAGGAAGGAAGGGAAGACATCTATCATGGAGATGGAGATGGGTAAGGTGAAGCAAGCGTTGTTGACAGAGACCCTGACACAAGTGTTCATACCAGTGGCTGCCATTATCGGCATAGCCTTTGCACTTGTGCAGTGGTTTCTGGTTTCCCGAGTGAAGGTATCACCTACGGCGGCCTCTGCCCCGGCGGTGTGTAGCAGCTATAGCTACGGTGCTGGAGGTGGGGGCGACAGGCTCTTGGACGATGACGAGGTGGATGAGGACGGTGGCGATGGCCGTCAGACCGTCGCCAAATGTGCCGAGATTCAGAATGCTATCTCTGAAGGTATGTATGCTCCGTTTATGCTCTGTATGCTTAGTTTTCAGTCTTTTTGTATTAGCCTTTGATATAAGTATGTTCTTTTTGTATTAGCTTAGTGGTAACAGCCTTGACTTAGCAGGAAAAGTCTTGCTATGTAAAGTATTATGTTTTTTTTCCCAAGGAAGAGTTGGGAAACTTGTCTCTCGAGTGCGTCCGTGGACGTAGGTAAGGATTCAATTTCGGTTGCAGGTGTAGCCGCCCAGTATACTAGTTTTGGAAAGTCTGGCGTCTCAGTTCTGGACATTTGTCGTCAGTAATAATAATAATCGTAATTTTCGTCATTATGTACCAACTCTGTTTTCTTGTGGCAGAGGCGCTTTGGCGTATATCGGAAACCAATTTTTTGTTTTCCTGTGTTTTTTTTTGTGCTCGTTTTCGTTGTTTTATTTTGCCGCTTGACGACATTTTATTTTATTCGCATTGTGTTCCTGGTAGAAAGGCATATCAGACGTTCAAGTCGCAAATTTGGGGCTGTGAATTTTCTTAATGATATTTGTAAGGCTATATATTTTTATTTTTTAATATTAAATTCAGATAATTTAAAGACGATGAAATTTCAATTTTTATCGTTACATTTCTGTGCCGTTTCCGTGCTATTTTCATCATGGACTTTAATCACGCTTTGTTTCCTTGTGATTACCCAAACATAGCAGGGGAAATGTCTTGAAGGAATTCCAAGATTTTGTTTATAATTTCTTTTGCCTGATGTTACAGCATTTCTGCTGGCGTGAATCGTAGTTCTTGAGTGAGCAATTTTTTGTTTGGTGTTGGGTTTGCTTACTCAGGTTTTCGTTTTTTATATGTTAATCCTTTTAATTGTGGAGCTGTAATAATATCTGTCAGGGTTCAGTTTCAGTTTCAAAATTTTCTATGACAAAGAAACCTAAAGGCCTGTAATATATAATAGTTGCAGGGGAAATTCTCTTTACAGAAGTTATCCAGCAAAGGATGTCAACAACAGAGTCCCTAGATTTAACGAATGTTGCAAAAACTACTCGTAGAAGCTTGGCCTTTTAGATTATAGAGGTTACGCCTATCTAGTTGCTCTAATATACAAGATGGGTTGGCTTTCTATTTCAAATAATGTCCGCAGAAACTTTGCATTGCATCCAGATGGTTGAAAACTAGTAATTTCGATGTTGATATTGTGGCAGGGGCTACTTCGTTTCTGTTCACGGAGTACAGATACCTTGGAATTTTCATGGTGTGCTTTGGGGTGATCATTTTCTTATTTCTGGGTTCAGTGCAATCATTCAGTACCAAGCCTCGGTCATGCACTTACGATAAAACCAAAATGTGCAAACCTGCACTGGCCAATGCAGTATTCAGCACAATAGCATTTGTGCTTGGTGCACTAACCTCTGTTCTTTCTGGTTATCTTGGCATGAAAATTGCAACATATGCTAATGCAAGAACAACACTGGAAGCCAGAAAAGGTGTGGGTAAGGCATTCATTACGGCGTTCAGATCAGGGGCTGTAATGGGATTTTTGCTGGCAGCAAATGGATTGTTGGTGCTCTTCATATCCATCAATGTGTTCAGGATCTACTACGGAGATGACTGGGAAGGTCTTTTTGAGGCCATTACTGGCTATGGGCTTGGCGGTTCTTCCATGGCTCTGTTTGGACGAGTGGGTGGAGGAATTTACACCAAAGCAGCCGACGTTGGAGCTGATCTCGTTGGAAAAGTGGAGCAGAACATACCAGAAGACGACCCCCGAAACCCTGCTGTGAGTATCAGATCCAGAACCACACCTCAAAAATGGTTTCAATTATAATTCATGGTTAACTGTTATTAAAACTAGGGGTTATTATTTGGGGTAAGGGTAAGGTGATTGTTTGTTAAGTCTAGGTTAAAGCCTAGGCAGAGTTACTTGGATAGAGATTAGGCATTTCCTCATCCATGGACCTCGGGATGTGCTTTGGCAGGATAAGCATTGAGCCTCCGAGGTAACACCTCTGAATGAGTATTGAGCCTCCGAGGTAACACCTCTGAATGAGTATTGAGCCTCACAAGTAATGATCTTTGTGCTTTATGCCATCCACAGAGCCTCTAGGCATTAGGCACACTTTGACACCACCTTGACAAACTGAACATTGAGCCTTCTCTGAGTAATGGCCCCTTTCTTTCTTTATTAGTTATTGTTAAAACTGAAGTTGTTTAACTCCCCTGGTTTTTTGGTGTGTCTTCAGGTTATAGCAGATAACGTGGGAGATAATGTTGGAGACATTGCAGGAATGGGTTCGGATTTATTTGGTTCATATGCAGAATCATCTTGTGCTGCTCTTGTTGTAGCATCGATTTCCTCTTTTGGCAACAATCATGATTTCACTTCCATGTGCTATCCTTTGCTTATCAGTTCAATGGGTATTATAGTCTGCTTGATTACCACGTTATTTGCCACCGATTTCTTCGAAATCCGGGACGTCAAACAAATTGAACCTTCTTTGAAGAAACAGCTGATAATTTCTACGGTGCTGATGACGGTTGGAATTGCCGTTGTAAGCTTGATTGCATTGCCACCCAAATTCCACATCTACAATTTTGGAGCATCAAAATCAGTCAAGAACTGGTAGGACGTCTGCCTCTCATTGGTTTGGTTTATGGAAACTCAAGTGGAATTTTTTACTTACCTCCATTAATGCCCTGTTGGATCCTAGAGCAGTTTCAGAATTCCTTTCAGGAATTTTAAAAAAATCCATAGCTTGCCATGAGAAGGCTTTTATTATACTATACGTGTAATGCTTCTTGTTTCACAGGGAACTCTTTTTCTGCGTGGGTGTTGGATTATGGGCAGGGCTTGTCATTGGTTACGTCACAGAATACTTCACTAGCAATGCTTACAGGTGAGTATCATCTTATCTCAACTAAACCAGATCGGTTACATGAATTCTCTTTAACTATGAGCCTCTCTGAAGAACTAGATAGGTTATTTGTTTAAATATCAAGCACGGTAACCATGCAACGCAATGCAGTCCTGTTCAAGAAGTTGCTCAGTCCTGCAAAACCGGAGCAGCCACTAATGTGATATTCGGCCTGGCGTTGGGATACAAATCTGTTATAATTCCCATCTTTGCAATCGCAATTGCCATATATGTGAGTTTCAAATTGGCTGCCATGTATGGAATCGCAGTCGCAGCCTTGGGAATGCTGAGCACAATTGCAACTGGTTTGGCTATTGATGCGTATGGTCCTATCAGTGACAATGCCGGTGGCATTGCTGAAATGGCTGGCATGAGCCACAAGATCCGTGAGAGAACGGATGCCCTTGATGCTGCAGGAAATACTACAGCCGCTATTGGGAAGGTAAAATGCTCAATCAATGCTGTTTTTCACCCTTAAAAAAATTCTAATGTTTCAAGTATGGTCCTTAAAATTGGAACTGTAAAATGCTGTATCAATGCTGTTTTTCACCCTTAAAAAAATTATAATGTTTCAAGTATGCTCCTTAAAATTGGAACTGAAAAATGATGCTGCATCAATGCTGTTTTTCGCTGATATAATGTTTCACAAGTATTCTCTTAAATTGAAACTGAATTTTTACTTGCATTCATGAAAACTCTTTCAGATCTTTCAAACAATGATGCTACATCAATGCTATTTTTCATCCATATAATGTTTCAAAAGTATTCTTCTTAAAATTAAAACGGAAACTAAATTTTTACTCACATTCACATTCTCTGAAACCTTTCTGGATCTTTCAGATAATGATGCACCCATATAATGTTTCACAAGTACTCTCCTTATAACCGAAGTGAATTTTCATTTACCTTCACGGAGTTCCTTATGGGTCTATCAAACCATAGAGATTTCTTATTCATAATTCAACATTACTCACTAAAATCTTATGATATAGGTTTTTCATGCCATAAGTCTTACTGCATGTAAAATTGCTGCAATCAGGGTTTTGCTATTGGTTCAGCTGCATTAGTGTCTCTTGCACTGTTCGGAGCTTTTGTCAGCCGAGCTGCCATTACCAAAGTTAATGTGCTGACACCCAAAGTCTTTATCGGTTTAATAGTTGGGGCTATGCTACCCTACTGGTTTTCGGCCATGACAATGAAGAGTGTGGGCAGCGCTGCATTGAAAATGGTGGAGGAAGTTCGCAGGCAATTCAAATACATTCCAGGATTGATGGAAGGAACCACCAAACCAGACTATGCCACATGTGTCAAAATATCAACAGACGCTTCTCTCAAAGAAATGGTTCCTCCTGGGGCTCTGGTAATGCTGACCCCTCTCATCGTAGGAATTCTGTTCGGAGTTGAGACACTGTCTGGAGTATTAGCCGGTGCTCTTGTCTCTGGTGTGCAGGTAGGTGCTTGCAATTTTGGATTTCCTTTAAATTTCTGCATAATTGTTGATCTTTAGATTTGATGAAAGATCATTTATCCTCTGAATATATCCTTCTTTCTGTTGAAAAAGGTTGCCATATCAGCTTCCAACACCGGTGGTGCTTGGGACAATGCTAAGAAATTCATTGAGGTATATATCCATAGAACAATTACTGTACATTTCTATTGAAAGTCTACAAATTCAATAAAATATATGTATTTCATGCAGGCTGGGGCCTCCAAAGCTGCCAGGGAGCTTGGACCCAAAGGATCTGATGCTCACAAAGCTGCTGTAATTGGGGATACAATTGGGGATCCATTGAAAGATACATCAGGACCATCACTCAACATCCTAATCAAACTTATGGCAGTAGAATCATTGGTGTTTGCACCCTTCTTTGCTGCTCATGGCGGATTGCTTTTCAAGATATAACATGTATGCCACTCAATAAAAGCTGCTGATGCTACTACTGCTGCTGTTATTTTGACCGTAGATTAGTGGCCAATCTTTTATCCCTGTGATCACCTCAGCACTGTGAGGGCGAATAATGGTTTTTTTGGTTTCTCAACTCAGTTGCAAAACTGGCCTTGCATGAGCTATTTCACTTTCAAATCAAGTTTTGTATCTCCAACCCAGTTTTTCAAAATGATTTTATGCGTATTACTATGTGGTATCATAATTATTTTCTCAAATCGCTCTCTTGTTTTTTTTTAGCTCGGATCAGGGGTACCTTTTGTGTTCTTACCATGATTTCTTTGAAGGGACTAGTTGTTTCTTTAAGTTAGAAGATACGGGTTCGAGGTTTACAAAAAGCACATATCTGGGTGAGGAAGAAGAATACAGTACTATGTTTGATCATGAGCCCACCACCTGAATCATTCGCTGGTCAGCCTCGGACAGAAGCAATTTTTTTTAGATGCCTCCGTTCATATTCTGTTACGCGAATATTCCAGGTCCCAACTGCTTTGGGAAGCACGAGCGAATATTCTCGAAGCGCCACCTCAGCTCGGCTCGACAAAGAGACGTTATTTGGCGTAGCTTTGCGACCTTTTTTCAATCGAAAACACAAAGTCATGTATATCAACAAAAGTTAGCTAGCATTAGTGGGCACAAGGCCTTGAGCTTAATAAAGAGGCGATTGCAGATCGTGGTATTTATCGTATGTTAGGGCATCATTAAGCTAAAGTGCAGCTAGGAACATGACACCAGGAAGGGAGTCAATAGCGTGAGGTAGGTGGTGGCAACCAAAAAGGCCAACTAGGTTGTTAGAGGCCTAAAATTTGTATGTAGTGGTCATTAATGTAATGTTGTTTGGAGCATGGTCATTAGTGTGGTTGTTGAAGGAAGAGCACAAAGACTTCCTTAGTTCATCTTTAATGCAATGCTGCTAGCACATGCATTTTTTATGGCTATCTTCCATTATGCTTACATGTCCTTGGATCCCACCCTTGCCAAACAATGCATATATTTTTTATTATTTTAGTCCTTTGTCATGTTTACTACATTTGTTGCTTACAATGTGGGGTATAGAAAATGTGTTTGAAATTTACGATTTGGTGTCCCCATGACATAGAGCTCAACTTTAGAAGCTTATAGATATGAAACGGTTGAAATTAGGTTGATTGATCGCTATATATGGCTCTTAGAAGGCTCTAGGCTCTCAAAAATGCAAAAACTCTCTTCTTCTTTGAACCAAAATGGCAAAAAATGGCCAAGTCTCTGCACATATATATAGGGGTTTTATATTGTGTCAACGCTAATGCATTGATAAAGGATGATGTGTTGAAAATTTTTTGCTCTATTTTTGCAAATTTTGAAGCAAACAAAGGGTTGATTAAGAGCCATAGGTAGGGTTTAGACAAGAGCATACTATGGTAAGACTCAATTAGAAGTTCATAAGATTATGAAAGCATAAACATCGTGAATAGAAATTACGACATATGAGGTTGATGCGAAGATGAACTAAAAATGATGATGAATTTATCTTAGGAGTTGCAACTTAATGTTTTGGACATGTGGACATGGTTTATAGACTAGATGTTCAAAAGATATACAAGTGTATCCTCCTTAAAGCAGGTTCCAGCCTTTTATGTTATTGTATAACTACCTCACAATGTGTCTGTAGGAACATTGAAAATCAAATGTTGATCTAGTTTATATATCACACCTACACAACTAATGCCTTTGGAATCTTGTAGTATACTAAACAAAAGCATCCAGCAACCAATTACATGTAGTAGTGAGGTGATCAAAGGAATAAGAAGGGATTGCAGAGATAGAGATGGAAGATGTTTTATCATATCCACAATAAGTCCTTGTGTTTAATGTAACTAAAGTGGCCATCATACCTATCCATCCAAGTTTTAGGCCAAGTCCATGCCTTTACCAATGACATCGAATTGCATCATCCTAAACTTACAACCATAGGATCACCACAGCCACATGAAAACATCACTACTCAACTAAAGAAAACGAAGAAACACTTCTGATTAATTAATTACTTAAACATTAAGATTTGAGAAAACTTTACCATTTGTTAGAAAGGTGCCTTTAGGCACAAGTAATACGTCTTTCCAACCCCATAGTCAATGCTAGTCCCATCAAAGGAGTGCCTTTAGGTATGGGTAACATGTCTTTCCAATGGTACCCTAAGAATCATTTTCTTTCTGTAAATTAATTAATTAATGATTGTGCTTTTCTTATCAAAGGACTACCTTCAAGCATGGGTAACATGTCTTTCTAGTGACATGGTAAGGTAACACTTATTTGAAAGCATGCTTCCATCAAAATTAGAACATAAGTAATGACATCAACACATGGAGTAGTAAGACCCATAGAGAAAGCACAAAGAATTAATCAGTCCCCTTAATGTCACATCCTTTTCCATTTCCTCTTAGTTCTACTCCCTTTTTTCAAGGTATAAATATCATGAGTTAATTTTAGTTTTGATGTGAGAAGGACCATATTACTTCCATGATGAAGATCTCTTATTTCTAGAAACTGGAGGGATGGTTGGCATGGTCTCATTACTTTACACAATTACTTACCATAGGACATTATCTAAACAACAAAGTTGACCTATACATCAATGACAATTTTTATTAATGCAAAATGAAAAATCAAAATAGAAAGTTTGAAATATAAAATGACTCAAAGATAAAAGAAAAAAAATTATAAAAGAAAGTAGAAAATTACAAGAGATAGAAAACATATAAAGAACTAAGAAAATGAAAAGAAATTTTAAAACAAAAAGGTAAAAAACCAAGTCCTCATAGGATATCATATTGAATGGGCAACTTTCCCATGATTAAGTTGTGAGGTGGAGATATAAAAAATCCAACAAGCTTTACCATTGGTTGAGGTATTGTTAGAGTTACTAGCTACCTAGAAATTCTTAAATAGTTTGACTAGTTACATGTTAACCAAAATCAGCTTATCTAGGCAATCATGATGTTAGATTTTCATGGTGTCTAAATGGAAAATGGAGTGGATAACGTAGGGTCTTTTACACAACATTTGAAATTTTGTTCATTAGGATACATGTATGAGGTTCTACTTAAAAATCCACTTGTTGTATCCTAATGTCATGATGTTGTTTGGTATATGCCTTGTGCACTTCATTCATCATAAGGGCTACTATTTTATTTTTTTCTAGCGTGTTGATGTTCATGAGGCATTCTTTTTATGTTAGACTAATGTTAAAATCAAGCTCATAGGTTATGTTGAGTATATGTAACTTTGCTTGAATGGAAAGTTTTGGTAACTTGTTGTATACTAACTTATAGGGGGAGTAGCCTATAGGGAATTTCCAAGTACAGTGTTAGCCCATAAGGCATTGTTGAGTTTTGTGTTCAAATCTCTCCTCTATCTACTAATGATCCTAGTGAGGATCTACATGATTTTCATATTCATTACCTCAACTTTGTCATTTTCTTAGGGATTATATTCCACCCCCAAGTGTCTCATAAGTTTCTTAAAAGTAGCACTTGCAAAATGAGTTCCATTATCAAAATAAGTGTCCTATGCACAACAAACTTGTTTATCGCATTTTGTTGAAAAAACCTAGTTGTGGTTGTGGATGTATAGTTTGTTATTGCTGTAGCCTTTTCCCATTTGATGTAATAGTCCACCGTAACTATGATGTAGGATTTCCCATTGGACATGGATATGATGGGACCCATGAAATTAATTTTCCAAAGATCAAAGAGTTCCAGTGGTTAGATCCATTATTTTGGATCCTCCAGCTTGGTCTTCATTTCATCATCTTGTAGACATCACTCATAGGAGTTGATAAAGTGATGTGCATCCTTGAAGATTGTGGGCCAAAAATACCCTCCCATGAGGATTTTGATGGCTATTATCCTTCCTGCATAGTGGCCTTTACAAGGTCCCTTTTGAGCATCTTAGAGAATCTTGAGTTGATCCTCATTAGGTACACATTATCACATCAATCCATCCTTGTAGGTTTTATAGAGATTTCCCTTTATCTCCATGTCCTACTTGACATGGTGAAGGAAATGTTGTTTTTTCTTCTTGTCCCATTTAATAGGAACTTTCTACATGAGTAGATATGAGAGGAAGTTTGCATAACATGTCTTGGTTACATTTGCTATTATCATTATTTCCTTTGCAAAAAAGTATTTGATTAGGAAATTGATCAGAAAGAGGCTCTTCATCAATCTTTGATGAAGTGTCATGATTGACTACATTGATGGGATGCTGTCAACACAACCCTGTCAATGGGATCTCGTTGACATGATCTTGTCAATGTAGGGTTTGACCCATTAACATGCACTCATCAATGGGGTTTCCCATTTTGACTATAAATATGCAATCACTAGCCACATTTATGGCATAAGTCTCATAGTTGTGGCAAAGCTCTAGTAGTTTTTCCATTTGAAAGTTAGAATAATTTTCCAAGTGCTTGTTGTAGGAGTTAAAGAGTATACATATCTTTATTCAAGCACTGTTGTACTTGAGCATTGCAGTGTGTGTGGCAATAAAGATGAGCTTTCTAATAAACCTTGCAACACTTTAAAATAGATTAATTATTTCTTTTATGCATTTAATATTTTAAGCAATTTCCTTTAATGCTTTAAGTAATTAAAGTAATTGAATTAAGCTAATTTAAGCTAAATTAAGCTAGATTAAGATAGATTAAATAACGATTAATTAAGCACATAAGTATGACCACTTCAAGCATATAGTTGGTGCTTCGTAATCCCAGTAACACTTAATGTTTGGTAACCTAGTAGTGTTATACATGTTCAGGATGTGTACGAAAAGTGGGAACAGATCCTTATGTTAGGATTAGTTAAATGTTAGTTAGTTAGAGTAAATTAGTAATTAAATATATAATTCTTTACTTTTTATTCTTAGGCGACTTAGAACATAAAACATAAAAATGATAAAAACCATATTCCTCAGTTGCACTTAACCATACCTTTGCATTTCACAAGTGTAATTGGGAAGACAATGATTACAATGGTTAATTTCACTTCCTAGAGACCAGTGTACTTAAAAGGCTATAAGTCCATGGAATTTCACTAGATCGCATGTGAATGCTTAGTGATTTGTATGGTTGGACGTAGGGTCTACTCATCACTCATCATTGGTGTCGTTGTTAGGGACTTGTAGTTTGATACATGTGCTATCTAGGACTTAGTGAAAATTATTTAAGATCGTTGGAATGAATTCTAAAGTCATAATCATTCAAATAATAATAATAATAATAATAATTAAAGCACATTGAATTTTTATTTTAATTCAAAATGTCTTCTTCTCATAGGCATGATGAATCAAAACTGCCAATACCCTAAGAATTCAAAGTGATGTACACATCCAGATGAGTTTGTACCCGATTTCATCTTCATCCTGCATAAGAATAAATAGCTGCAGTGGAGAGACATAAATGACAACGTTGTGTTGTCGCCTGACTGATTTGTTCTTGGGATGCTGCTCCAAGCTCTTAAGAGGTTGGACATCTAGGATCTTTACGAAGAATACATTATGTAGGACCATGACTATCAGGACTACCATCCCATGGAAACACAATGCAAAAGAGATTAGCACCATGAGAAACACCATGAAGCTATGAAGGGGAAATGGTTCACTAACCCCTTGTTCATGTTGAACCAAAAAGATAATGAAGATCCTCCCTCCAGGGATTCTCAACATGAAGATTCTTCATCCCTTGAGTTTGGTGAAGGGGGCTTGAACCTAAACTTACAATCCACTATCAACAATCGTAGTTCAAGCAAAAGTGCAAGTCAAGTTAGGGGCTCGAGAAAGTATCATGATGACGATAAACTTGATGATTGTGATCATGACAACGGGAGAGGAGGTGGTAGACACTATGGTGGTGATAGTTCTCCTCCCTCTTTGTCCTCTTCATCTGCATCTTCTTCCTTCTCCTCTAAATCTAACCAAAACCATAGAGGACGAAACCATGATGGAGGTGAATGACAGGAAAATAATGATCATGGGTCCTACCATGAATGAAGGGGTAGTTGAGGACATCATAGGTGTCATTGAAATCATGATGATGATGAGCCTTTTCTTGCAACTCAAAGCATACTAAACGTTACAAAGGTTGTGAGAATTCTAACCAGGCATGTGAAAGATACCATAATCAAGAGGTTGGGTTTGAACAATATCCTCAATTTGAGAAGGGAGATAAATCAAATCCACAAACCCATCTTCAAGCTTTTCACAATGCTTATGCCTTGTAGAACATAGAGACCGATGGGATAAAAATCTAAGCTATTTCCTAGGACACTCATAAAAGAAGAAGAAAGTTGGTACCACTCCTTAGAGCCAAAATCAATTCATAGATGGAGTACAATGCTTGAGCTATTCAATGAAAAATATTAAATGTACTCGAGAGTGTCCAATTTGAGAAAGCAAATCCAAGGTTGGCAATAAGAAATGCATGAACCCTTGGACGTAGACATGGGTAGGTATTATTCCCTTTTGCATAGATGTCCTAACCAGGGTTATTCTCAATGGGAGTAGCTTTGCCATATCATAGATGGGCTCCAATCAGAAACAAGGAGAACCCTTGGGGTCCATGGCCAAGGGAGATTATTAGAACCAAGGGCTCATTAGATCCAAAGGCTCATTAAGTAGGTTGCAAAAGAAGAAGAAGAGTTGAGGAAATGGGAAAGTGTTGAAGAATATAATTGAGGCCCTTCCATCAGAAAAAGGGAGGTCTAATTCTGTGATAGTGAGGGGAAGACATCACCTGATGAAGTGGTGTAGTGAAAAATCTTGTCGATTCAAAAATTTGTTTCCAAAATTTTAGTTAAGATGGACAAAATGTGAGAATCTTTGGATAAAAAATTTCCAAACTACTCTAAAAATTGCAAAAGAATCCAAAGAGCAAGGTAGTGATTGTGATCTCAAGAGAAGAAAGGAAGCTAAATGTGCCTACCAAAGGGGTAAGGGCAAAGTTGCTATAGTAGAAGAGGTTGTGGAGTTAAAATTAGATGATGATGGTGGGTGTGGCATCTATCAATATGAATATCCTAAGGGATGTTTCCATGTTGTGTCATACTTGTAGGAATCTAGGGTGTATGCTCTGAATCCTAGGCTAGCAAGAAGGTAAGAACGTAAAAGATTACCTTATCCTTAAGGCAATCCCAAATAGTTTCACCAATAATAAGCTTATTATCCAAGTGGAGCTCCACCACAGCCATATGAGTAGTATCATTAGTGGCAACACCCATAGTCATGGGGGATGCCACCATTGAGGCAGTAGTACCCTTATAGATAGCCAGATCCATATGGGTACTATGTCCAACAACACATGTCTTTGCATGATTCTTTTAGTCATGCCTCATTCGAAAATCACTACTACCCTCTAGAGTATTATAGAATTCATTCTCCATCTCTTAGAGGGGAATCCTCATATCCTTATCACCCTTCTCATCCTTTAGCACATGTCCCTCCTCCCTTAACCCAATTATTGCCTACTCCATCCATGCAAAGTGAGATTCCCATGTAGTTGCAGCAACATAATGCTACCAAGGCTATTAACTCATAATCGGTTCCTCTACCAAGTGGTTTGGAATCCAAACCCAAAAAAAGACAATTATTCCAAACCAATAGCCCTACAAAGGCCTCACTTACTCATGCGGCTAGTCATCCTGTGTCTCCTTCATCCTTTGCATCTATTCTTTTCAATAACCCTTCAAACCAAATGCCTTCCAAGATCCACATAGTCATGTTAGCCCACATTGTATTCGATTGGATCAAGGCTAGCAACCTTCCCAAGAAAAGAGATAATCCTAGGAGTCCCCTCATCTACTTGCAAATTGCTAGCAATAAGTCATGTAAGGCTCTTCTTGATTCAGGTTCTAGTGTCAATCTAATTTCTCACGAAATATATAAAGCTTGGAATCAATTTTCTCTCAAGAAGAGAAAATTTTTTTTAGAATTGATAGATCAGTCCATCACTATTCCCTTGGGATTAGTGGAGGACATTGTGACCATAGTTTGTGGGTGATCCTATCCTGCTGATTTCCTAGTGATCAAGGTTGATAACTACAAGGGATACTTTCCACTCGTTATGGAAAGGGCTTGGTTAATCATTATTGATGCATGAATGGAAATGGACATCAGAGATCTTTCCTTGGAAATTTCCAAGAAAAATACATTTAGAAAGTTCTAAAAGAAGAGAGTCCCATGCATCATATACATTGATATAGGGTGCAACTATGTGTAGAAGTTATGGTTTATCAAAAGCACATCAATCATAGCATGCAGATAGTGTGCAGATGAATTTAAAATCCAAAAGTACCTACATGCAGCAACCACAAAACACGAGGACACCTAGTGGTTGAAAACTGATCCTGAAAGTAGCACACTTTGCATGGAACTAATTGAGAGCTTAACATGTGCCTATGTTAAAGGCATGGATGAACAAGAGCAAGTTCATCACCAACTCTTTAATGATGAACTTGATGACATTCATTGGGGAGAGTTGGAAATCCCTGACAATTTTAAACAAGAACCCTTAGAGTTGAAAACTCTACTTACCCACATGAAGTATGCATTCTTGAAAAATGGCAAGCTAGTAATAATCAATGTAATTCTTACTCTTGAAAAAAAAGGGAAGCTGCTGAATGTGGTTAACAAATGGCCAATAGTCTTTGCTTGGTCATATCTTGAATTCAATGGGATTGATCTTAGGATATGCTAATATCACATCTATATCGATCCTTCCATTAAGTCAAAGAGGTAGCAGCAGCAGCAGTTGAATCCCAAATTGAGGCAGGTCATCAAAGAGGAAATTAAACAACTCCTCAAGGTAGGCTTCATCTATCCAATCGTAGATAGCAAGTGGGTTAGTCCACTTGTAATTGTGTCAAAGAAAGGTGGTAAGTAGTGGGTCTGTATTGATTTCAAGCTATTGAACATGGTGACTTACAAACATCATTTCCCATTACAATTTGTCAACCACGTGTTAGACACTATCTCTGGGCATTGCTATTACAATTTTCTAGATGGTTATACTATTTATAATCAAATTTAAATTGTGCTAGAGGATCAAGCCAAAACAACATTCACAAGTCCTTGGGGAACTTTTTGCATATAAAAAGATGTCTTTTGATCTATGAAATGCCCCTGTAACATTTCAATGTCTTGTCCTAAGTATTTTTCAATAGTAGATTGGTAGTAGGGTGAAAGTCTTCATGGATGACTTCTCCACCTATGGTACTACATTTGAGCAAGCCCTAGACCACCTTGAGTAAGTGATTAAAAGATGTGTGGAGACCAATCTTTATCTTAATTGGCAAAAGATATATCTAATGATCTAGGAGGGCATTGTGTTGGGGCATAGAATCTCACAAATGGGGATTCAAGTGGACCCTAAAAAGATTAGGGTCATCTAAGGAATAACCCACCAATTGCAAACTATTAAAGATGTTTGGTCATTCCTTGGACACACTGGCTACCACTAGCAATTCATAGAGAATTTCTCTAAGATCGCTAAATCATTGGTTAAGCTTGCAAAGAAAGATGCTCCATTCACATGGACTAAGATATGCGAAAGGACATTCCAATAGCTTAAGGAGAAGCTTGTAGAAACTTCAATTCTACGAGTACCTAATTAGTTTCATCCATTTTACATCATGACGGATGCATTGAACTATGCTTTGGAAGCTATTCTTATGCAATTGGATGATTAGAAACATCCTTATTATATCCACTGTGCAAGCTAAAGCATTGTGAATGCACAACTTAACTATACTACAATGGAGAAAGAGCTGATGCTAGTGCTGTATGCCTTGGAGAAGTGCAAGCACTATATGCTTGAATACAAGGTGTTTGTGCACATTGATCATAGTGCCATTCACTTCCTCATAAATAAGCTGATGGTGAGCCCTTATGTCATACAGTGGTAGGTGATCTTGCATGGGTTCAATCTTACAATGGTAGATTGAAATGAAACTGAGAATGTCATCACTAATCACTTATCTTAGTTATGATGGGACAATAAAGAGGAGGAGAGTCCACTCTTTTATTAATTTCCTTATGAACTCATCTTACCAATGTAATAAATGAACAAGTGCTTGATGAACCTACATGGTACAATGGCATCCTCACTTATCTTCTTACTCAGGAGATGCCACAAGATTTGGATCACCGAAAGAAATAATAGTGCCAAACACTTCATGGATATTAATAGACATCTTTACAAGGTGTGTGTCAATGACCTAGTTTGTTGGTGTGTTCCTAATGTTGATCAATTGCACATGCTCCAATATGTTCTTGAGGATCGTTATGGAGGCCACTATGTAGGGAGATGCATGGCCATTAAGCTTTTTATGGTAGGGTATTACTAGCCAACCATCTTCAGGGATGCTTACCAATTCATTAGCTCTTGTGAATGTTGTCAACGAGATGGTGGGATGACTACTTGAATGAAGGGGCCTCAAAAATGGATCCAACTACTAAAACCCTTCACCATTTAGAGCATAGACTTCATGGATCCCAACATGCCCATGCAAAATGGAAAGACATACATAATAGTCACTATTAACTATTGTAAAAAATGGATAGAAGTAGTATCCATCATTGACTGTACATCTCCCACTACTACTCAGTTTATATAATAGAATGTTGTAAACAAGTTTGGAGTGCCACGTGTATTGATTTTTGACAATGGTACTCATTTTACATGTGCTACTTTTCACAATCTCATGTAATGCTTGGGGGTTAAACATAAACTAACAACATCCTGCCACCCCCAAGCCAATGGTCAAGCAAAGGTTACTAATAGGAAGACCACCAAAATCTTAATGAGAATAATTAGCAAGTATAGGAGAGGTTGGAGCATAAAACTTAATGATGCCCTATGGGCATACTACTCAACATGGGAAATTACCAACTTTTCCAATTCAATTTGAGCTCTGTACACTTTCAATAGCCTGTGACCTCGATCTTGACCTTAGCCTAGCACAAAAAGAAAGATTGATCAAACTTAATGTGCTAGATGAGAATCGATTGGTAGCCTTGTTCTTGAATGAAGTGCACTAAGCATTCAATAAAAAGTATCATGATCTTAGAATAAGAAAAGTCAAATTTCAACCTAGAGACAAGGTCCTTTATTAAAACCTCACACATGTACCTCAAAAGACTAAGTATTAAATGTTTTGAGAAGGGCCTTATATCATTTATGAAACCTTTCCTTTTGGGGCCATGTTGATCTACAAACTTGAGAGCCCAAATAAGAAACAACTAGCCCACATGCAATAACTTAAATGTTTCCGTGAGCCTAAGCAAGCTAGTGTTAGCAACACCTCATTGGATAGAAATCCTCACTCAATCTTTCAAATATTATCCTTTCAATGTAGTTGTGGGGAGGATAGTCATTTGTGCTAACCATATTAGTGGCTCCTCAGTTTTCCTACTTTTTTGTTTTACACTTTCTTTGGTTTTACACCTTTTTGTTTTACACTTTGTTATTTTTCCAATTTTTTTGTTTTACAACATTGTTAGTATGTTTTATCTTTCTTGAATATCTTCTAATTTATTTTATATTTTACTTTATTTTTGTGTGATTATTTACTATTTTATAATAAAATGCTTTATTGCCAACAGGACATAATGGTTTTGTAGCTTTTGCTAATCGTGGTTTGTACTTGATGTTTTGATTGCTAATGTTTGGTTTCTATTTCTAAATTTTGATGACTAATAATTAAGACAAAGTTTCTTTTTCATGGAATAGGTAGTGACTCCACATCATCCACCCATCCATAAACTCTATGGTCTTCCTATTTTTAGAAGTATGAGGTCCCTTTTTCATTAATNACTAAAAAGACATGTTACCCATGTCTGAGGTCCCCTTTAACTAAGGCCCTTTCTCACTTCTTGCTTCTCTTTTATTCTCAAATAAGAAATGGTTATTGATCTATGGGAGCATTCTTATGTCTCAAGGGGATGGTCTAGTCTTAGAGTGGTGATGTGAAGTCACTAAAAGTGGTTCGCTTTGATCTAGACTAAGGATGGACTATATTAGGTCATTTAACCATAGAATCCACAAGGGACTTCATGTGACCACATTTGGGAGTTCCATTGCATTTTCTCTCTCATCCATCATGCTTTCCATAACTCACCTCTCTGTTGGTTGTCTGTGTTCTTATTCAATGTCGTAGTTTGAAGTGTCAAAATTCTTAGGAAGATTCTTTCAGATTCGATCCTTAACTTTTCATTGCCATTAATTAACTATGGGGCCCACAGACTCCTTAGTTAAGGTTATGTAAAGGAAAAAAGAACATGAGCTTGCTATGGGGAAGACCAACTTGCATATCTCTTGGTTGGGTTAGTTAAGTTCCTTATCCTTAGGCATTTCAACAATCAAATCTTACATGTGCCCCATCAATGCATGCAACTATGCATGCCTTAAGGCATTTTCTAATCAAATTCTTGAATTTTATGAATTTTTGAGCCCTTTTCTAACATTTCATCATCTTCATGACTTTTCTAGATCTCCAAAAACATCATGTTTAAAGTGAAAAATGTTTGGGCATAGGCTTTGTAAATGGATACTTGTCGATGGATCCCATGTTTAAACGAGACTTCGTTTATGGGATCCCATCAATGTAGGGGTCCACTCGCCTATATATATGTGGCCACACTTAGCGATTTTCACATTTGCTTCAAAATGAGGGGGAAGTTTTTTAACTTTTCAGAGTCTAGAACCTTCCAAAAGCCATAACTTCTTAACCATTTGTCTGATTCACTTTTTTCTTAGACCTTGTAGCTATCGGAGGGAAGTTCTTTGTTATGGGGGCCACAAACCTTAAGTTTTTGATGAAAAAATTTCAAAGAAATTTCTAACACTCACAAGGTTTAAGAAATAAATCAACACTAAAACATCAAATTATAAGAGTTAAACCCTTCCAACAAGCTCTGGTAACATTATAAGTTGAAAATTATCAAAATAAATAAAATGATCAATCTACCATGGTCAAAACTTAGCTTAAGTGTAACTGCCCAATGAGAAAGGTACTTAAATATTATAAGTTACATGGTGAATGCTAAGCCTTGGTTATGTTTTAACCATAGATTGCACTGAAAGGAAAGCATGTGCAGGAAGGAGGACCATCCCAACCAAGGGACAAATGACCACAAATGGGAAGGGGTCAAGAACAACCCCATGAACAAGAAGAAACCCATGTCATAGGACCTCTTTAGAAGGATCCCAAAGTGGAATTTGTCCAACAAGTTGCTACAATAGAACAATCTCACCAAGATGAGGTGCCTAAACTTAGATCAAACCTTGAGGTTACCTTGATAGAAGCTTGGCTCAAGCAGATCATGAACAAAGAGGTCTAGAAATTTGTGCTTCAAGAATTGAACTTTGGACCTTTCTTAGAGTTCACACCACTAGAAGTCAAAACTCAAATACAAAACTATACCATGTGGCCCACAATCTCTTCCAATGGAGAGTGGTACATATGAGAGACATACCTATTATGGAACAATTGGTAGTCCAGTTCAACAATCAAAATCAAAGACATCCTGGTATCCTACTTGGTGAAGGCTATTGTAGAAGTCCTTGGGTTACTAGAAATGGGGGCAAACCTTGCTGAAATCCCAATGCAAGCAGATCCCAGCATCAAGAAAGAATGGATGTAGTAGTGTTATGGAGTTGATTGTAAGAAGTTTGGTGCACTCACCACAGCGGAACACACATATTTCAAGATTACGACCTTTCACCTTAATCCAACAGTGAGGCCAAGTAAGATCATAGCTTTATTCACTCATGTGTGTAATGCTCTAAGTGGTAGATTCCTGATTAACCTTCCACAACTTATCTATCTTGAAATAGGGAAGTGGTTTAAAGAAAATGAACATGGAAGGAAGGCACTCCCCTTTCCATGCCTCATCAAGAAATTATGTAAGAGAGGAGGAATAACATGCTACAAATATGATGTTGTCCAATGTGCTCCATCCACTTCTTAGGTGGAGATGATGAAGGATAAGGTGATAGCCAAGATCATCCAAGAAGAGGACTAGTGACCACCACCTTCATCACCTACTTAAGAAACAATGTTAGGGGCCCATGTTGCCCTTGAGCGCATGCACGAGATCCAAGAGTAGCTCTTGCGAGAGTAGGAGTAACGAGTAGGAATGAGTGGCAATGATCCATCTATGTATCACCCAGCGATGAGTTACCTAAATGAAGTGGCTTGAACAATAAACCAAATGGAGGGAGGTGGGCCAATTTTCTCAGCCCAAAGAATGCAACTACTTGCAATGTCAAATTCGAACATTCGAGAGGTAATAGTATCTTTCTCTTAGTAGCAAAAATTCTCAAAAATCTCTGGGAATGCTACTACTTTTTTGGTGTATCTGGAGGAGGGTGAGGAGGCAACTATCTTGATGATTCAACATCATGGGTAGGAGATAGTAGTAGTGGTGGTTGTTGAAAGAATTGCCAAGGTACTTAATGCACATGTGGTGTCTATACCAAATGTTTCTGCACTCAGAGATGTGTAGATGATTGTCAGAATAGTTAGTAGTAGATTGAGTGGAGCCTAGCACAAGGAGTTGCTGGATTAACTAATGAGAATTGGGCAATCAATTCTAGATGTCTTTGATCTTCTAGATATAATCACTACAACCTAGTCAGAGTTGGTAGAAGCAAGTGACAAGTGCATTATATTGGAGGGGCAACTTTAAATAGCCCAAGCACAAAACCAACACTTGGCTATAGAGGTTATTGAATTAAGAGCTCATCTTGCTAATCCTACATTTCTTAACCTTGCACTAACATGTGATGAAGCCTTCAAGGAGCTTGAAGACAAGCTGAAAAAGGTTGAAAATGAGAAGGAAATGTTTGTCTTTGACAAGTCCATGGCCAATGCCAAAGCATACACCATTCAGAAGGACTTGGTTTAGACATGTCATGAGAATGCAATTTTGATTGTAGAAAATCATTGCCTGCATAATGTTGATGTGCAAAAGCAACAGATGCAAGATTTTATTCATCAACAATAGGAGCAACTAACTAGAGTGAATAATAAATTGAGGAGATTGGTAGCTAAAAATAGAAATCTCTCCATAGAGAAAGTTTGAGCCTTTTGCCAAAAATTTGCAATAGAGGTAGCCACTTTGAAAAATGAGGCTCTTAAAATTGAGAGTGTCAAGAATCATTATAGAGATCAAGTTGATCTATAGAAAGAAATTAATTAAAAACACATCTAGATGCTGAAATAAAAAGTCAATAAGGTCCTCCAGTAGCTTAAGGAAGGAGGTGATGTCTAGTAGCATACCTTTGATGGGCTCAATGACTACAACAAAGTAGAGATTCACATGAAAGAGCTTTAGATTGAGGAGATGATAGAGTACATGGAAGTTGCTAATCTTTGTTAGGAAAATCTGGCGATGCTGAGTACTAGATGACCATAATCCAAATTGGAGAAATAAGTGGCCAATTTGTACTTGTATGAAGAAAAGTTCAAGCATCCCAAGGATATTAAGCATAAGCATGAGTTTACCAATACCAAACTTGAGGTTTGTAAGGCAAAGTTCACTGATCAACGATCAACTACTGAGAACTTGGCCAAGAGAATGGATGACTACTAGGAGCTATAGAATGTAGTTAAGGCATTTTATGTTGAACAAAAACATTTCACTACTTGGTTTATCAACATTAGGAGTTTCTCTTGATAATGCTTTGTCCTTGGGATGTTCCCACTTCGATCCACATTCATAATGCTATGTGGACCATCAACAATCCTAGGGAAATGGAGGAAAAGATGAAGACACTGTTGGAAGCCTTTCATCTTCCATCAAAAGTTGTAGTTGCCATAGGACAACCACAACCACTCCAAGCATTTTGTGTGTCCAAAACAAGAGAAGGTCCTTCAAATTATCAAGAAACTTCACCTCTTGGGATTGTTTAATCTTCTTCAATGTCTTCACTTCATCTAAGGAATTGTATTTGTCAATGTTGTCTTGGTGTTCAATTTTGTTGTTTTGAGTACCTAACATTTTGTAATCAATGAAAAATTGTACGCTATGGGCACTTAGTTGTTATTGTGTAGTTTGTGTGTTTGTTTTGTATGTCAATAATCCCATATCTTCCCAAATTTTGTAAAGAACTTGAGGATGAGTTTTCATTTAGTTGTGGGGGTGTGATGAAGTGTCAGGGTTGGCTACGTCAACGAGATGCCATCAATGTAACCTCATTAATGGGATCTTGTCAATGTGATGTTGTTGATGTAGGGTTTAACTCGTCGATGGGGATTCCTATTTTGCTTATAAATACACACTCACAAGCTAAATTTATGACATAAGTCTCATAGTTGTAGTGAAGCTCTAGTAGTTTTTCCACTTGAAAGTTAGAATATCTTTCTAAGTGCTCGTAGTAGGAGTCAAAGAGTGTATGGATCTTTATTCAAGTATTTTTGTACCTAAGCATTGTAGTGTGTGTGATAATAAAGATGAGCTTTTTGATAAATTTTGCAACACGTTGAAATAGATTAATTATTTTCTATATGCATTTAAAATTTTTAGTAATTTCCTTTAATGCTTTAAGTAATTAAGGTAATTAAATTAAGCTAATTTAAGCTAAATTAATCTTGATTAAGATAGATTAAATAGTGATTAATTAAGCACATAAGTATGACCACTTTGAGCATACACTTGGTGCTTGGTAATCTTAGTAACACTTAATGTTTGGTAACCCAGTAGCGTTAAACGTGTTCATGATGTGTACAGTAAGTGGGAATGGATGCTTATATTAGGATTAGTTAAATGTTAGTTAGTAAGAGTAAATTAGAAATTAAATATATAATTATTTACTCTATAATCTTAGGTAACTTAACCATATCTTTGCATTTCACAAGTGTAATTGAGAAGGCAACAATTTCAATGGTTAGTTTCGCTTCCTAGAGACCAGTGTACTTAGAAGGCTATAAATCCATGGAATTCGACTGAATCATGTATGAATGCTTAGTGATTCGTATGGTTGGAAATAGGATCTAATCATCACTCATCAGTCTTGTTGCCTTATTGTAACTAAGATAAGTAATTGGCCACAACATTCTCAATTCCTTATTTTTTTATTATTGTAAGATCGAATTCCTATAAAATCACCAACCACCATATGATATGGTGGCTAATCGTTTGTTTATTTATGAGAAAGAATATTGCACTATTATTTGTATGCATAGAAATTAGATATCCAAGCACATAGTACTTGAATTTCTTTAAGGAATACACCACAGTCATTAATTCCTTCTTTATCATGGTGTAGTTCAACTGTGCACCTACAATACTTTTGCTTATACAATGGATGTAGTATGGATGTTTCTAATTCTCTAATTGTATAAGCATCACTTCTAAGGTGAAGTTAGATGCATCGATCATGATGTAAAATGGCATGGACTAATTAGAGGCTTGTAGAACTAGAGTCTCTACAAGTTTCTACTCTAGAATTTTGAATGCATGATCATATTTTTTGGTTCACTCAAACGTTATCAACTTCACCAATGGGTTTGCAATTTTGGAGAAATTATCAATAACTCTTCTATAGTAGCCTATGTGTCCAAGGAATTATCTAATGTATTTTACAATTTTTGGCTTTTACATTATTCCTTAGATTATCCTTTATTTTTTTGGATTTACCTTTGATCCTTTTTTTTGAAATCTAGTGCCCAAGAATAATTTCTTTTTGAACTATTACATGATTTTTTTTCTAAATAAGCTTAAGATTTGTTTCAACACATTATTTTAACACCTAATCCAAATAGTGTAAATCTTGCTCAAAATTAGATACATAAGTGGAGAATTCATCCATGAAGACTTCAACACCATTACCAGTTTACCATTAAAATATGCTCAAGACAAGGAGTTGGAAGGTTGTAAGTATATTATAAAAGTGAAAGAGCATCTTCTTATATGCAAAATTCCTCTATAGACTTGTGAATGTTATCTTGGCCTTATTTTTTAAGGCTATTTGAATTTGATTATAACCACTGTAGCCACCTAAAAAGCTATAATACATGTGATTTACAATGGTATCTAGCACTTGGTCCACAAATGACAATGAAAAGTGGTCCATGAGTGTGACCATGTTCAACTATGTAAATCCTCCCTTATTTTCTTACTTTGGTACAATAACGAGTGGACTCATCCACTCACTATCTACAATAGGGTAGATGAATCTATACTTAAGAAGATTCTCTACCTCCTTCGTGATGACTTATTTGAGGTTGGAATTCAACCTTCTCTATGGTTGTCTTTTATGCTTAATGGTAGGATCTGTGTAGATCTTCTACTATCATATGCATGGAATAATACCTATTATTTTATCATATGACCAAGCAAAGGTTGTTGGCCATCTTTCATCACCTTTTAAGTATGTTGATAAAGCATCATTTTGTTAAGTATATTAGTTGGCTACAATATCGCAAATGTTATGTCGCATCTGCATTGATGTATCCACGTCGATGCATCTTAGTTGGTTGCTACATCATAGATGCTATGTTGCATATACTATATTGTAGATGTTGTCTTATATGCTATAACTTAGTTGTTTTGATGTAGTCAAATGAGTTAATGCATATGTATTGACACAATGTCTTTATTTATTTATAAATATGTGAGCATTTGTCACATATTTAGCACCATTTGGTTAGTAGTGTAGCCAAAATTTTGCATTTTTCTTCCATAAACTTAGTAAATAATTAGTGAGTGCCCATAGTATGGATTTGAATCAATTGTAAAACATCTTATTTTAGTGGCATTATACCTAGACACATTTCATGAATAACCATAAGATCGAGATTGATTCATATTCCTTGCAACACTTGACTTAGAATTGATTTATTGTCAAAGAAATTTACTTTATTCATACTTAGTTAATATTTACATTTTCATGCACATTAATCAATTGGCAGAATAAGTGTGACTAGTTTTGAGTGTAAACATGTATTTGCTTAGTAATCCTGGTAGTGTTATTACTTGGTTCACCTAATAGCATAACACTTGGTAATCCTAACAATGGACACATGAGTTTAGAACGTGTACGGCAAGTTTGGAATGGATACTCATCATCCTTAGGATGGTCTAAGATTTATCTTCTTATTATAGGTAGATTAATTAAATAATTAATTTTCATGTTTTTATATAGCTTAGCCATATCCACACAACATCAATAATCATATGCCTCACTTTGGACTAAACTAACTATGATAGAGCTACTGCTAGTCTAAGCAAGAAGACACCCACCTACAGTCAACACTTAATGATCTAGATACCATACTAGTTTTTTCTACAAAATTCAACTAGATTGCATGTGAATTCTTGTGATTCCTCTAGTTGGGTGTAGGGGACATTTGTTGCTCATCATATATGAGCACCACTATAGTACCCCATAAGTTTTTAAGGAAAGAAACTTTAAAAAGAAGGTTAAATTTTAACTTTTTTTATTTTTAAACAACAAGGTTTTGTGGTAATCTCATACTTATATTGTCTCAACATATGCTATCTTTTTATTTGATGGTGTAAATAATGGAAAGATGTATGATTGCTATCATGAAGTTACTTGTTGGGATGTTTAAAACATAAGGGAATAAATTCACTATCTAGTGTGTGCTTGTACTCAGGATCTTAATCTTGTGTTACCATGATAAAAATAACTACTTCTTTTCATTTAATTTCCAAAAATATCTTGGGAAACTTAAGGATGAAAATGTCTTGAAGGCAAAGCTAGTAGATTTAAAAATAGATTGAGTTATAATACAATCTCAAAATATTGAATTTTGTTAAGACTATAATTAATGTCCATTTTAATTTGATACTTCTTATATTAATTTTTGTGTTTAGCAAGAAACTATGACCAAAGTGTAAGTCGTAGTACCTCTTAGTCTATAGACTATGATCTAGTGTGAATTGTAATCAAGTGTAGGAGGTTGCTTGTGCAAGTATGGAACTATAATTGTCTTTCAAGCATTTCTTTTGTAAAACTCAAATGAATTTTGAGTATTTTCTTTCTTCCAATGAGGATCTTGAAGTAAGCCTATGGGTCCTAGGGATAACCAAAGGCCTCTAAGGATACTTTGATAAGTTAAATTTTCAACTTGGATAATAATTGAAGAGTTAAGATTTGAAATTCTACTTGGAAGAGAAATTTTGTAAAACTACAAGCAATTATGATCCACGATTGCTTATATTTAGCATGCAAGAGAGTGTGTCTCTAGTAGCTCATAGGAAAATGTAGAAACAAAAGACACTTTTTACTAAAGTAAGTCACTGCGAGTTATAGTACTTCATAGTTTATTTTTAACCATTGGAAATTTAAAAATTTGACCATTACTCCTAATTGTGGATAACTGTGAGTCATGATGACTCTCAGTAGCTAGTTTGATTTTTTTTATTTGGTTGAGAAGTGTATTACAACTAGCTACAAGCTATAACATCTCATAATCTATGAATTCTAATTGACTATGAGCCAGAGGAACTTGCAATACTTATCTAGTGGTTAAAAAAAATATAAATTTGGATTTAGTTTTTGATGTATTTGAAGAGAATAAAAAGTAGAGAACAAAGAATACAAAATATAGAAAGAATATAGAGAATGAGCGTATGAAAGGAGATTTAGAAAATAAAGAATTAAGAGTTTGAAGTTTGTTGTATTAAAGTCTTGAACAAAAGAAGCTAGTTTATTTGTTTTATGTTTTTGGTTCAATTCCTATTTAATGTTGATGATTTTATTTCATTTATCTTACTATAATATACAATTTCAATCATATGATGATCTCATGCTATTTGTGTGGCAATCTGATACTAGGTGGCTAAGCATGACAATTTGGACAGTGTACCTTAATGAAAAGACATTCTTGGCTCACTTGACATTTTGAAAATCTTGATGTTTGGGATGGAGTCACAACCATTAGAACTTCTATTTATTCAAGTGGACTCATAAGTATACCAACTTCCTTCATGAGCATGGGAATAGTCTTAAAGAAACAAGACTTTGAACAACCTACATGCTCACTACATATGTTGCATTCTTCTATTATGGTTGTGATGGCAACTCATCTTGCATTGGTGGTGGTACTAGTGAAAGTGAAGTTTGGAAATGCTAAGAATATTACAGCATTCAATGTAAGGTATAAAATTGTGATTCAACACATGGAGTCATGGGCTCATGATACTTTGGAGGGTAATCATGGTATAAAGATGCATGAGAAGTGTCATCACTATGAGAAAAACGTTATTAGATGTAATATCCATAAGGATTAGGTTGACAATAAGGATACTACTACCTAGGAGGTTACATCCCCTATGACTATGATTTTTTTCATTTGTAATATTGCTCTTCAGGTTGAGGAGGAGCCCCACTTGGATAATAATGTTATTGTTAATAGGGTTATATGTCATTGCTTTGAAGATACAGTAATCTCCTTGGCATATGCTTCTTGATAAACTTAGGTTTTAATGCATGTTCCTAATTTTTTCAAGTATAACATGATAGGACAACATCTCTTAGGATGCTCATATTGGTTGATGAAGTGTTTAGTTGATACATTGACTGGGCCTCATTAATAGAGCCTCGTTGACGTAGCCACATTAATGTCACCCCGTCAACATATCTGTCCATGTGTTAACGTGACCCCGTTAACGTAGAGTCTTTTTCTTACTATAAATATGCATGTACCTGCAGCATTTATGGCATCTTTTGGAGTAGTTGTAGCCAAACTCTTGTAGTTTGTTCCCATAAGAGTTAGAATATTTTTCAAGTGCCTACAGCAGGCATGAGAAAGGTGTACAACTCTTTATTCAAGTGCTAATGTACCTAAGCCGATTGACATGGCTGGCAATAAAGATGAGCTTTTTGAGCATTCCTTGCAACATTTGGATTTAATCACTTAAGCATTTTAATAGTTTAATATTTCAATGCTTTAATAATTTTAGAAGCTTTTATTGTTATCACTTTACTGTTATTGTCCTTTCATATTTTATGAGAACCATAGGCACGATCATCTCGAACATATATCAAACACTTGGTAACCTAGTGATGCTTAATGTCTGGTAACCCAGCAGTGGTTAAGGTATGCTTAGGATGTGCACGGAAGATGGGATTGGTTGCTTATGCTAGGGAGAGTTAAGCGATAGAGTAGAACAATTATAATTTACAAAAATTTTCATTTCCTACAAATAAAGAATTAGACTTTAAAAGATAAAAAAGAAAATCAATAAAAATCATTTACCTCAATCTCACTTAACCATCGCTTTAGAATATCACAAGTTAGGTTGGGAAGACGACTGTTCTAACTAAGGTTTTGTTGGCTAGAGTTTGGTGTATGCAAGTGCTTGTAGTTTGTGGAATTCGACTGAGTCACGCGTGAACACCCGTAATTCATAAGGTTGGGCGTAGGGGTACCTCACCACTCATCATTGGCACTATTGTTGAGGATTGTTAGTCCTACATGTGCTATCTAGTCTTAGCAAGATCGTCATTCACTTCATTGGAATGAACCTAGGATAGTGAAATCTATGCATGCTAGGTGGTTTAAGTAAAAGAATAAGGCACACTAGTTTAGTTGTTAGCTAACATAAAAAATGTCTTCTTCTCATAGGTGAGACGGATCCAACCCACTAGTGGCGCAGGAGTGTTGGGTGATATATAGACATCCAGATGAGTATATCCCCAACTTCACCTTTATCCTACATCATGATGAGCACTTGCAATGATAGGACATGGAGGGTAACATCATATTACCTCCTGATTGGTCAGTTCCTGGAATGCTACTTCAAAATCTTACCAGACTGGGCATTCAACACCATAGTGTGGAATACATCATGGAGGATCATGACTATCGAGATTATCATCCCAATGAGGCACAATGTGTGTGGGATTGGCAATAGGTGAAATTCCATGAACACATAAAGGAGAAATAGTTCAGTAACCCTTTGTTCTTGTAGGACTCGCATGACAATGAGGAACCTATTTTTCATGATTCCCATTCTGCCAAACCTCCTTCGATGCATCAGATCATGCAATCCATCATTCAAAGTAAACAATCAGGCGATCGGGAGCCCCAAGATGATGGGTGATCACGCAAGAAAGATTGTGGCAAAGGCAAAGATGGACATGAAGATCAGGGTCATCATCAAAGTAGAGGAGGAGATCGACACCATGGTAGTCGTAGTTCTCCTCCCTCTTCTCCATATTCTTGTTCAACCTTGTCTTCACCAAGTTCTGACTCTGATTGCAACTATAGTAGGAAGGATCAGGTTGATGAAAATCAAAAAGTCTGATGGGATCGCAATGAATGATAGGGACAATATGAGGAAAAGCATGACTAATCACGTGAGTCTCACCGTCAAGAAAGGAGAGGCAGCCAAAATCATCACAAACGTCATGGCCATCAATAGGAATACGACTTGGATGAACCACTATTGGCTACTTGAAGCATGCTTATAATAGTCGAGGTAGTTCAAATACCTAGTAGGCATTTGAAAGATAGTCAGATCAAGTGCCTTGACATGAACAATATCCCCAAATTTGAAGGGGGATATAATTTTGATCCATAGACTCACTTGCAAGCATTTCATGATGCTTGCACCCTGTAGAACATAGAAAATGATTGGAAAAAACTCAAGCTGTTTCCCCAAACACTCATCAAGGAAGTAGAAAGCTAGTACCAGTCTTTGGAACTAGAATCAATCAGATGATGGAGTACGATGCTAAAAATTTTCAATGATAAGTACCAAACCTACTCTAGAGTGGCTAATCTGAGATGATAGGTCCAAGGGTGGAAATAGGGTGGTCATGAACCCTTGGATGCAGCCATGGGTAGATATTAATAATTATTACACCGATGCCTTGGTCATGGCTACTCTTAAAGGGAATAGCTCCACCATATCATAGATGGGCTTCACTTTGAAACAAGAAAGACTCTGGGCATTTACATTCAAGGACAACTATATGAGAGGGCCCATCAACTGCAGCATCTCATTAAGCAGGTGGCCAAAGAGGAAGGGGAATTAAGAAGAAAAGAGAGTGTAGAAGAGTATAATCAGGATCCTTCCATCCGAAAGAGGGAAGTTCAATTTTGTGAAGAGGAGGAAGAATCACCATTAGATGCAGCAGTGAACTAAAAAACCTTGCCCATACAAAAATTTACCTCTGAAATTTTGGCCAAGGTTGACAAGATGTGGGATTCTTTGAATGAAAGGTTCTAAAGTGTCCTAAAAATTGTAGAGAAATCCAAAGAGCAAAGTAATGAGTGAGATCGGCAAAGGAGAAGAGAAGTTGAATGTGCCTACCATAAAGGTAAGGGCAAAGTTGTTGCCGAACAACAGGTTGCAGACTCTGACATAGAGGAGGATGATGGATGTGACATATGCTAGTACGAACATCCTAAGGGGTGTTGCCTAGTGGTGTCACATCTACAAGAGTCTGGAGTGTATGTGCTAAATCCTCATTTGGCAAAAAGGCAAACACACCAAAGATTACCTTATCCACAAGGCAATCCCAGGTAGTTCCACCAGCAACAAGGACATTATCTAAGTGGAGTGCCACCACAACCTTGTGAGTATTACTAGCAATGGCAACATCCATAATTGTGGGGGATGCACCTCTAAGATAGTAGTACCCTTACCAGCAGCTAGATCCTTACGGGTACTACGTTCAGCAACTAGTCTCGCCATGGGACTCTTCTAGTCATGCGTCATTTCAAACTCATTACCACCCCTGGAATAGTTTTGAACATAGTCTTTATTAGCTTGGGGGAAGAACCCACATCTATACTATCCTCCATCACCTTCTTCTACCATCCCCACTCATCAATCCCCCACTTAGTTACCTCCTACTCCACTTATGAATGAGGAGATACCACCACAGCCATAGCAACATAATGCCACGAGGGCTATCAACTTACAACCGGCTTCTTAGTCGAGTGGATTAGAATCAAAACCATGGAAATGCCCTTTCTTCCGGCCTAATATCCCTAACATACCTTCACATTCACCTATGGCCAGTGCCTTTGAACCTCCAATCACCTCCACCATTCAACCCTTCGAGAAACCTTCAAGTCAAACACCCTCCATAGTACAAATTGTCATGCTAACACACACTGTGACAAATTGGATAAAGGCAGGTCATGTTCCTCAGAAATTGACTAATTCAAGGAGTCCCCTCATATACCTTTAAGTGGCAAGAAATGAGCCATGCAAAGCTTTCTTGGATTTTGGATCAGGTGGCAATTTGATTTCACATGATATGTACAAGACTTGGAACCTACCCCAGATGAAGAAAAGAAACATTTGGCTTGAGTTGGCAGACCAATCCATAACTATTTCCTTGGGATTGGTAGAAGATATCATGACCACCATTTGTGGGTGGTCCTATCCTGCTGACTTCCTAGTCATCTAGGTTGATAATTGTAAGGGGAATTTCCCAATCATAATGGAGAGAGCCTAGCTTAGCACGATGGATGCACGATTGAAACTTTGAGATCTTTCCCTTGAAATTTCAAAAGAAAATCCTTTTGGGAAGATCAAGAAGAAGTGCATTCCATGCATCACATACAGTGACTTAGGGTGCAACTATGTGCAGCAACTTTGGTCTGCTAAGTGGACATCCATTCAAGCATGTAGTTGGTGTGCAGAAGAATATCAAGTTGAATGATGCCTGTATGCAGTAGCCATGAATCACGAAGGCACCCAGTGGTTGACTACTGACTCTGATAGTAGCACTTTATGCATGGAACCATTTCAGGACCTTGTATGTGCCTATATGAAAAGCATGGATGAATTGGAAAAGGTCCATTAACAAGTCTTTGCTGTTGATGATAGTGATGATTGGGGAAAGCTACAAATCCTTGAAAGCTTTCGACAGGAGCCCTTGGAACTGAAAACCTTACTAGCCAATCTGGAATATGCATTCTTGTAGAATGGCAAGTTGGTAATCATCAATGTCACTCTTGCTCCTGAGAAAAAGAAGAAATTTCTGAAAATGGTAAACAAATGGATGGATACTTTTGCATGATTATATCATGAATTGACAGGAGTTGACCCTAGGGTATGCCACATCAAATTTATACCAACTCCTTCATGAAACCATGTTGACAACCACAAAGACAGTTGAACCCCAAACTAAAGCAAGTTGTCAAGAATGAAATTAAATAATTGTTGAAAGCGGGGTTCATCTATTCCATTGCAAATAGTGAATGGGTTAGCCCACTCATTATTGTGCCAAAGAAGGATGGAAAATCGAGGGTCTATACAGATTTTCGACTACTAAACATGGCAACCTTCAAGGATCGCTTCCCACTTCCGTTTGTGGATCAAGTGTTAGATACCATTACGGGGCATTGTTACTATAGCTTTTTAGATGGTTATAGTGGCTATAACCAAATCCAAATCGCACTTGAAGATCAGGCCAAGAAAACATTTACAAGTCCCTGGGGAACTTTCGCATATAAGAAGATGCCCTTTGGCCTGTGCAATGTGCATGCAACCTTCCAACGCCTTGTCCTCAGCATCTTTCAGCAACAAATTGGTAATGGGGTAGGAGTCTTCATGGATGACTTCTCTACCTATGGAGCAACATTTGAACAAGCCTTGGAACGCCTTGAGCAGGTTTTAAAAAGATGTATGGAAACTAATTTATGGCTCAACTAGCAAAACAACCACTTCATGGTCCAAGAGGGCATTGTTTTGGGGCACCGCATTTCACAAGCAAGGATTGGTGTAGATCTTGAAAAAATTAGAATCATCCAAGAAATCACAAGTCAACCAAGTACAATAAAAGATGTTCGATCATTCCTTGGCCACACTATTTATTACTAATGCTTCATTGAGAATTTCTTGAAGATTGCCAAGCCGTTGGTGGAACTTACAAAGAAAGATGCTCCATTTGTCTAGACTAGGGAATGTGAATCCACATTCCAAACACTTAAATAAAAACTCGTACAAACTCAAGAAATTTTCATATAATGATAGATGTGTCTAATTATGCATTGGGAGCCGTGCTTACACAGTTGGATGACCAA
>MNCI01004830.1:81662-116548 GCA_015680685.1 Gnetum montanum
AAACATTTGGCTTGAGTTGGCAGACCAATCCATAACTATTTCCTTGGGATTGGTAGAAGATATCATGACCACCATTTGTGGGTGGTCCTATCCTGCTGACTTCCTAGTCATCTAGGTTGATAATTGTAAGGGGAATTTCCCAATCATAATGGAGAGAGCCTAGCTTAGCACGATGGATGCACGATTGAAACTTTGAGATCTTTCCCTTGAAATTTCAAAAGAAAATCCTTTTGGGAAGATCAAGAAGAAGTGCATTCCATGCATCACATACAGTGACTTAGGGTGCAACTATGTGCAGCAACTTTGGTCTGCTAAGTGGACATCCATTCAAGCATGTAGTTGGTGTGCAGAAGAATATCAAGTTGAATGATGCCTGTATGCAGTAGCCATGAATCACGAAGGCACCCAGTGGTTGACTACTGACTCTGATAGTAGCACTTTATGCATGGAACCATTTCAGGACCTTGTATGTGCCTATATGAAAAGCATGGATGAATTGGAAAAGGTCCATTAACAAGTCTTTGCTGTTGATGATAGTGATGATTGGGGAAAGCTACAAATCCTTGAAAGCTTTCGACAGGAGCCCTTGGAACTGAAAACCTTACTAGCCAATCTGGAATATGCATTCTTGTAGAATGGCAAGTTGGTAATCATCAATGTCACTCTTGCTCCTGAGAAAAAGAAGAAATTTCTGAAAATGGTAAACAAATGGATGGATACTTTTGCATGATTATATCATGAATTGACAGGAGTTGACCCTAGGGTATGCCACATCAAATTTATACCAACTCCTTCATGAAACCATGTTGACAACCACAAAGACAGTTGAACCCCAAACTAAAGCAAGTTGTCAAGAATGAAATTAAATAATTGTTGAAAGCGGGGTTCATCTATTCCATTGCAAATAGTGAATGGGTTAGCCCACTCATTATTGTGCCAAAGAAGGATGGAAAATGGAGGGTTTGTATAGATTTTTGACTACTACACATGGAAACCTTCAAGGAGCACTTCCCACTTCCATTTGTGGATCAAGTGTTGGATACCATTGTAGGGAATTGCTATTATAGCTTTCTGGATGGTTATAGTGGCTATAACCAAATCCAAATCGCACATGAAGTCTAGGCCAAGACCACATTTACAAGTCCTTGGGGCACTTTCACATATAAGAAGATGCCTTTTGGCCTATGCAATGCACTTGCAACCTTCCAATGCCTTGTCAGCATCTTTCAGCAACAAATTGACAATGGGGTATAAGTCTTCATGGATGACTTCTCTACCTATGAAGAAAAATTTGAACAAGCCTTGGACCACCTTGAGAAAGTTTTAAAAAGATGTGTGGAAACTAATTTATGGCTCAATTATCAAAAGAGCCACTTGATGATCCAAGACGGCATTGTTTTGGGACACCACATTTCACAAGTAAGAATTGTTGTAGATCTTGAAAAAATCAGAATCATCCAAGGAATCACCAGTCAACCAAGTACTGTAAAAGATGTTTAGTCATTCCTTAGCCATACTGGTTATTACTAACACTTCATCAAGAATTTCTTGAATATTGCCAAGCTATTGGTGGAAATCACAAAGAAAGATGCTCTGTTTGTCTAAACTAGGGAATGTGAATCTACATTCCAAACACTCAAATAGAAAATTGTAGAAACTCCAATTCTACAAACACCTGACTAGTCCAGACCTTTTCATATCATGAAATATGCATCTAATTATGCATTGGGAGCGATGCTTACATAGTTGGATGACCAGAGATGCCCATATTATATCTATTGTGCAAGCCAAAGCATTGTGGGTGCTCAACTCAACTACACCACCACTGAAAAGGAATTAATGGCGACGGTGTTTACCTTGGAAAAATTCCAACACCATGTGCTTAGGTACAAGGTGTTTGTATATACTGACCATAGTGCCATTCGATTCTTGATGAAAAAACCAACGATGAGTTCTCGTATCATACAGTGGCTTGTGATCCTTTAGGAATTTGACCTTACTATGGTAGATAGGAAGGGAACTGAGAATGTGGTTATTGATCACTTATCTTAGTTACGATGGGACAGTGTAGAGGAGGAGGAGCCACTCTCTAATCAATTTCTAGATGAACTTCTCTTCGCTGGAGTAATCGATAAGGAGACACCCATAGGATCAACTTGGTTCAGCAACATCCTCACCTATCTCTCAACACAAGAATTACCAAAAGAGTGGGATCATTGAAAGAAGCAAAATTTTCTTCACAAGGCCAAGCACTTCATGGAAATCAACGGACACCTTTACAAGGTGTGTACAAATGGGTTGGTTCAATGGTGTGTCCCTGATGTGGATACATTACGCATCCTTCAGGATGCTTAAGAGGGTCCTTGTGTGATCCTTCTTGTCAGATATTATTGGCTCACACTCTTCAGAGATGCGCAATGGTTCACCCGCTCTTGTTAACGAAGTCAGAGAGATGGTGGGATGACCGCATGAATGAAGGAACACCAACAGTGGATCTAGCCATTGTAACCCTTTGATATTTGGGGCATTGACTTCATGGGTCCCATCACACCCATGTCCAACGAGAATGTGTACATCATCATCGCTGTAGACTACTGTACTAAGTGGGTAGAGGTGGTAGCTGTCATCAACTATTCCTTAAACACAGTCGCATGGTTTGTCCAACAATAAATTGTGAATAGGTTTAGGGTGCCACGTGCACTCATTTCAGACAACGGAACTTATTTCATGGGCACTAATTTTCGTAAACTTATGCAAGACTTGGGGGTCGAACATAAATTTACAACACCTTATCACTCCCAAGCCAACAGGTAAGCTGAAGTCACAAATCAGGAGATTACAAAGATCCTAACTAGGACCATGAGCAAATATAGGAGGGATTGGAGCACAAAACTTAACGATGCCCTCTAGGCCTATCACTCCACATGGAAACTTCCTATAGTCTACTCTCGTTACGAATTAGTGTACGGGAAAAACTATCTACCACCAGTGCCTTGGATCTTGACTTATCACTAGCACAACGAGAACAGCTCATCAACTTGAATTTTCTATATGAGAATCAACTAGTAGCCCTATCATCAAATGAAATCCACAAGGCCTATAATAAAAAACATCATGATCTTAGGATTCGAAAGGTAACATTTCGACGTGGAGATAAGGTACTCTACTGGAACCCCACACATGTACCGTAACGTACTAAGTTTCAAACACTATGGGAGGGACCTTATATTGTTTCTAAAACCTTTCTGTCCTGGGCCTTGCTTATACACAAACTTGAGGATCCCACAAAAACACAGTTAGTTAATACGCAATAATTAAAACCCTTCCAAAAACTCCAATGAACCAGTGTCATTCTCCTCTTATCACATAGCCAACCTCATTCCATTTTTCGGATCTCCTCCTCTCATCTTCCATGCTAACCAATTCTATTAGCTCCTCAATTATTTTTGTAAGTTTTTGTTTTACACCTTTTTATTTTACAACATTGTTCATACGTTTGTCATTCTTGCTTATTTTTTCTTTTTTTATTTCCTTATCTATTTATTTGTTTATATATGTATGTATGCATGTACTTATCTTTCAGTTGTTTTATACTTTTCATTAATAAGCCATCTTATTGTCATAAGATATATTGGTGTGGTTGTTTCTCTTTGCGATGGGTTGCATGATATGGTCCACCTATTATATCTAGCTCCTGCCTTCACATTGTTGTTCTAGGAAGTCACGTTGAACTCTCATTTCATGTAACAGGTAGTGAGTCCATGTCATCCACCCATCCACCCATTCCATGGTTTTCATTATTTTGGAAACATGCAATCCCTTTCAATTAAAAACAACTTTAATTAATTCATGACTTGTGTACTTTCCCAACTTGAGAAGGATCCAATGGTTTGAATAGGGTGTAACTTCAAGGGGAATGCAAGATTCTTTGTACTTTTCTATACCTTTGCATATGAGTGTGTGTCCTCATAGACTTCTTACCACTCCCTATCCTCTCCTAATTGGAAGTTACATGGTAATTTTTCCTTGCATGGTGTGGTCCTCAGCAAAAGAAAAAACCATAAGGATTCAAAGCACACCCCTTGGCCAAATGCATGCAAAAACGCATGGGTCTTTGCATGGTGTGGTTTCCAAAAAAAAAAACAAACACATGGGAATTCAAAGCACACCCCTTAGATTGCCTCTAATGGGCTACAAGCACCAGTTATGGGACTTGCTTTATCCCCTCTAACTCAACCCCTTTTTCACTTCATCTCACTCACTCATGTTGGAGTGGTGGTTGTTTGTGGAAGCATTCTTGTACCCCAACGGGATGGACTAGTCTTTGAATGTTGATGCGATGTCATGGAACGTGGTTGGTTTTGGGTTTGAACTAAGGATGGATCCTAATGGTCACTTAATTACACAATTCATAAGAGATTTTATGTGATCAACATTAGGAATTCCATCTCACTCCCTCTTCTCTTCATCATTTGCTTCCCATTATTCACCTCACTACTGATTCTATGTCTTGAATGTCTATAGTGCTCTACTAGAACTTCTAATTTTTTGGCTAGTTCTCATGGATTTGGGTATTAGCTCACGATCACTGTTAATTAACTACAGGGTCCACGGACTTCTGTGTTGATGATATGCAAGGGCTATTGAGGCTACCACCTGCTATGGGGAGGACCCACTTACATATCCTTTAGTTTCATTTGTTAATCTCCTATCCCCTTGATATGGTTGGTTGATCATTTCTGTGCTAACCATCGCACGGTCCCTCATCCACAAAGTTCCATACTATGACATTCTCCTACCTTTGACTCTTCTTCTAGTTACAATCTTCCTTCCTCTTTCACGCATATTGTTCTCTGGTCTTTGTGACCTTGAATCACCCCCATGTTATGCTCCAATTCATAGCTTTGGACTTTTTCTTTAATGGTCAATGTAGGTCAACATTCGTAGCACAACTGCATCCACTAGACCCCATATACATACCCCCTTGCGTTTACGTGGCCTCGTCAACACATGGAAAAAATAGTATATATACCCATGTTTTTCCTTTGAACTTTGTCCATTTGTGCACACAACTAGAGGAGTTTTTCCATTTTTTGCATCACATCTTCTTTCCACGCACCTACTTTTCCTACTACGTGTCCTAATCTACCCATCCTTAACCTCTTTCACAACCGGAGGTATGCTCTTCATCGTGGTGGGGGGTCTATAATTATTATTATAATTATCAAAGACTTAACACCTCTTGGGGGATAGATAAGAAAAAAACAACACTATAAATTACAACTCATGTCTTATTATTTTTTCTAACCCCTCAACTATACTCTGGGGAACCTAATAGGATGCACGTGTCATTTTCATAGCTTGGTTAAAAGGAGAAGGTGTATGATTGCCATTTTGAACAATTTATATACATTTTAATTCATGGTTATCCTGTGACTGTAGATGGCATCCAAATCGAGGCATCCAAGGGGAGAAGGACCATCCCAACCAAGGGATAAGTGATCGAGAATGGAAAGAGGATAAGGCGCACAACCTCTAGAGCATGTGAAGTGCTCACATGCAACTAGCCCCCTCCATGAAGAGCCTAACATGGAATCTTTTTGTCAGATTCTCGAAGTGGACGTCCCTAGCGAATAACTACAAAGGGATGAGACTCTTGTTGTAGAGCCACAACTTGAGGTTGAAACACCATAAAATTTTCGAGGCCTAGACGGTTTGGCAAAATCTAGCGACCCAACCTAGGCAAGGAGTCGTGACAAGGCACGACGCAGTATAAATGAACTTTAGGAGATAGAACAAAATTATGGGTGCACGACGGCAAGCCTTCCACTTTGCGACTTTTCTATGTTTCAAAATCTCAACATTTAGTACATTACGCAACATAGCGTAACGCCGCGATACGTAGCGTAATATCAAAGACAGTCTACTGCAACATCAAAAAAATGGCAAACATTCAAGAGTTCGACAACCCAGCAAAAATCTCAAGGCTTAAGCAACGATCTGCAACATGCCATGCATTTCAGTGGGCTTTTCTTTCCTGGTTAAAGGGCCCATTACGCTGTGTTATGTAGTNGTTCAGTGGGCTTTTCTTTCCTGGTTAAAGGGCCCATTACGCTGTGTTATGTAGTGCGGCGTAATAAAACCCCAAAAGGGATTGATCAGAAACAGAGGAAGCGTGGCAACAATACTTCAACTTTTGCAGTTTCGTTATTTTACACTGAATTACGCTATGATGCGTAATTTAGTGTAATGCAGCGTAATGCAAGTAACGACAGCACAATTTAGACATCAGTAGTTCATACGCCACAATACGCTCTCTAGCGTATTATAGCATAATCAAAGGACAGTCTATTGCCAAAGCCCAAACAAGAGTAGTTTATGACGCACTACGCAGCATAGCATTGCAAGCTTCAATGACAACACATCGGGTCAATGGCATCTTATGAGTTCAGGACATGTGTCACTTAAACCGCATTTTCCTCTTGACCCTAACCTTATAAATGCTCCAGTTGACAAAGATCAAAGGGGTTGGCAAAATTTTCCTTCTTCAAAGTTGGCAAGAGAGCAAAACAGGATCAGCAATCGTGAGAGTATCGGAGTTGATTGGCAAGAACCCTTGATCAGAAATAGTTGGCTGATAGATATTCTGCCTCCAGGGTCTGACTTCCTGGCGCCCAGATTGGCTAGAACAAGGTAGATTGACCCTTGCTTGTTTCATCTTCTTTCTTGCTGCTGGTATGTGCTTTGTCCAAACCGAAGCATGCCTATAATCATTGTATCCAACATATTGTGTTCATAAATTAAATCTCAGATCTTGTGGTCATACTCTCTACAAGTCCGATTCCTTGTGTCTTATTTATACGGATTTGGCAATCGCTCTAAATCATTTGCATCATTTTCAATTGTTTTTCGGGATTAACAATATTACATCTCCTCATAAAGAGTTGTCATTTTTCCATCAAATTATTACAAAAATTTTACTGATTAAGTAAGTCCCTATTTGATCAATAAGACTGTTCAGGGCACCTCGGATTCATTTCTTTCTCCAGCACGGCCCTCGCACGGATCCGGGGTTAAAACTGTGTACACGGACTTTCGTTTGGTATTACCAGCGACCGACATTTTCCATCATTACAGTTTTCTAGCGCTAGAAGGAGGGCCTTCATATCAGATCCACATTTTACGAATAGTCTTGTAAGTTGTCTGTACCCATCATCAATCAACGTAAACGTAATACCTCCGAGGTTGTTCACAAGATTGTGTTGTGCAGATCGGTCGCTTCGACGATTCCTTTGAAATCCTACGAGATAGAAAGCCCCGATTATTATCTTAGTTTGCTTTTGCCCTTCCGATCTTTACCCTTATCATCATTATCTCTGAATCATTTAGAAAATGATTACATCAACCACAACTATTGACACTTCCAACCTAGAAAACCCCTGGACCATGCAAGTTACACTTCTAGTGGTTGAGCCACCAACTAGTCTAGTGCGACTGTGCCGCTCTCTCAAGCTTCAAAACAAAGAGCCTGAGGGACACACTCAATGCAGAGAACATTACAATTTCCTCTGTGCTAAACTAGCAGCAAGCCTGCCCCTATATCTGCAAGAACTCGAAGAAAAATGAGAATACGAGTTCATATACTGTAACGGGAAGGAATATATTCCTTCACCTGACGCCATTGTGTCCCTGACAGACCAACAAAGGTGGATCCTAGATCAAATGCTGATGGCGAAGACATCACCAGAACAATTGGAGAAGTTGTTCCATGATGAAGCACTTCATGACGGGCAAGATGATCTAGAATCCCACTCTGAGGGAGGCAGTCATGTTGATTTCACCATGGCCCCTCCCTCCACGACGTCCCGCATAAATCCATTGTTCATGGTTACCATGCCTTTAACCTTATCCAATACTAATTGATTCCGGCACTCACTGCATCTACATTTTCTTTCCCTGACTATACTTCTGGGTGAAGGTCCATCACAAGTCATTCCCCAGCTGGTGTAACCACCTAACCTGTCCCATTATATGCCTACGCCTGTGTCACTGCATGTGCACGCGATACCTATGACACAATTACCTACAACACCAACTACACTCCCGATTCACATGACAGGGCCTACCATCACAACATGGTGGGCTCCCAACATGTCTCTTTTTGCACATCCTGCGCAAATGCACCACCATCCCCACCATCAAAGCCAGGTCCCACAAGTGCTAAACCCAGTTGTAGGATCGTTGCCCATGCCCCCGGTTACACAAACAGTGTACCCAATGGCGCAGTCGATGGTGGTTGCCCCATTTGCACCAACCACCGGATGGTGGATGCCACAAGCAACACTGCCTACAGGGACTATCTCGATAGCACCGACCATCAGCCAAGCTGTGGCCTTCGTCCCGCCACCTGGTGTGGCTCCTCCTGCCATTCCACAAATGACCTCGTCATCTATGGATCTGGACCAAGCCTTCCAGCTCATTCAGACCCTTACAAAAGAGGTCAAGTGTCTTAAGGATACTAGTTCTAACACGGTACAAGTCATGGATTTCTACCATGACGATCCTATTAGCCCAGTAGTCCCAGTCCTGTCATTGCCACCTGGGATACCCCTTCCCCATTTCAAAAAATACAATGGGGAAGGTGATCCCAAAGCCCACATCGTCACTTTCAGGTCAGAGTCCTTATTGCTGCAACAATGGCCGCATACTATAATCCATGTCTTTGCTATGTCCTTAATGGGTAAAGCTTTGGATTGGTATCGAGCACTTCCACCCGCTTCCATTTCAACTTTGGAAGAGCTGTTAACCTAGTTTGTGATTCATTTCAAATACAACCTAAAGCCAGAAGTCACGCTGGATCAGCTCATGGGAGTTAAGCAAGACCCACTCGAGTCAGTCCAAAAGTTCATATAGCGTTCGAGCGCTACCTTGAATGAAGTCCACGAACCCATCGCGGAAGCCCATCTACTGACAATCTTCAAGGGAGCGGTCAACGACTTCATCAAGTCTAAGCTGTATTACCTCGTTCCCCGTTCTCTTAGCCAAGCCTTTGCTCAAACTAAGAGCATCCAAGATGCAGTGGAGGCTAGTAAAGATCCGACGTATGTAGTCTACAAAAATGTCCACAGCAAGGGTAAGGACAAAGGCAAAGCTGCGATAATGACAGTAGCGGCAGTTGCTGAGGGGGCGAAGAAGAAAAACAACAACAACAAGAAAATGACTGCAGAGTTGGCCAAGCCAACAACTATCTTAAATGGCACCAACCAAGAAGCTCCTTCCACCCCTAAAGCACCCCCACAACCGAGGCCAAAATTTGAGCATAAGGACGGCTCAAATTACACAACTCTACCTATGAAGCCTTCAAAACTTCTAAAGCAATTGGTCACATCCGACACAAGGCAGTGTTTGAGGAGGCCCTGAAACATCACAGGCGCCATTCTGAGTTACTCAAGAACTCCTCCTTGGCCCAACCTAATGAACTGTCCATTCCCAAGAACTTTAGGCTAGTCCGATTCTGTGACTACCATCAATTGTGTGGTCATGACATGGATTACTACTGGGCTTTGAAAGATGACATTCAATGCATGATCGATCAAGGTGACCTGATCTTAGATAGCAGTAGTCTAGCTCGCCTAGAAAACCAAGCCCTGCATATGTACCAAGACCCGTTAAATGAAAATAACGCAGGGTACACAATTAACGTGGTAGGAGCAGAGAGCGATAATCGGGCAGAAACAAAACAACCTTTTGTGTTGCGAATGCATTCTCACTCTTCCCAAACAACGGATCCAACAGCATCGACAAGTGGTGCTCCACAACAACCTTTTATCCTTCAAGCCCCTTCTTAGACAAATTCTCGACAACCTACTGTCAGTAAAGCCGCGGCCCAGCCCACGCCTAAGCCTAAGGCTCCCTTTGTCATCAGGGTGCCAAAACCATCCACAACCCCTCCTACACAAGGGCAAACCTCCAAGTCAAACTCCCGATCCCAACTTAATGGAAAAGGAGAAGGAGGTACGACAACTGGTACGGCCAAGGACCATATTACGCTGGGGTTTCCCAAGCCTAAACCCCTCACCTCTGTACCCTTGGCCCCATTTTCTAAAAATGGCGAAGTTACACAAAAGCAACCATCTACTCCTAGCCAAAAGAAACACATCCCTCGACCAAATGTCACTCCTCCTTGAGAAATTCATCTCCTAGGGCGAATGGAAGAGGAAAATGGTGACAAGCAACCAAATCATGGGTGGGATCTCTTCGACGCCTTTACGCAAGTCAAACAGGCTCTACAACAAAAAAATACAACATTGAGCCTTTATGACTTACTCATGACATCATAGAAACATCGTGAGGCTATGGTTCGCATGCTAACGTCCATACTCGCGGACGAAAGCCTGCCCGTGGATGAAGAAGCGATTCATTCCATTTTGCTTCCTCACACGGCTGAGAAACCTAGGCCTTTCCTATTGACCTTTCACAATGAATCCATTGAGGATGACCTGAAAAAGGGTCATGTGACAATGACGTCCATGTTCATTACCATTCGGGTTGGTCAACACTGAATTTAGAGGGTACATGTGGATGAGGGGGCGACCGCTAATGTCATCCCCTATCCCATAGTGGATAAGCTAGGTCTGATCGATTAGATTAGTCCTACCACGATGCCATGTTTAAAGTCGTTCAATGGGGCACGAGTGCAAGTCAAAGGCACTGTGCACATCAAATTTGTGGCAAGGGAGCAGTTCCCCATAGACGCAACCTTCATTGTCATCGAAGAGATGCCTGGCTTCAACTTGATCTTGGGGAGGTCTTGGTTTGCTCAACTGAGGGCAGTTTCATCACCTATACATCAGGAGATTCATCTGCCCTAGGCAGGAGGAGAAGTCGTCATTCACAGTGATGAAATAACCCCTCAGGCTATTAACAACATAGAAATAGAACAGGGGTTGGAAATCAAAATGTCTGAAGATCAACCCCCTATCTGAATACTCGAACAAACCAAAACAGTAGCTGATGACAGCCTAACTTGGGCTGAACTACCATTCCCAGAGGAAGAGTGTGATTTGAAGGAAAAGGGTGGTAAATCCCTCGTCTTTACGCATCACCAAAAATAAAAGCGATCAGGAAATAATTATAGGGCTAGCCAGTGAGCCTGATCATTTGACTACTGTATAGTTACACGTGTTTTCTTTCATCATGTTATCCCATCTTTGCTTTACAAACACTCATCTTGTTTTTACGCTTATGCTTATTTTTACGCTTCCACTAGCTGTTCTCATTTACACTTATGTTTTTACACTCCCACTAGTTATCTTTGTCACTCTTAACTTTATCTATGCTTTGCACCTAAGTTATACCCTTGGCCCGAAATGGCCTAAAACTACCCATGGCCTGAAATGGCCTAAAACTACCCTTGGCCCAAAATGGCCTAAAACTACCCATGGCCCGAAATGGCCTAAAACTACCCTTGGCCTGAAATGACCTAAAACTACCTATTTAAATCATAGTTTACGCTTGAACTAGTCAAAGGCCCGAAATGGCCTAAGACTAGTTGCCTTATTTACGCTTTGCACCCAAATTATCTAGTAGCTCGCAATGACTTTAAACTAGCAACTTCATTTACGCTACACGCTTAAAACTATCTGCCATTTCTCATAGCACCAAAACCTACTCATTTACACTTTGCATAAAACGAGAATAGCAACAGCAAAAGAACATTAACTTAGACAAAATTTGCATTAAAATTTCAAAGAAAAAATATTGTCTTTCCCATCATAAAAATAGAAAAAAAATAGACTGTGGCTAATACAGCCACACTATGCGTCTCCTTTGTCCCCACTATCACCAGTGTCCCTCAGCTCAATCTCCACCTTGAGCAAATTGTCCTCATAGGGGCCACCTTTTTCAGGTGGAATTTCTTCATGAGGGTGGTCCTCCTTGCCAGGCTCTTCTGTATGAAGTTGTTTGCCATGGCGTTGATCACCACCATTACGCTCTGTCCCTTGCAAACCCCCTTCGTGAGGACCGTCATCCACGTTACATTCGTCTCGCTGAGGAACCTCCTTAGGTCATTCCTGCAATTATACATAACATGTATACTGACATCATGATCAAAACTAGGTATGACAAAAAGCATAATAAAACAAACACTCACCTATGACGGTCCTGCATCAGTAGCAAATGGAATTTGTTCTAAGCCAATCCACAGATGTTGCATAATCTCGTCCTCGGTAAGCTTAGACCAAACCCCGTCTCCTAGATTAGCTCCGACCTTGATCTTCCCTTTTTCCACAGGAGTCCAGTGCAGTGGTTCAGGGAAGAAGGAAGGGATGGTTGTCTCCCCTCCAGGAAGGGTCATTTCCCTTTCTGGAGAGGCACTCACCGTCACTTGCTCCTGGAACTNGTTTCTGATGACCATCCAATAACAGGCATAGTCTACAACAGTCGTCCACTAGTCCTCACTGCCCGTCCCTTGAGCTTGTAGGAATTCATTCCATGACCTCAATTCCCCCACTTCATCACCTAGAGCCACTCTCTCTTTCTCCGACCTTTGCAATCTCTTCCAAAGGTCCTTGTTTATGTTTTGACATTCCCACAAGGAGCGAGTAGAACGTACCACACATTTACACATTTCATCATAAATGCTGCATGGCACGATGGTCTCTTCCGAGGAGGGTTCGGTGGTGTCTAGATCAATAGGCTTCGACGGATCCCACCCGAGTCGAGCTCCTAACAACATAACATGGCAATTAGGCATAATTAGATAACACAATACCACAATGGAACAACTTCTATGTAATGATCGTGATGTACCCACTTTAGGATCGATTTGCTCCAAGCGATCGATCATGTCTTGGACAACCCCTTCCATAAAGGCGAATTTATCAAGAAATTTGTCCCAGGATCGATTCACCACCATTGACATGCGCACGTCCTAGTCACCTATTATGCAGAACAAGTTCTATATGAAGATATAATTAAAACATTATGATGATCAATTTAACCTTTAGAAGCAACTGCCTAGAGTCGAGTATGCTATAGAAGTTAGCCTCACAGAGTCACAAATCATTTACTTCTTCTTATCTGGGCTGAAGGGACTTCGGCATCTTCCACTGCTACTCCCTTCTCGTGCGCAGGAACCTACGTGTTGCTTGCCTGGTTGACTACTACAGCCTCTTCTTCCAAGATTGGGGTCTCTTCCTCGCACCGCAAAACCATAGCCCCTGTTTCAGGGGTTAACCCTTTTACAACCTTCTCCTTTGCTGTCACACAACATTTTCAGTTAACATAAAATTTTGCTCTATTTCAATAAATTGCAACATAAAAGTGTCTATACGTAGCATGAATGTAACTATTAGCACATTCTTTTTCTTACCTTCTGGAGGATTACTCCTCCGAAACTTGACCTGCATCTTCTACCTCGCACTACTTGCTGGCTCGGCAGACTCCTCGGTCAAACGAGGCTTCTTCCGAGGCACCGATGAGTCCACTATCTCAGCTGCCAGGTGCTTCCCCCTCGATGCATTGCCAGTATAGGAAGGGAGTGCCCCACCCACGCTATCTTGACCCTGCGTTCGAGGCGCCGCCATGTCCCTAGTTGTTACAGATAATAACTCCCCAATCCCTTCAGGAGGGTCCTACGACCGGACAGTGTTGAAAATATGGGAAATCCATGGTTTAAAAATTTGGTTGCGGTCCTGCTGCATCCAGACTCCATCTCTTTGGACAACCAGAAACTTAGCAAAGCGTCATAAGCAAGCTATGAAAAAGGTAAAATGCATGTTGAAACGGGACTCAAGCTTCTTGTGAAGCTTGACCATTTCAATTCATAGGCCTTTGGCAAAATAGCTGACCCAATTGAATCGCGTCCCCTCCTCCATGACCTCTCGCATAATGTAAGATTGCTCTATAGTGAGGAATCTCCCTTAGGAGAGTGTCTTGGGGAAGGCTCGGGCTTGGAAAAGGGGGTAAATTGTGTTGGCTACCGCCAACTCAATCCCATTGGCAAGAATCCCTTTGGCCTCCTTTGTAACCCCTAGCCACTCCTCTATCCCTTCCTGGTATTTGACACTCCTCTTTGACTTTTCCTCTATAGGAAAGCCATCGAAGGGGACCCCAAAGAGCGACGAACAGTTGAGCATCGATGTCAAAATTTACGCACACGTTACGCACGCGTATGCAGAGATGCTCAGCTTCTTCACTGAAGGTGTTGACTAAGGTCAACATTTCGCCCGCAATAACATCAAGGGTTATGGCTAAGAACAGGTCCATTAGTCCAGCCTCTCGAAGGTTATTGGTCAAAACAACTAGGGCCGCTTTATGGCTGAGCCAACGTTGTGCCTCCTTTATGTCACTGTAGCAAAAAAATATATTGCTCGCGTCGCGACCGGAAGCCATGATCGTAATCTCCCATGATTCCCTGACTGCATACATGAAACAATAGCTAAGCCAAGATAGCAAAAGATAAAATAAGACAACTTTACACATCATCGCTAGCTGATAACATTGACAAAATTCATTATCATAACAAAGTTTACTAGGTCCGAATGGCAAAGGAAATGGAGGGATTTTCCTTTGCACGTCGGTGACAGTGAGGGGAGGATCCAAGGTCCATTCCTTATCTAGCCATTCGATATTTTTACATCTAGCAAAGAAGTTGGCATAGCGGGTTGGGTATTCTAGAATTTCAAATGCTAGTTGTTCCATGACAACGGCCCATACATTGCTAATAGCAGTAAATTCACCAATAGTCCTTTCAATCAATGACAAGGTATCATTATTGCCCAGGAGACCACTTTCATTGATAAAGAATCTACATCATAGAAAATGGGCAAATTCTTTATGCTCAACGTAAATTTAGACAATAGTTAGTGCATTGATACACATCAAAACGACACAAATTTAGATTCTTACCCATCGACATAATACACAGTACTAGGTGGGTTCTGGAAATAGGTTGTGAGGTGACGGGCCATAAATAGAGTATTGTAGGAGTGATAGTAGTTGAATCTGGGCATCTCCCAGATCCAACTCAAATGCCTTAGACCTTTGGCACTTTGTTCGCGGTCTTGCACCTACGTAGTCTCAATCCTGCCATCCGTCAGGAACTCCAAGACGCCCTGCGTTGAACCGACCAGTAGTGTCTCCAAAATAGCAGTAGCTACATCACCTGGTAGATGCGACCAGATGATTACGCTATAGTTACGAAGCAAAAACCGTAGGAACCCTCGCGTGCCCCTTCGGAACCACACTGCCTCCCCCTTTATACGAGCATGAGGAGGAGGAACATTGGCCACAAGAACATGCATGTAGCACAGAATGCCGACAATGTCCAAGATAATTAGGATGGGATTTAACATAATACTGTACAATAAAAAACATACTACCATTAGGCAAAACATTTAGAAATGAACCTTTTTTACGCTAAATTAGGGTTTTCCTGATTCCTTGAAAACTACAGGTTCCACTGGAAACGCACGACCAGAATCACCCAAACCCTTGCAACATCTCAAGGTTTGTCTCTGATAATGGAGATGAAAATGAAACTGCGTATCGTTCTAGCGTAACATGTAACTATTACGGGAATAAAAGGAAAAGAGAACAAAACCCTGATTATACTATCCACCAGCTGTAACACCTAAGTTTTTTCAATTATACACGACGTTCGCTCAGTCTTACTCAATGTTACCTAAACCCTCGTAACAATATGAGGTTCATCTCCAACAGCGAAGACGAAGGTAATATCGCAAACCACAATGGCTTAGCCCGCGTAAATAGATATTAACGCTCAACGCAAAATACGCATTCAGGAAAATAACATACAATCACAACACCACAACAAATATAACAATGGTGCAAAAGGCGAGACGATGAATTACCAGTTCAGCGGAGTAACTTCCCGAGCCTCGACTCTGGCCTACGAAGCCCACTGCAAACTCTCCTACACTTTGTCAATCCTGGCCAGTTTAGCATTCTTCCCCTTGACCTTTGGCGCCATAGCTACAATCGAATGAGTTTTCGTAACATCCTCTATTCACGCCTTACTTTTGCTTCTTTTCTGCTACAGTCAAAATCCAAATTCGCGATATCTTTAACCTGTTTTGAAGATGAACCATTGGTTTTTAAACAAAACGCTTGAAACTGATTTTTCTTTCTGCCCGATCGATGTAGAACTTTCTTGAAACGCTGGTGTTAGTATGACATGGAATGCAAAGATTGGGGCATTAATTTCGTAGATATTATGTAGATTGCAGTCCGAAATGACCCTAAACTTATACATTTATTATCTCGTAATCCAGCCGCATTAACTACAATTTGTACAGAAATTCAAATTTCACAACACACTAGACACACCACGTTGCACCTTTCATTTTATTTCATACGCCAGCATCTAGGAAGCTGAGCTTGTCATTATTTTACAGACTGGGCATATTTGTGACGATCCACTAAGACCTTAAACTGGAAGCCTCTTTAACGCAACAAAGACAAAAAAAACTCTTATCATTCAACAGATTAGCAAAAAAAAATTAATGTAACAACTTCCTTTTTTGACGTTTTTTTGCAGGGCAATTCGCAAATGGATGCTACTTTATCTACACCATTAGCCTTAATAGGCCCATATGGGGAGACCATTAGATAGTTTAACTACATGTTGATAGAAACAGAACCTACCCCTTGTGATGCAACCATAACAACATCGGAAATATCCCCAAATTGGCCAAAACATTTGGCTCGAACTCTAGACCTGGAGGCTAGTGATGTGACTGAGGACCCTCTCGACGAGGTCCTTGTGGTTGCGCACAAAGGCGAAAATAAAAATCTTAGAGTTAGTTCCCTCTTAGACCAATAGACACAGAGTGGCATAATGTAAGTGCTCCAAAACAACGTTGCTGTATTTGCATGGTCATATGAAGACATGCTGGATTAGACCCGAGATTAATACAGCATAACATAATTTTAGACCCACGCATCAAATTAGTTAGACAGAAGGCACGAAAGATTAAGCTGGAAATCACGTGAGCAGTGCATAATGAAATCACTAAGCTATATCAAGCAGGTTTCATTCACGCGATTGATTACTCAGATTGGGTGTCCAACATCATAGTTGTTTCTAAGAAAATAGGAGGTATACGCATTTTCATAGACTTTCAGGACCTGAACAAAGCTACGATTAAGGAAAATTTCTCGCTATCGAGTATTGACCAACTGATCGACACAATAGTTGGTCATGCGCTTCTATCCTTTATGGATGATTTCTCAAGTTATAATCAAATTCGCATTAACTCGGAGCATCAATTAACCACAACATTCATGACACCCTGGGGGACCTTTTGTTACACTATGATGCCTTTTGGGGTAAAAAACGCTGGGGCAACGTATCAACGGGCCATGACATACATCTTTAGTGACTACCTTTTAGGGAGATTGAACAACTACGTAGATGACATAGCTGTCAAGTCTATAAAGTCTAAAGATCATTCATAAGACCTGGAGTTAGTCCTTAAAAGATGTCTTAAGCATGACTTGCGACTTAACCCAAAGAAATGCGTATTCAGAGTCAAAATAGGATGCATGTTGGGGTTTGTGGTATCAGAGACTGGCATCCAAGTCGACCTCGATAAAGTTAAAGCCATCGTCGATTTAACGCCACCTACAAACCTCAAAGAACTACGTGGGTTGCAAGGCAGACTACAATTCATCAGGTAGTTCATTTTGAAATTAACAGATAAATTACATCCCATGCAACACCTTCTTAAGAAGGGTGTTAATTTTGAATAGATCGATGACTGCCAGCGTACATTTGACGATTTAAAAAAGGAGCTACAACATTTGCCAATGGTTTTCCCACCACAAAGGGATCAACCTTTTTACTTTTATCTCGCTAACTCAGACGTGTCTATAGTTGCATTGTTGTGCGAAAAAAGGAATGATGGGTTAGAAGCCCCTATCTATTACCACTGTCATGCTCTATTTGCATACGAAACAAGGTAAAATGAAGTGGGGCGTAATTGTTTAGCATTAGTCTTCGCACTTAAAAAATGTAGGCATTACCTTTTCCGTAGTCAGGTCAACATAATTTGTAAAAGCAACGTTCTGTGAGCCGTCTCAAACAACTTATATGAGAGTAGTAGGATAGCTCTTTGGNCGAGCCGTCTCAAACAACTTATATGAGAGTAGTAGGATAGCTCTTTGGAAGGCTATCATAGCCGAATTTGATTTACATTATGTCGGCCAATCGTCCACCAAAGGTCCGGCTATAGCTGACCAGCTAGCAACATCGCCCACTAAAGATCAAGCTATGATAGAGCTAGAATTCCCAGATGAGCATGTACATAGTTTAAGCCCTGTATCATTAGGTCTCGAAGTGATGTTATACTTTGACAGAGCTTCAACAACTAGAGGCGATAGTGCTGACGCTGTTATTACGCTTGCCCCTGAGGATGTGCGCTCATTGGCTTACCGCCTGACCTTCCCTTGTACGAACAACGTGGCAGAATATGAGGGACTCCTCAGAGGATTATTGATGGCCAGAGAACTCAACATTCAACACCTGGCGATCTGAGGTGATTCGATGCTCGTCATCAATCAAATCATAGGGGTCTACACCTGCAAAGCTGTGCATCTACAGCCCTACTGCGATATGGCTAAAGATCTCCTGAAACAATTTGTGACAGTCAATGCTTAGCACGTGCCGAGTAATGAAAACGTTGTGGCCGATGCACTGGCCGCCCTGGCATTAAACGTGCCACCACGCTTGTTTGCCACTTGGCCCATTTTGATGATGGAATGTATAGATCCTATCATCCAGGCGGTGCAGATTTCTTCATTAAACATAGGAGGAACACCAGAACAGTATGACAAGATTAAGACTTACCTTTTGCATGGCGAACCACCAGACGAGGTAACGCATGCACAAAAGGACGCAATGCCCAAGCATGCCAGGCAATACATCATCATTGGAGATAGTACTCTCTATAGATGCTCCTTCAATGGGATATTTCTCACTTGCGTCAATAATGATCAAGCATGATGAATAGTTAGCAAGGTCCACAAGGGACTGTGTGGGGGACACGTAGCCCCATGAGCCATGGCCGCTAAAATCAGATGCCTAAGGTACTATTGGCCGTACATGGAAATAAACTGCCTTACCAAAGTCAAGACGTGTGATACGTGCCAGCGATATGCAAACCTAATACACGTGTCGCCAACCGAATTACACACTACTCAGATTACTTGGCCATTCCAATGATGGGGACTAGATATCATAGGTTGCATCGCGCCTAAATCTTCTGCAGGACATAGCTTCATTATCATCGCCACCGAGTATTTTACAAAGTGGGTTGAAGCTATCCCTTTACGGAAGATCACATCTCAACAGGTTTGCCATTTCATCTTAGATAATATTGTAATTAGATTTGGGCTCCCTATGACTATTGTGACTAAGAATGGGCCACAATTTAGTAGCATAGAAATCAAATATTTTTGCGATAACCTTGGTATTAAGCAATCTTTTTCTTCACCTTATTACCCGCAAGCAAATGGTTAAGCAGAAGCGACAAACAAGATGATTATCAATCTACTTAAGAAGATGCTCAGCAATAACAAAAAATAATGGCATGAAAAAATCCTCTACATGCTATGGGCGTATCGTACAATGTGCAGATCAGCTACAAGCAGGACGCCCTACAGCCTAGTCTATGGGTCTGAAGCAGTGCTGCCCTTGGAATTATAAGTTCCCTCATTGCAAATGGTCCTATCCACAGTTATAAATGAGACTAAACACAATGAGTCTAGAATCGTGGATTTAGACTCAGTGGAGGAGAAACGCATCCAGACGCTCGACATCATCGAAAGATATCAGGATAAACAGAGACAGAAGCATCGACACAATCTACATCAACGATCGATCAAGAAAGGAGACTTAGTTCTCAAGGCCATTCATGAACCAGTAGGCAAGTTCTCTGCAAACTGGGAAGGCCCTTTCCTAGTCATTGGCACATATGACAACGAAGCATTCAAGTTAGCGGACATCGACGGAAACGAGCACTCAAACCCAGTGAAACATCTGTACTTGAAAAGGTATTACATCTAAACATCGACTCAGCTCAAATGCAAAGTAATAAATATCCACTACGATGTAAAAATGGCAAATTTGTACATGTTCGCTATGACATAAAACTGGCACTTCTTGCACGCATTCGCCAGGATGCTAAACTAGTAAAGTTTCCGACTGTCCGCCATGACGTGAAACTGGCAAGGTAACCATACGTCTGTTGAGACGCTAAACCACCACAGACTTGTCCCTGAGTCATGACATAAAATTGACACCCACAGCATGGTCTACTGGGACAATAAACTATCTCTTCCACCATCTTCTACGACGTAAAACTAGTAGGTTGCAGTCTGCCCAGATGTTAAACCAGGACCATGGCCTATTGAGGCTTAAAACCAGCAACAACAGTCAACCAAGACTCAAAACTAGAATTTTTCAAACAATCCAAGAAGCAAGTGAGCATGGTCATTCTTGCACAGCATCCCTACCAAATGGAATGGGTAAGGCATTGGAACAAACACAATGCCATTATCCCACCGGCATCCTATTGATTCCTCGAACATGCCGAAAGGCATACTACTAACCCCTTGGAGATGTTGCTATGACAGCCGCTCTGTAGCCCCAGCTCCTGGGATCAACTTCGCTGCTTGGGGCCTCGAAGAAACTGTGGTCATCTGTAGTCTCAGCGGCCTCCATCCATCGCCATCACCAAACTCCGACCTAGAAGATTCATCTAACTTGTTCTTTGCCCAATCATTTGAGCAACATGAATCTGGCTGTCGACGACAGTTTCATGAACCGTGGCACCAACATTGGGACACTTGCTCCCTGTTACGGCCCCTGTTTCATGGCTTGCGCTCTCCTTTTTGCTTTGGATGGTGCTTGTTTCAATAGCCTCCCTCCTTAGCAATTAGGATGATTGCTTCTGCGCTCTACTCTTTGTTATGTTTTGCAGGTTACTTGCTACGACAGCGTTGATTGAGAGAGCATTCATTAGAAGGTAAGGTGTCACGACGTCTTGAAGCGGTTGCTTAGACTAGCCTGGCCACTTAGGAGTGCAAACCCTACCTCTCCCTCCATTGGATGTATTACTCCGTTTTCTCCTCCCTTTGTTCTCATAACCACTATTACCTCTTGCTTTGCTTGTACAGAGCATGAATATTTTAAGCAAACTCTTTCGCATCTTCGTGTCCATGAACTGGCGTAACGCAACTCGCCTAGGTGAAATGTAATTAAAAAAAAGGGCAAAGTTTGGCAAAATGAATGTAAAACAGCTCATCCAGGCCACGCGAGTGTAACACAACTCATTCGTGTAAGCCCTTCATATACAATATGACAGCGTAACCTCTCACAAATACATTTGCGGGAGGACGTACTAACTTGTTCATGAAAGTTTCATGTTCACATGCTTGAGTCTTTCTCGAACCTCCCTCCTCTTACTTCTGTAAAATCCCCCCTGTGCTTTCCTCCCTACCCTACCTTTGCACTTTCAGGTTTGATAGAGCGACATTTGAGTAATCTCTGACGGACGCTGTTGGTATCTTTACCTCTCTGGTGTTTCGTATTCTTTGTCGACGTCTTTTGGGAAAGTCCTCTAAACATCAACAAAGAGGGGCCATTGAAACACCATAAAATTTTTGAGGCCTTGACGCTTCGGCAAAATCTAGTGACCCAACCCAGGCAAGGAGTCGCGACAAGGCGCAGCACAGTACAAATGAACTTCAGGAGACAGAACAAAACGATGGGTGCATGACGGCAAGCCTTCCACTTTGCAAGTTTTCTATGTTTCAAAATCTCAACATTTAGTACATTACGCTTCATTACGCAACATAGCGTAATGCCGTGATACGCAGCATAATATCAAAGATAGTCTAACGCAACATCAAAAAAATGGCAAACATTCATGACTTCGACAACCTAGCAAAAATCTCAAGGCTTAAGCAATGATCTGCAGCATGCCGTGCATTTCAGCGAGCTTTTCTTTCCTGGTTAAAGGGCCCATTACACTGCATTACACAGTGCGGCGTAATAAAACCCCAAAAGGGATTGATCAGAAATAGAAGAAACGCGGCAACAATACTTCAACTTTTGCAGTTTCGTTATTTTACACTTAATTATGTTATGATGCGTAATTTAGTGTAATGCAACGTAATGCAAGTAACGATAGCACAATTTAGACATCAGTAGTTCATACACCACAATACACTCTCTAGCGTATTATAGCGTAATCAAAGGACAGTCTGTTGCCAAAGCCCAAACAAGAGTAGTTTACGACGCGCTACGCAGCATAGCGTTGCAAGCTTCAACGACAACACATCGGGTCAACGACATCTTATGAGTTCAGGACATGCATCACTTAAACCACATTTTCCTCCTAACCCTAACCTTATAAATGCTCCAGTTGACGAAGATCAAAGGGGTTGGCAAAATTTTCCTCCTTCAAAGTTGGCAAGAGAGAGCAAAAGAGGATCAGCAATCGTGAGAGTATCGGAGTGATTGGCAAGAACCCTTGATCAAAAATAGTCAGCTGACAGCTATTCTGCCCCCAGGGTCTAACTTCCTTGCGCCCAGATTGGCTAGAACAAGGTAGATTGGCCCTTGCTTGTTCCATCTTCTTTCTTGCTACTGGTATGTGCTTCGTTCAAACCGAAGCCTGCCTGTAATCATTGTATCCAACATATTGTGTTCATAAATTAAATCTCAAATCTTGTGGTCATACTCTCTACAAGTCTGATTCCTTGCATCTCATTTATACGGATTTGGCAATCACTCTAAATCATTTGCATCATTTTCAATTATTTTTCGGGATTAACAATATTACATCTCCTCATAAAGAGTTGTCATTTTTCCATCAAATTATCACAAAAATTTTACTGATTAAGTAAGTCCCTGTTTGATCGACAAGACCATTCAGGGCACCTCGGATTTGTTTCTTTCTCTAGCATGGCTCTCGCATGGATCCAAGGTTAAAATTGTGTACATAGACTTTCATTCGGTATTTCCAGCGATCGACATTTTTCGTCGTTACAGATGTCACCCTAACTCAAGCTTGTATTGATGCTATCAAGTGGAGGGAGTTGCAACGAATGGTCCTTCAAGAGTTAAAATTTAGACCATTTTTAGAAAATGCACTAGAAGAAGTTAGAACCCAATCGCAAAATTCTCCTATGTGGCCAATCACATCCAGTGGTGAATGGTACCTAGAAGAAACTTACCTATTTTGGATGAATCAGCAACTGGGGTCTAGAGTAAGAGTCAAAGACATTCATGTCTCTTACTTTACCGAAGCAATTGCACAAGCTCTAGGGTTGCTAGAGACTAGAGCTAAAGTGGCAAAGATTCCCAAACAAGTAGACCCCAAGGTAAGAGGGGAGTGGATCAGGTGGTGCTATGGGGTAGAACATAAGGAGTTTGGCACCCTAACCACCATAGAGAGGGTTTATTCAAAAATGAAGTCTTACCACTTGAATCCCATAGTAAGACCTAGCAAGATCACTGCCTTCTTTGCTCATGCATGTGCCACTCTAAGCGGAAAGTTCCACATCAACCTTCCACAGTTGCTTTTCCTAGAGATTGAGAAGAGATTTACTAAAAATGAACATGGAAGGTGAGCTCTACCCTTTACCTACCTAATTAGAAAATTGTGCAAATGGCAAGGATAGCATGATATGCCAATGACACACTTCGTCACTCCCAAATTACCTTATGGTAGGAGATGATGAAGGACAAGACTCCAGCCACAACACAACTCAAGGAAGCATAGCAACCACCTCCACTACCTACGCAAACAATAAGGTCAGGCATGTAGACAATCGTAGAACACATATGCGAGATTTGAAAATCGCTCTTGAGCTAACAAGAGTGATAAGTAGGAATTGGTGGAGGAGAATACCCTTCAGTTTATCGCCCTGCAATGAGCAATCTTAAGTAAGTGGCTTGATCAATGAGTCTACTATAGAGTAGGGCTGATGTTTTCTATCGCTTGAGCGCAAGTTCTTGCTAGAATTGATTTGAGTGTTTGAGAAGTAACAGTGTTCACCTAATAGTTATTTCCTAAAATTTCATGAAATGCCACTACTTTTTTGGTGCTCTCAGAGGATGGAGAGGGGGTGACTATCCTGGTAATGCAGCACTAGGGAAAAGAAGTTGTGGCTGAAGTGGTTGTTGACACAATTGGTACAACCCTTAATGCACCTACAGTGCTTGTATTGGATGTACAAGGACTTAGAGATGTACAGACGTCAACAAGAACTTCACATAGCAAAATCAATGTAGCCCAATATGAAGAGTTGTTGGACTGACTAGTGGGAACTGGGTAACCACTTCTAAATGTCTTTGATCTTCCAGACAACATTACTGTGACCTAGTTGAAGCTGTTCTTAGCAAGGAGCAAGTGCCTCATTTTGGAGGGCAACTTGAAGTGGCATAAGCGGATCATCAACACTTGGCGGTGGAAGTTGCCCAATTAAGGATCCAACTTGCTAATCCAGCTCTCCTCAACCGTGAACTCACTAGGGATGAAGCTTTCAATAGCTTCAAAACCAAACTTTGACAAGTCCTTAATAGATACCCATGCTTACCATATAAACAAGGACTTGGTAGAGGTTCGTCAGGAGAATGTCAAGCTGATCATAGAAGTTCATTGCCTATGCAATGTTGGCGTTGAGAATCAACACATAAAAGACTTCATCCATCAATAGTAGGAGGAGCTAGCCAAGGTAAAAATTGATGTGAGGAGATTGACAGTTGAAAATCATAATTTGTCTAAGGAGGAAGTTCAAGCCTTGCAACAAAAATCAGCAATTGAAATTGCTGCTTGGAAAAATGAGTCCCTTAAGTTTGAATGAGTTAAAAATCACTATAGGGATCATGTGGGATTGCAAAAAGAAGTAAATGAAAAAGAGATTCAAGTCGTAAAGGCTAAAATGAACCAAGCACTCTAGCAGCTCCAGGAAGGAGGCAAGGTGTGGTAGCCATCTTCGATGGCTTGAACGCCTACAACCAGGTTGAAATCTGCCTCAAAGAGCTACAAATTGAAGAAATGATAGAATACATGGAGTTAGCTAATCTCCGTTATGCAAACCTCGCTATGTTTACAGTTGGAAGGCCGCGGTTAGAACTGGAAAAGCAAGTGGCCACCTCGTATTCTTTATACGAGGGCAAGTTCCAAATGCATAAAGAGACAAAACAAAAGTTAGAAATAGAAAATGCAGAACTTGAAGTTCTCCATACCCATTTTGAAGGACAACGTGTGATTGCAGAGAACTTGGCCCAATGAATGAATGACTACCAGTAGATGCAAACATCGATCCAAGTGTTCGATATTGAACAAAAATAATTTGCTACTTAGTTTGTTAATTTCAAGGAACTCTTTCTTGCACTTCCATGTCCTTGATATGTTCCTATTTTGGCACACATTGGTGAAGTTGCCTGGACAATGAATGATCCCAGAAGCAAAGAAGATAAAATGAGGGCATTGTTGAAGGCTTTTCAATTGCCTCTAGAAGTTGTAGCTGCTGCAGGGAAACCATCATCAATGCCACAATAGCCACATGCACCAGAAGCTGGTGAAGGCCCGTCAAAATCACTGCAACTAGGGATGGTGTGATCTTCTTCAGCAACTTTAGCATTTTTCGGTAGGGTGTTCAATTTTGTCTCTAAACATCACAATTTTGTAATTTATTTTTTCTATACACCTAGGCACTTGGTATGTTAATAGAGTCTGTGTGTGTGTAAATGTGTTTTGTCATGTGTATTGTCAATAATTTCATACCTTCCAAATTGTAATAAACTCGAGGATGAACTTTCACTTAGTCATGGGGGTATGATGAAGTGTTCAGTTGATATGTCAACTAGGTCGCATTAACGGAGCCTTGTTGATGCGACCATGTTGACATGACCTTGTCGACATATCCGTCCATGTGTTAACGTGACCCCATTAATGCAGAGTTTGTCTCTTGCTATAAATATGCACACACCCGTAGCATTTATGACATCTTTTGGAGTAGTTGCAGACAAACTCTTGCAGTTTGTTCCTATAAGAGTTAGAATATTTTCCAAGTGCCTGCAGTAGGTTTGAGAAAGGTGTACGACTCTTTATTCGAACGCTAATGTACCTGAGCCCATTGGTGTGACCAGCAATAAGGATGAGCTTTTTGAGCATTCCTTGTAGCATTTGGATTTAATCACTTAAGCATTTTAATAGTTTAATATTTCAACGCTTTAATAATTTTAGAAGCTTTTATTGTTATCACTTTACTATTATTGTCCTTTCATATTTTATGAGAACCATAGGCACAACCATCTCGAACGTATATCAAACACTTGGTAACCCAGTGATGCTTAGCGTCTGGTAATCTAGTAGTGGTTAGGGTATGCTCAGGATGTGTACCGAAGATGGGATTGGTTGCTTATGCTAGGGAGAGTTAAGCGATAGAGTAGAACAAGTGTAATTTACACAAGTTTCCATTTCCTACAATTAAAGAATTAGACTTTAAAAGATAAAAAGGAAAACTAATAAAAATCATTTGCCTCAATCTCACTTAATTATCTCTTTAGAATATCACAAGTGAAGTTGGGAAGACAACAACCATTCTAACTAAGGTTTTGCTAGCTAGAGTTCAGTGTATGCAAGTGCTTGCAATTTGCGAAATTCGACTAAGTCACCCATGAGCGCCTATGATTCGTATGGTTGGGCATAGAGGTACATTGCCGCTCATCATTGGTAAACATTATAGAATCAACAACCTCTTCTACTCAACATCCTTCCCCTTTTGCTTGTATATGTCCTTCCTTGTTTTCTTTTCATTCTTCATCTTTTCATCTTAGTCTTTTACTTCTGCCTACTCTATTCTTTTCTTTACTATCTTCCAAGTGGCTACAAATTTCTCATCCATTGAGTCTTACATTTTTTCAACCTTGGATCCAATTTTGGAAATAGATTTTTGGATTACCAAGCTTTTTCTGTAAATCAATTCATCCAGGGGATCTTTTTCTTCTTGTACATCACACACGTACATTCCTCTTGTGAAGGCATAGGTTTACTCCTTTGTGCTTTCTCTCTTCTTAAGATTTCCTTCTTTATTGATCACCTAAGTCTTTAAATCTAATAGGTCCTCATAAAATCCAAGGGTTTTTTATGTTTCATTTTAAAGTCCATCTATAATGTGCCTTAGCTATTTCCTTTGAGAAAATTCATCTCTTGGACATCTATGTAGTAATGAGTAGTTTCTACCCACGATTGCATCAATAGACTTGTAAGTGCTTTGCTTCCATCTTTGAATTACCTTTTTAAATTGAACATCCTTGAGTAAGTGTGGTACTTCTTGTTAAAAGGTTCTAGCATTACACTCCATCGATGGATGAAGTCTGGCTTTAATAATTGGTACCAACTCTCTACTCCATTGTTGAGCATATTATGAAATAACTTTAACTTTTTTTCATTTATTTTCAATATTTTGCAAGGTACATATATCATAGAAGGCCTACAGATAATTTTGGAGATTAATGTTATAGTCTTCCTTGATCTTTGAAATGTTATTCATGTCTAGTCAATTAATGTAGCTTTCCTTTAATGCCTAGTGGAATTTTTGACATCCTCATTGATGTTGATCATGCTCCTAGTTGACAATGAGGATTCATCATGATCTTCTAGATTAGTGATCTTCATCATGATCACAATTCCTTCTATGTTCTCTTTAGTGGCTTCTTTACCTTTGATCTTTATTTCTATTTTTGTCTCTTTCTTTATCTCTTCTAGGCTAGATATCTTGGTTTCTTTAATAATCCTTTCTAGGTTTCCTATCTTCACCTCTATCTATGGTCCTTCTTCCTATTCTATGTTCATCCTTGTCAAAACTTGAGGATGAGAATGAGGAAGAAGTTCAAAAATTAGGAGAGCCATACCAACTTGCTCTTCCATGGCCTCTTTGGTCTTCTCTTCTTTGTATATTAGAGGACCTTGACCTTGAAGTCCTTTATGTTTTAGGACCTACTTCATCTCTTTGTTGGTTGCTTGCTAGGGTAAAACATAGCTATGAATTGTCTACTTCCTCAATACTAAAGATAGGAGAATGTTGATTCAGAGATCTAGTTAGTGTCATTTTTCTCACATTGGGATGCTAGTGTGACTTGATGTTTGCCCTTATTGAATTCATTGTGGGTCTCCATTAGACAATCTTACCTATATTGAGTATTGGTAGGCTTGTACAATCTAAACATGCAGTGGTGCACTTGATACTTATCTCAAATAACTTCAAGTCCATTATTCATCAATGCAGTTATAAACATTGATGGAGCCACTCTATCAAGTGGTAACATAATGTTGCCTTATAAGTATTTTCATTGTATTTGCTCATCTATGTGAAAAATGAAAAAATAATTCAAGATAATGCGAATTTGGATATGCATATGAGACTTTTATGTAATAGGATACATCATCATCATTATTAAAATCACTTTTGTCATCGTCCTTTGCAATGTTATCTACAAAAGCTAGAGAATCACCCCTACGAGAAGTAGACATGATTAATTAATGTGTGTGTATCTTATGGTATCTAGTATTCCAAATAAATAAATGTTTCAAAAATATGAACAATGCTCTACCATATGGTCTATAAGCATTGCGACAGAATATGTTGTACCCATTTTGGAAAAATAAGTAGGATGATGCAACCATTAAGATCGAAGGAGTTTCAATGCCTTACTCAAATGAAGCCATTACAAAGGCACTCAATATTCTAAATGTAGGAGCAAATGTAGTACATATATCCATCAGATCCAACACCAATGAAAATAAATTGTGGCTGTAGAGAGCATATGGAAAAGAGGATAAGGACTATAGTGAATTAATTGTTGAAGAAAAGCTTTACTTCAAGATTGATACTTATCATTTGTTCCCTACTAAGAGACTCAATAGAATTTCCACTTATGTAAGTAGAGGAAGTGTAATCCATATGGAAAAATTCAATGCTAACATAGCACATCTGTTATTTCTAGAGACATAGAAAATGTTTGAAGAGAAGAAGGTAATTAAACTCACACTGCCACTCCCTTGCCTCATTAGAAAGTTGTGCAAGCAAGTAGGAATTTTAGGGTGCATGAATGATGTTCTAGGAAAAGCCTAGAATGCATCATATGTTGAGATATCCAAACTAGTGCCACCAAAGAAGGATCAACTGGAAAAGCCAGTAGACACTAAGGGAGTAGCAGGGTCCACACTAACAAGTAATATTCCAGCAACTAGACAATAAGAACAAGTAGGACCCATTTGATCAATGCTTGCTAGTGATTGACCTAGATAGAGTGCTTCACTTGTATGACAAGACTATATGCCTTTCATGAGCCACTTTTAGTAAATCGTAGAAACAATCAGTTGGGGAGCAAGGAAAGGTTCTACTTTGTACCAAGTTAGGGATAAGTCTATAAGGCCTACTAGTAAGCAAGTATCTCTATAGGCAGGAGAGGACGATGATTGGGCATAATAGATTTTTGGAAACACAACATCTTTCAATGTCATGTTAGAAACTAAAGAAGAAGCCATAGTCATGGTGATGTAAGATCAAGATGTAATAAGAGCAGCAAAAAAATTACTGACCACATTAAGGAATCATTTAACGTTTTCATTGTGCCACTGGTAGATATTGTTAGAACCAAAGATGTTGAAATGCTAGCCAGTATGTTCATGACTAGAGGAAAACATGAAGATTTCCTTGATCAACTATTGTAGATAGGAAAAGTCATGCATAATATCTTTGATATCCCTAGCAAGATCACTACAGTTTAGTTTGATCTAAATGCAATAAAGGGAAAGCTAGTCATGGCAAAGATGAGGGCAAAACATGAAGAAAATGAAGTGTAGAAGTTGCAAGCTAAGTTAGTAGCTTTGAAAGTAGAAAAGAGAGACCCCACACAATATATAGCCCTACACTAGCTAGACACATTTAGAAAAAAATAAGTGAGGCAACTTATAGTAACAAATATTGAAGTAGAGATGGAAAAGGAAAATGTTGTATGGAATACATTAGTGGCAGAAGTAGAAACGTATGCACATACCAAAGCCATCATTGCCTTAAAGGAAGAATATAAGAAATTTATTGCAAACAATACAAGGTTGATAAAAATCAAAAGGTAAAAAAATGTTCTTAAGGAAAGCTTTCATCAATTGTGAGAATAATTCATTAGAGTCAACCAAGACATGAATAAATTAGCCAAAGAAAAATGAACCTTATGAATGGGAGAAGTATGCGCTATCTGCCAAAAATAAATAATTGAAATTAGCATGTGGAAAAAATGAGGCCAAGAAGCATGCAAGGCTTAAGGAACACTTTAGAGACTAGGTGAGCATGTATAAACAAATTAATGAAAAGGAAATTCATATGGGCAAGGCCAAGATCAATTTAATTACAACATAAATACCAAATTGGTAGCCAATTCTAGATAGCTTAGCCCATGTCCACCAAGATGAAGTGAGGAATAAGGACCTGCAGATCAAGGATCTCATCAAGTAAATGGGGTTAGCAAACATTTGGTATGCTAATCTAGCCATGTTGATAGCAAGTAGATTGAGAAATGAGCTCGATCAACAAGTGTATGTAGTCTATGCCATGTATGAGAAGGAGTTTGCAGATAGGAAGGAAGTCGAACAGAAACTACACATTACAAACTCGTAACTGAAAGTAGTAAAAGCTAGCTACCAAGGATAAAATAGATGTAGCAAAAAACCTAGCCTATTGAATGACTAATTACTAGAAATCAAGAAAGGTGGCCAGGGCATTTGAAGAAGAAAAGAGGTAGTTTGCATTGGTATGTTAAAGCAAATAAGATGTTTCCATAGCTACCATGCCCATGGGAAGTATCAATGTCATCAAACATTACAAAATTTACATGGATGGTACATGATCCTAGGTTAGAGGAAGAGAAGCTTCGAGAACTCCTTAACTGATACCAATTTCAAAAGCTTAGCAACAAAGGAAAGAAGCTGATGGAGGAGCCACCACCACCAAGAACTTGAAGGCAACATTGAGCTATGTCATTTTGTTTTGTTTTTTTTGTTACTAAATTTGTACATCATGCCATGCATGATAATTTTGTAAAAGTACCACTCGAACCAAAATGCAACATTTAGCATTAAGTAGTCATGTAAATAAGTAGTCATGTCATAGTTTGAGTATACCTCCTAATTTTGTAAGAAACTCTATCTTCTTTTTATTTTAACTCAAGGAAAAGTTTCTAATTAATTGTGGGGGTATGATAAAACCTATTTTTGATGAGCCATGATATCATATCTATGATATTGCAACTCGACCTACGTCATCATTGATATGATGTATTGGGAGCTTTGAGACCCTATAAATATTGACACTTGGTCACATTAGCAACACAACTTTCATTACGCTTGGTAATGAATGAAAATAAAGATTAAGATTGCTTATCATCATTACAACATCCACTTAGTTTCTTTGTTTTACTTAGCTAATTTCTTTACTTAGTTTAATTGTAATTTCTTTAATATCCATACTTTAGTATAGTTCTTTATATTTCTTAAGCATTTTACTTTTTCATGCTGATTAGCAAGGTGGAATGAGTACGACTCGTTTCAAGTGTATAAGTGTAATTGTTTGGTAATCCTAGTCATGTTATTGCTCAGTTCACCTAGTAGCATAACACTTGGTAACCTAGTGACGATTACATGAGCCCAAGGCGTGTATGGCAAGACAAGAATGACTGCTCATCACCATAGGATAGAATAGATTTGTATTTGTGCTATTTTTTAGACTTAGTCCTTATTTTCATTTTCATTATGTTTTCACTTAAAAGTAAATGGAGCCAACAACATCAAGTTATCATATGCCTCACTTAGAGTTAAACTATACACTTTTACTTTACTAACTCGAAGTGGGAAGACACCAATCATGTACTGATTATCAACTTCTAGCATACTGATATTGTCCATCCACTAATTATGATATGTTCACATTTGTGCAATCGTGACTTGTATGGTGGAGTGTTGGGATACCCTACTGCTCATCATTGGCACCATTGTCAGGGATGTGTCAATGTTTGCTTAGTTGTTAATCTTACAAAGTTCATTGTATCAAGAATCACAAAGTTTACCCTACATATTTTTAATCAATATTTTAACACACACTCACTCACTAAAGAGCATCAAACATATAACATGGATTTGATACTTAAGAAAAAGTCACCACCTACAAAAGAAACACAAAGAAGTCATGACAAAAGACATGATGAAGAAGGTTGGTGTGCACCTGTGGAAAGTGATCCTTGGACATCTATGTAGTAATGAGTAGTATCTACCGAGGGTTGTATCAACAGACTTATAAATTTTTTACTTCCATCTTTGAATTTACCTTCTTAAGTTAAACACCCTTGAGTAAGTTTGGTACTTCTTGTTGAAAGGTTCTGGCATTATATTTCATCGATGTATGAAGTCTAGTTTCAACAATTCGTACCAAATCTCTACTTCACTCATGAGCATCCTACAAAATAACTTCAACTTTTTTTCATTCATTTTCAATATTTTGCAAGGCACATGTATCATAGTAGGCCTATAGATGAATTTTTAGATCAATGTTATAGTCTACCTTGAATCTTGAAATGTTATTCATGTCTAGTTGATTAATGTAACTTTCCTTTAAAGTGTAGTGGGATTTTTGACATCCTAATTGATGTTGATCATGCTCCTAGCTGACAATGAGGATTCCTCATGATCTTCTAGTTTAGTGATCTTCATCATGATCATTATCCCTTCTATGTTATCTTTGATGGATTGTTTGCCTTTAGTTTCTATATTTATCTCTATCGATTGATTTGTCTCTTCCAGGCTACCTATCTTGGTTTCTTTTATCATCCTTGCTAAGTTGTCTATCATCACCTTTGTCTATGGTCCTTCTTCATGGTCTATGTTCATTTTGGTAAAAATTGATGATGAGGATGGGGAAGAAGATGGAAAATTGGGAGAGTCATGCCAAATTGCTCTCCTTCCATGGCCTCTTTGATCTTCTCTTCTTTGTACACTGAAGGAGCTTGACCTTGAAGCCCCCTATGTTTTAAGACCTAATTCATCTCTTCCTTGATTGCTTGCTAAGGTAGAACATAGTTGTGAATTGTTTGCTTCCTCAATATTGAAGATAGGGGAATGTTAACATTGAGATCTAGTTAGTGTCATCTTTCTCGAACTAGGATGTTAATGTGACTTGATGTTTACCCTTATTGAATTCATGATGGATCTCCATTAGACAATCTTACCTATGTTAAGTATTAGTAGGATTGTAAGGTCTAAACATGTGGTGGTGCACTAAATACTCATTTCCAATAGCTTTGAGTCCATTCCTCATCAATGAAATTATAAGCATTGATGGAGCTACTCTATTGGGTGGCAACATAATGTTGCTTTGTAAGTCTCATCATTGCATTTGCTCATCTTGGTGAAAAATGAAAAAAGAATTCAAGGTAATGAGGATTTGCATGTACATATGAGATGTACACTTAATATGACAATTCATCATCATTATTAAAATTAGTTTTGTCATCACCCCTTGCTATGTTGTTTGTAGGAGGTGGAGAATCAACTCTACAAGAAAGAGACATGATTGATTAATGTGTGTATCTTATTGTGTCTAATATTCCCAAAAGATAAATATTTCAAAAATATGAACAATGATTGTGTATGATGTAACTTCCTAAACTACTAGCACTATCCCTAGTAATAGCACCAAATAATTAGAAACAAGTATGCCTATAACGACCGAAAATGTCGGCGACTGGAAAACACCGAGGGGTCGGTGGGCGTGACAGTTTCGACCCCGTATCTGCGGGAGGGCCATGTTGGGTGTGAGCGGATACGGGGCACCCTGAATGGTCTGGTTGATCATATAGGGACTTAATTGGTGTCTATATAGCCTTTTGCAACATATATTTTTGAAACGAGGACGAAAATGCGAAGTAATGCTTGAAAGTAAATAAAGTAGAAAAAATAGTGCAAAATGCAACTATAAGCAGGAAACAAAGTAAAATGCAGTTAGGAAAATGCACCACTCTGAAGCTACAAGTTTGCTCTATCAAGGTGGATACAGTCAGTTGCACAACATGGTGGAGTGTAGAGATCCCAAAAGTAACTAGGATGTGCAAGCAAAACAGGTTGTGTGCTTGGGCGCGGACTTGGGTGCTGATGATGTAGGGATTCTACCAAGGTGGTAGAAGGGGGATGGGACAAAATGCTAGCTGAAAATGCTAATTGTTTGCAGTTTCAAATAGAAAGCTTACAATGCTTCATGTTACAATGTGCTGGGAAGAGAACTTGAGTGCCAGAGAGAGGGAAAGTCCAAGAGTCAGGAAAATTTCCAACACTTTTTGAAATGCTACTTGTTGGAAAAATTTGAACCCTTTGAATGCTACTTATTAGGGTATTTATAGGACCGAGGGCATGCGAAAGGGACGGTTTGGATGCCACGTGCCTTGGGCCCACGTTGACTTGCTTATGTTGCACGTGTCATACATGACCGTTGGACTTGCATGACTGTTGTAATGCGAGCCTGCCATGCCATAACCGTGAGCCTGCCACTCCTTAATTACACCGTTAGCGTCTGGAAACGTGTGCCAGTGGTCCAATTAGGTGAAGTGCATTGATGTTACACAACCACCTGCATGCCTTGTTGTGCTTTGTAGCGTAGCATGCTTGGCGTAGCGTAGCACCTTGTCGTGCATTCTGCTACATGTATGTTGCATGCTTGCTACGCTACGTAGCGTAGCGACTAGCCTTAGTCGCGCAAAATTTGTCGATTTGGAACTTTGCTTCTTGTGTTGCGAGACT
>MNCI01004831.1:9880-41904 GCA_015680685.1 Gnetum montanum
GCCATCTTGCTAGGCTACCAGGGCATTATTAATAGGTTCACGTAGGATGACGTTGGCTAGGTTCAGTGGGTGACTATCTTGAGAAGGAAATATAAACCCTATGATTTGAACACATGAGACTCCAACCTTTGACAACACCTTTGCACTTATGCGCAGAAGCTTGCCCACATGGGATTGTTATGTGCATTGACGTAGGAAACAATGGCTTGTAAATATGTCACTATTCAAGGCTAGTGGACCATTTGGAGGGGGCTTTTCCTAGAAAAAATTAAATGTTTCATGTGGCTCATTTTTCAAGGCACCCTTCTACTTTAGGCCTTACTCCAAGAATGCGACCTTCTAATAAATACTATTTGCCCCCTCTACCAGGTTAGCACTAAGACTATACAACACTTCATTTACTTATGCCCCTTCACTATAGCTATGTGGAGGACATCTAACATTACATTTGCACAATAGCTCCATGGGTAGCCTTCGGTGGTCATGCTATTCTGGGCTTTTTGGAGCATGGGAAAAGAAAGAATTTTCCTAGCCTCTTAGCTTAGGTTGCTATTGCAAATCGTTCTACTTGATGGCTAGCTTTGGAAGGAGGCTATGACGGCGATGATGGTCATGCCCACATATGAAATGGATTGCACGATGTTCAGGAGCAAGTAACCACTGTGGGAGAAAGTGGTGCACATTGGTTGGGGGGACCTCCTTTCTTGCCTTGTCAGCAATCTAGACCTGTTGGATGCCCCTTTCTATAGGCGGTGGAGAGGTGATTTCACCACATTCTGTAGTGTTCGTTTGAACCTCATGGAGGTCATCATTGCTGACTATATGGATCTACTTGCAGAGGGTGAGGTGGTGCTAGCCATAGGGTAGGGTCTGCAAGATGTGGAGAGCTTCTTTTATGGGCCAGTCCCAAAGATGGGGAGTGGTCAAGTCCCCATGTCAACCCTCCTGCAATTGTGGTAGGAGGTGGTGAAGTTGGTGGAGACATTCTTTGCTTGTGGAGACATTCTTTGCTTAGTTAGACAATGTTTGGAAACTACAGCTAGTGTGATTGGTTAACCTAAAGAAATTCTTCCTTGCCTCTCTTCACCGAGGTAGTTGGGGTCATCACTCTAGGCTTATGTTGGCTCTTTGGCAGGTTGCATGGTTGCTAGACCTACTGCTAGTGAAACCCTTGTCATATGAAGCATTCTATGAATGATAGAATTTGAATTAGGAGGGAGTGTTCCTGTCCTTTGCCTAGGCAACTATGGATGAGTAGGAGGCGTGAAGGGGAAGGGGGAAGGCGGGTGTGTGTGTGCACGTGCGTGCATGCATGTTTTGGGGGCTGACAAGAGTTCAAATTAGCAGCACTTCACAACTGATCAATAGTTGGGGCTCTAACAACATATGTAGTTTACTAAGGGTTAGATTTGTTGGAAGCTCTAATCCAAATTTGAAGCAGACCTCTATAGGGCTACCACAGAGATCAAGGCTAGGGTTAGGGTAGAGGAATAGGCTAGATGGGTAGTTGAACTATACAGGGGAGAACAGGAGGACCTAGCTAGAAGGTAGGAGAAGGAACTACAACAAAGAGAAAAAGTGGAGGAGGAAAGGTGCCAACAGGAATTGAGGGAAACTACGCTTAGGAGTGCTCTTGAGGATCAGCTTCACGCATAGATTAGGGAGGATCTACTCAGGGAGGAACAAGAATGCCTTAAGAGAGAGTGGAGGAGAAACAATGCACCAGGGCTTTTCAAGAAGAGCATCATATGAAGTTAAACCAAGACGCTGCCCACAAATCCAATGCTAGGCGTTGGCTACACATAGGAAGGTGGCCATACATGATCATGGGGGTGAATCGAAACATGCCTTGGGCCATATTGTAGAGGTTCATTTGTAGCATGTCTCACAAGCTTCATCTAGACAAAGCCAGGGATATGGAGGCTAAGGCATGGAAGTGTAGGAGGGAGCAATACAAAAGGTTTTAGGAGGTTGAGGGTTTTGTATCATCCAAGCACCACAAGGATACTTTGGATTTGGCCCACAGGTAGGAAAGGGTACATTGCCAACGTATTAGACTCCTATAACCTATTTGATGGTGAATTTCACAAGAGTTAAAAAGGGTTGTCGGTGTGGTGTATTGGTTTCTTGGGATTTGGTTTTGAAAACGGTTGCCTAGCTGGCCCAATTATTGGACAATTTTGCCTCTTCCCCCCTTTATGGTGGAACTCTATGATGTCATTTTCTTTTGTCGTGTTTTGGGGAGCTCTACCCCCTTCTCGGGGTGCCCCTCCTAGAGCAAATTCACTCCAATATTAAATCACCTTCCAACACTAAATTAAGATGTTATGAAAAAACAAACAATATGCTAGAAAATAAGAAGATTAGCTATCTTCAATTATTAAATGAAGATTACATCAGGGTTCAACAACCCATAAAGCATCCAAACACAATTCCTCTCAAACACTCAACCGATGCTACAAAGCATGAGGCTTTACAACCACACAATGGATGTTCTTAATGCAAGACACAACCAATGGAGAATCTCTCCCACAACTTGGGACTGAGATCTTAACTCGTAAAACACAAGAGACATCTCACTCATATCTCTTCATCCACATCTCATGGTACATGCATGAAACAAAATCCATATTTATTGACCAAGCCAAACGAAAATCCAAGGAAACCTTCCTTAAGATCAACTTGAAGATCCTTTGTTATTTCCATCTTTTTCTCCCATGTTTCTGTTGTTTACAAACTTGGAACAACAATTTTGGAAGTTTCCTTGGTCGCACAGGTCATCTTTGACCTCCTTGGGTCGTCTCTTGTCAAAATTAAACTTTCAGGAGAGACGTCTCTTGAGTGTGGGAGATGTCTCCTTCATGGGTGAGACATCTCCTCCTGGCTGATATGTCTTACACATCTCAGCAATTTGGGAGATGTCTCCACTCTGAAGAGACCTCTGTAGCAATTCCAATATGTCTTCTGTCCAATGTCAGACGTCTCTTGGGAAGACTTAGCTCTAAGTAGAGATGTCTCCTCTATGTGCCAGACATCTCTTGTGAATTCTCAGCTCCTGGACAAGATGTCTCCTTGATCTCCAAGATGTCTCCACAAAGTATGAAAACCTACAAAAACCACAAGTAGGGAAGAGAACAAGAGGATTGAAAGAGATGTCTCTACCCTAGCTCTCCTACCTTTTAAAAAGTGAACTCATGTGAATAAGGGAGTAGGGGTTGAAATGATCCCCCACTCATGAAGTTTGGTCTCATGGACTCCTACAACATCATTTGCAGATTGATCCTCCCAATGGATCAAGTACTCATGGCTCTTCACTCCCCAAGTGCTTTATTGAAGGCTTGGATTGATCAATAGCCCCTTTCAACTCATCGATGTTGACTTGTAGGGTCTTCTCATCAATTGGTCCATGATAGTGCACAAGATCTGAAACATTAATCACAAAAGACATACCAACATTGTTTGTTGAATCAATTTCAAAAGGATTATCATTAATCTTGTTCGTAATTCTAAAAGGTCCCATCCTCTTAGCTTTCAACTTTGAGAAGTTAACACCTCTCAACTGCTTCTTCAAGTGCACCCAAACCATGTTGCCAACAACAAAATTTGGCTTCCATTTGCCCCCATTCCACCATCTTAGGACAAAAACCATAGTTCACCTCATATCTGCTTTTACCAATGGGAACATGAAAAGCATTATTGCATGAAAACTTAACATGACACAATAAGTTTTTCCATGTGTTTGGCTGTCCATTACACAAGCATCTCAATATGTTCAGCAAGGATTTATTCACCACTTTTGTTTGGCCATCACATTGTAGATGATATCCACTAGAAAAATTTAATTGTCTCTAAAATTTTGCAAAGGGACCTCTAAAAATGACTTGTGAATTTGAAGTCTTTATCATTAACAATATTCAACGGAATTTCATGCAACTTCACAACATGCTAGAAAAATAAATTTGCAACATGAGAAGCATCACTCATCTTTTTGCAAGGAATGAAGTATGCCATCTTGGAGAACCTATTCATAACAACAAAAATTGCATGCAGCTAGGAGTGGATAGCATCAAACATTGTTCGATGCTCCTCCATATCCACAAACGTTGTAGCCTGTTGAAAATTCTTGAAAGCCTATGCTTTCTAGGCACGAGTAGTGATGTCACCCTTTTCATCGGGATGCAACTCTGTGGAGGTTCTTCAAATGAACTATTTGAGTGCTTGGCAAGAAGAGTTCTAGTTCATGTTCATAATGACGTAGGGGCATTTCCCTTCATGAAGCTAGGTGGTAGTATTGTGCTCATGCACACAGTCTTGCTGTCTTTGCATTTGTTCAGCCTCTAGTCGTTCATGTTCCCACTGCAGTTGTTGTTCCTGCTCTTGTACTTGCCTATCAAGCTCCTCTTGCATTATCTCAACTTTCAAGTGCCTGCAGAGCTCTTCCTCAAAAGCAACTTTGGTCGCTGCCTCAACCATCTCCTTCTATCACAGGATTTCCTTAACCATTTCCTTATGCCTAATCTTAGTCTTCTGTAGCTACTGTTGGAATGCCTCTTTCCTCACATGCCACTTTGCTTCCCAACTAAGGTGCACCTTGGCCTGTGCCTCCCTGGCAGCTTCCTCCATGACCTTCTCAACAACTTGCTATTGGAGCTCCCAGTCTAGGTTGTCAGGCAAATAGGCTTGCTCCTAGGTAGGAGCAACCTTTGGCGGAACGACTTGTCGTGGTTTTGACACGCGTTTCGAAAATGGAATGGTTATGAACCTCAGAAGTATTACCGACATTCCGTCATCAAACATAAACACAATTGTAGGGCCCAAGAGGCGTCCATGGCATAGGCTTAGGCTGAGCAACCCTCCATAGCACTAGGATGAGCGCTGAGTGCCTCCCATGCTATCTCTAGCTTAATGATGCTAGAAACAATTTTGGTATGTTAACTTCCTGTCCCAAACGCAAACATTTCAGGAATGAGAAATGCACCCCTTGCAACTTCCAAACATTTCCTGACTATACAAAAAATCTTTCTATCAGTTCAACTGCATCTTGCCAAAGTTGGGGTAGGGCTGATTTGGGCACCTGCCCTCTCGTAGTTCTTGGCACTAGCCTAGGGAAGAAACCTTCCATGTCTTGGAGGCCCCTTCCTGTAGGCATCACCACCTCCTCACCAACCTAGACCCCTAACACCTGTGCCACCTCCTCACCAACCTAGACCCCTAACACCTATGCCAATGCCTCCTCAGTGAGCTTGATTCTTATTCTGCGGAAGGTGGTAACTTCAATATTCCAGTTGGCGAAAAAAGTGCTGTCAAGCAGGTCAACAGTTTTTTATAGTTTAAAGAGACTATATGACTAGATTAGTTTAAATGATTATTATAGTTTAAAGAGACTATTTTAAATGAAGAGCAATCAACATCCTGACTTTAGTAATCACTCTCTGGCAGAAGAGTTAATATAGCTAAGCATACTACCTGCTATGCTAAACTAATTAATAACATAAAGCAATCCTAACATATATGTAAATAATGTAAAAGCCTATATAACATAATCACATGACAAGCAAGCACACATCAAGTACCTGTCAAAGTGATACTCCCAACTCAGAGCCACATCCATGGTACCTGTCACTCATTTAACCAAGTTAGTGCATAGGCATAATCATAAATCATAAATAAGATGAAAGCATGTAAGAAATTTAACTGAACATCATGAAGACAAAATTTACATGATCAAGCAGTTGACTGTATTTATCAGAATAGATTTCTTGAGAAAAGGTAGTGATATTATCGTTATATTATTGTTGTTTTATAGTCATCATCATGTGACATAGTTGATTTTATTAACTGTGAATGAACCAAAGTAAATCAACGAAAGACTGTTATAGGATAACTACTGTAGTATGTATCACATTTAATACCTAGCATGGAATTCTTAGGGCTAATTTTGGGAATAGACTTCCCTTAATGCTTTCTGCACTCCTTCCTCATCAAGAAACAGTTTATTAAATGTGATAAAGGTAAAGGTAATATCATCCTTATCTTTATGTGATAAAATTATCAACCTTAACTATTAAGATTTAGAAACTTTTTTACATCTTTTACTATGTCTAAATAGGCGGTAAACTTTTATACCGTGACGATACATAACTAAGAAAAGAAACTGCAGTTATAATATATTATAGTTTATGGAACTATGGAACTAAAGGAACCCTGAGTAGCGATATTTACCAAGTAGTATAATAATTTATGCTATGATATCACTACGAAGTTATTAAATAATGATAAATCATATTAGTTATTGAATAGTTACTAATGTAGTAGTTTATCAATAATTTTAAAAAAAAATTTATCATATTCAAATCATCAGCTTATATACATAGTTAAGTTGGTTTGATAAAGTATTCTCGGATCTGTATTGGAAGGATGCTGCCTAGAAGAGCAATCAAGACCCTGAATAGGATAAATCCTGAATCAATCTTAATATAAGATCAGCTTATATTTAATACATAGCATAGAATTCTTAGGGCTAATTTTGGGAACAGATTCCCTTAAATGTGTTCTGCACTCCCTCCTCATCAAGAAATGGTTTATTAAATGTGATACAGGTAAAGATGATATCACTACTATAAAATTGATTACTGTTCATTTATAATCTTATTTAAATAATCTCAACAAATAATCTGTTATCGTATTATGATATAACTAAGCATATTACCTACTAGGATAAATTATAATCTTCATTTAAATAGTATCATCAATACTAACTAAAGGTTTAGATTTAGGAGTTGATGAATGTGATTATATTTATGTTTCTCCTTGGGGTGCTCTAATTCTCTTTGTTAAGTAGAAGGATGATAATTTGAGATTGTGCATTGACGATAGGTAGTTGAATCAGGAATCAATATCCTCTTCTTAGGATTGATGAATTGTTTGATCAATTAGTGGAAGAAAAAGTGTTCTTTAAGGTTGACTTGAAATCTGGATAGTACACAAATTTAAACTAAATAGGAGAAAGGATATAAATGAAGAGAGAAAAGCTTAGGATGATAGTACAGCTGAAAAAAGGTAATTACAATTATCCGGGGGATATAAAGACCCCTTGAAAAAAACAACTAGGGGAGTAAAAACCCTCAAGAAGGGGGGTTGAACTTCCCAAAACATGAATCCAGAATAGACCAGTTCCCATTTCGAGAGAACAACAAAAGAGACAAAATTGCCTGATTCCAGGGCTAGCTAACCAATTCCTTTCAAAACAATTGCCTAAAAATCTCAGAAACTGTACCAGACATTCCTACTTGAACCTTGTGAAAGCCATCATCAGATAGGACGGGGCAGTTTGGTGTAAGGATAATGTGAGCTTTCCTACATGTGGGCTATGTCTAGGATATCCTTATGGTGCTCAGACACCACAAAAGCAGCAGCTTCCTAGAATTCCTTTTATTGCTCTTTCCTTTGTATGCATGCCCATGCATCTAGGTCTCTGGCCTTGTCCAAGTGGAGCTTGTTGGATGTGGTCTAGATGAACCTCCTCAACTTGGCTTAGGATGCATTCCTATTGATCTCCATCATGTCTGGACAGTTCCCAATACATAGCTAGTGCCTGGTGTTGAATTGAGATCAGTATCTACAGGCCTCTTCTTTTTGCATTGCACTAAGCAAAATCCTTCGACATTAGCACTTTTTAATAATTAAAGGTAGCCCCTTTAGTCCCATCATGATCATATGTTGCAGTTATACTTAATCATACACATTAAGGGCTTCACTTTTTTTTCAAAAACTTATTTTTTGAAAGATTATGATAAATATGTTTCCAAATCACAGAAGGATATAAATGATTATCTATCAGTAATGTCAAATAAAGCTAGTGTCCTTTATCCTTATGTGATGAAAAAATAATTTGAAATTGTTGATTTATATATTTCATATGGTCAATTGTTAGGTTGAACAAATTTGTTGATGAACATCTAATATATGCTTATGGTGTAGAAAAATCAGAATCAGATTCGTAAATAAAAAGAAAATTAGACCTGTACATTGTATCAGAGGAATCTTGCATAGATTTTGCTTTTCATGGTTATATTTTTTTATCAGCAATGGTTGACCTAAAATCTGATTATGGTTATGGTGTTCCATGCTAATTAGACATGATTTTTCATTAATCGTGAGATTACTATATTATTCTATATTTCAATTTGCAATTTGTTAGGTACATGAATAATATGTTTTCTTTCAGTTTGACTTTCCTTGTGGCCAATTATATTTTGGCTGTGCATAATTAAGATTGAATTAAGTGGCTTCTTGTTGAGCAAGATGGCTATGGATACAATTTCAATTTTTAGATGTTTTAACATTTGAATTGCACCTTGGATGCATAGTGTGTCAAGAGATGTCAATGCTAGTCTATATGCAACTCGAACTTCTGATAGTTGATCAACTATTGGGAAAAAGAAAGTTCACTTTTGCTTTTTTTTAGCTAGCTTTTTTAGGGCTTCAAGTCCTAACTCTTACTTCCCTATGGTGGGGGTTACAAATTAGGAACATTCTTTATTGGCTAGTTGCTTCATGTCTCTGTTGTTAGACTTTTCCCAACAAGGAAGGCACTACTTGAAATACCTAGCAATAACCCATCTATCATGGTTCTGAACCTTTTTAGCAATCAAGTGTACCTCTTGTAGTCTATCTTCCAAAATTTGTAGGCCATAGAAATTTGTGATCTAGAGATTCAATCTTAGTATGAATAAGGTCAAGCACTAGTCAAAGGCAAACTAGTAGTGAGCCTGAAACCTATTTAGAATTGCCATGGCCCCCACTATTAACCTTGAATTAACAAAGGAATCACAATCCCTCCAATGTATGCGCTCCTGTTGATGTGCAGGAAGTTTGGTTTCTTGAAAACAAACCATGTCACAATTCCCCTATCTGACAAGCTCACTTAGGGTATATCTGTTATACTAGGTACTCTAGTCCCTACAATTCCATTGGAGGAGTTTGATGGTCTACTACCAAACTATTTTCTTCCTACCAAACTACAATTCCAAATCATGATTCATCTTCCTAAGGTGAGTCTCCATGGGGCTTGGTTTTCCCTGAATCTCTAAATAAATGTTGAAACTAGTGTCATTTTTATTTTCAGGATATGGCGTTTAAGTAATTCTATAGGTAGGGAAATTGTAGCAAAGAAACCTATAAGTGGTGTAACCCACTTTCCTAGGGGGGAAGCTCCCTAGAAATCTTGTGGGCTAGATTGGCACCCTCATCCAACCGTTGAGCCTATGCACTAGTACCTTGAGATGAAATCTTAATTGTTGAATCAATCATAGAGCCCAGATCTCATTTGTTGTCTTACATCCATTGCAACATCCTTGTTTGCTATGGCACTACCCTTAAGAGCACTACACGACACCATTCTTGAGTCCCAAAATCATCAAGAAATGGAGGGTGGACTCAAGATGGAGTACACCTTAACAATCATAGATATTGCATGCACAAGAAGAATACATGACACTTGTTAGAGCATGGTTAGGAGTGTAGCGAGTATGCCTAGCTAAACTTATAACATGTTTTTAGAACATGCACACAAGACACATGAGCACAAACATACACATGTGAAATCACCACCATAAGATAGTTAAAACATGTACCTATACTACATGCATCTATCCCTAACATTCTTCTTTAAAGAGCAGGGGAGGTGTCCATGCCTAAAGCCAAAGCCTAGGCTACCTGCATATCCTTGTGATGCATCACAAAGAAGTAGGGCTATGTAGTTCTAAAAAGGAAATAATGATGTTTAAGTTTGTATGGAACCCATAAGGATCTACACACTCCTTTGGCCCCTGATCCAAAGGGAAACAACTTTCAAACCATAAACAAGATATGTTGTCTTACACTCCGCTTGAAAGAAGTGATGTCCTTGGAGCTTAAGTTGTCATTTACAAATTTCTCAAATTTGGAAAGTAAAATGGATATTGAAGGAATTGAACAGTTAAAAGCCTATCGACTATCCAATAGTTGTATACAAGAAGGTCCAATAGCTAGGATTATTCAACCATGTTAAACTCAACTTGACATCCAAGAGAGGTTTAGAGATGTTCGTGTAACCTAGGTTAAGGAAGAAAAGATTTGCAATTTTTCATTCAATCTATATCGACCTTTCTACTTATATCAAAGTCTATTAGCTTGAAATGCAAGCTGGTTCCCTACCCCTTGTAGTAATACAGAAGTGTAGAGTCAATCCTTTGCCTCCAAAGGGAGGCTACTATGTACCTTGAGGGACTTGTTACCAATGCATATTGGAAGCCTTGCACTAGCATGATTAGGAATCTTTGGGACTTTAGCTTAGATGTGGCAACACCCAAACTCTATTGTTGGTTCATTTCCCTTTAAAAGTGGTCCATCCTCGGGTCCACTTGTCTCAACTAGCTTGTTTACATTTGCCATTTTTTTACAAGTAACACACTATAACTCCCAAATAGGATGACTCTCTTTGTGAAGTGACAACACTAGGTCAGTTACCGGTCAAGATCCACAAGGGTAGATTGATGTGATTGTTAGCATAAAACCATGTAATCAAACTCTTCTTATGGTCCAAGAAAATAAGAATCAGATTCATAAATAAAAAGATTGCCAGTTCTCTCTCTAAGGCCTAGTCAACTAGAGAAAATCTTGTGGTGAAAGATTTTTGAATGTTGTAACTAAATTGTCCCACAACTAACAATGTCATCTAGTTGCTTTGATCAAACTAGATGAAATGTTGCAAGTACTCCTCTAAAACCCGATTCACCCTCTGCATTTGACCATATGTCTAATGATGATAGCCCAAAGACATCCTCAATATGGTGCCCATCATTTGAAACTACTTTTGCCAAAATTCCCATGTGAAATGGGAGTTTGACACAATACTGGTAGCCTACCTAAAGTATCTAATCACATGATCAAAGAATAAAGTTGTTGCATTTTTAGTTATACAAGTAGTTGAGCATGGATTGAAGATGGTGTACTTTGAGTAGTTATCAACAATTACAAAGATGCTAGAAAATCACTATATTGTGGGGACTCTAGTGACAAGCTCTATAGGAGTTTTGTAATTTCCGAGGAGTGGAGCAAGCCCCCTAGTTTGTCATTTGAACTTTTTTCTTGCTGCACACCAAAAAGCTTGTTACAAAATTTGCCACATCAATCCCTAAGTTTTACCAAGAAAATTATTTTTCACCAAGGCCAATGTTCTCTTGTGACCTAGATGGCTTGCCTAGAGAGTGCTATGACATTTTTCAATAATCTTCGAATGCAAAGCACCCTAATCGAGAACATAGATTCTTTTGCATTTGAACATTAGCAATCCATTCAGCTCACTATAGTTTGAAGTTTTACCATCTTGGACTAGTGCCAACAACTTTTGAGCATGCTAATCATGATGCAATCTTTCTTGAATTTTCTCTTGGAGATCATGGTTAGGCACTACCCAAGAACTATTGGGTTGTTTGACAATCTTTATTGAGGACAACTGAGGATGCTGACTCAACACATTTGTCACTACGTCCTCTTGGTCCAATCAATAGAGAAACTGAAGATCAAACTCCTACAACAGACTCAACCATTTGGGCCTTCTTTGGTTTCAACTTTGACTGAGTGAATATGTAGCTTGTGGCATTATTGTTTTTTTTTTCTTTTTCGCCATCACTTGACTGCATAGGAGATAGTGTCACCAAGTGCAAAGGCAATTCACAACTGTAAACATCTCCTGCTCATGCACTAGTCACAGTTCCTTTGTTGGATTCAACTTTTTTGACTCAAGTAGCACTGGATGCCCCCCTCTTATAACAAGACATTGTTAATTGCCTCATCCAAAGCATATGCGTAAGCTTCAAATGGCTTTGGGAAATTAGAGAAGGCCAACATAGTGTAAGTCGTGAGGGTCATTTTTGTTTTGTCAAAAGATCTCTTGACACCTATTATCATACCTTTAAAGAAGGCTACTATGACTCCTAAGAAACCCTTGACAAACTTCTTGTAATAAGTGGCCAATCCCAAAAATTGCCTCAACTCATGCACATCCTTCAGGAACAAGCCAAGTTGGTGTTGCGTTTTCCTTATTAGGATCTGGCTTCACTTTACCCCCACCAATAATGTGCTCAAGGAAATTCATCTCCTCCCTACCAAGTTTACACTTCTCCTGCTTGACATGCTGTTTGTACTCTTGCAATGTGGAGAACACAACATCCAAGTGTTGAAATTGCTTTTCCATAGAATGAGGGTGTACAAGGATGTGATCTAGATACACAACCACAAACTTGTGAAGGCATTGGCGGAACACCTCATTCATGAGTGTGCAAAAGGTGGCAAGAGCATTGCACAACCCAAAGGACATCACCATCCATTCATAAGAGCTATATCAAGTTATGCATGCCTAATAAGATCCTTGGTGAAGGTTGAGTCAAAAGAAAACTTGAGTCCCTGTCAACTAATCAAATAGATCCAACACCAAGGGCACTAGATAGTTGTTTTTTATGGTGAATTTATTCAAGCTTGTAGTCACAACACAACCTCAAGATTTCATCCTCTTTTTTGTGAAATAAGATTGGGGCTCCATACAGAGATTTTGAGGGTCTCAAATAACCCTCATTTACTAAACTGTCCAGCTACTTCTTCAACACCTCTAATTCTTCTTTAGTTAGTTTTTATAGGTGCTGCTTGGGAGGGGTAATTCTCGACAACAATTTAATGTTATAATCCACCATCATACATTTTGGCAATTCTCCTAGTAACTCATCTAGCATCAAATCCTTGTACCTTTCAAGAACTATCTCAATTCGCCTATTCACTGGACCTGCATTTCCTACCATCACTTCTCTTAGTATCATCAAGTACATTTGCTTTGTCAGATCTCTAACAACCTTCTTCATGACCATAGGGGATATAATCTGAATGTCTTAAGACATGTTAGTCACTCCTTGTGTAGAAGTCCTCATTGCACAGGGTGAATCCTTATGCGAGATGTAAAGGATGCCAAGATAGGGAGCAACCAACACTCTAGCTTTTCTCAAAAATTCTTATCCAATAATAACTTGGAAAGAATCAATGTCCAGAATTGAGAACTCCAACTCTTCTTTCCACTGCCCAACCTTCATTGCAAATTTTCTCACAATTTTTGTATACCTAATAAGGTGGAACTTGGCTAGCTTACAAGATGCAAACTAATCTCCTACTTTCTCTACTTCCCCTGAACACTCTGCTCCACTACTGCCAAGCGCTTAGAAATCTATTAGATCACACCCAATCTTCCTATTTCTTCTCCATTTTCATTCATGTCGGTTACTGCAATTGAGCTTGAGGTTTGTACTCAAGAGCATTTAAATTTCAGTTACCATTTTGTCCCTTACCACCCATCCCTCCAATCTGGGTTTTGTGGACAATCCCTAGCAACATGATTTCTAGAGCGATTGAAACATCTTACAGCTAAACACCTTGGAGGTTTTTTTCATGGTTCCTCCAACATGTGACCACTTGTCCACAAATCAGTTTTGTTCTTCAGAAACTCAATGCTTCTTATTCCCTAGGTATGAAGATTGGGTATTTATAGTAATGGTGGTGTGTGGTCCCCTAAAGCCATCAAAATTCTTCCCACCAAACCCTCCTCCAAAGTTCTTGTTTCCCTGAGATGCTTTTGCTGCATTCTTCTTTGGTTTTGTGCCCTTGGTATCTACAAACTTGCTGCCAACTGGAGTGCTTCTTGGTATTTTGTGATTTTTTGGGTTTTAATTACCCATTGACCTCAAGGTTTCAAGCCATTGGAGAAAAACAGGAACTTGCCTGCCTTATTGATGTTTGGGATCTGCAACAAGTCTTGGTACCCCTTGTTGTAGTCTTTTAACTTTTCAGTTTGTTGGATCTTTGCCCCAGCTTTGTCAATTGAATTGGCTAGGTGGAAGTTTTCAATCAGTGCCACTTTGAACTCATCCCATGTGGTGATGGATCTCCGTGTGGCTCTGGATCTCTCCTATTGGAGAATGCTGAGTCATCAAGTTTTTGCAACTCCACCCAAGTATTGGGCAGTGATGCAAAGTTGATTTTCCTTAGCATATTCGTGCATCCCTAAGAATTTCTCTATCTCAAAGAGGAAGACATTAATGATTTTATCATTCTAGTCTTCTTTGTAGATCTTTGGGTCCCTGGCCAGGAACTTTGATGCTAACTACCTTGACCTTGATGCCACTGCCTTTGTTTAGTTCCTAAGATTTTCATTCTCATTCTGGCTGGTTGTCTAGCTCAGTCTTCACCTTCACCATTTCACTCTAAAACTCTCCCATAGCAACTTGCATATCATTAATAACATTCCTTAATCTCTTTAGACAATTTCTCATCCCAAAACTTTGGGTGAGTGCAAGCTTGTGTTTGGTGTGCTAATTCAGTTCTCATAGAAAAGGCATGTCCATAGGATCAACTATCTCGTTTACCATTCATGCCCACTTAGCAGCAGGTAAACGCCAAAGGATCACACCATCAACCTCCAACAAGTGACTCGACATTTCCCGTATCTTTTCAATGAACTCATTAACCTCCTAGTCCTCCATCTCCTTCACCATCTCCAACTCTTCAAATATGTCACCATCAACTGGCACCTCAATGGGAACAGGGCTACAAGGAACAACACTAGAATATGCCCTCCTATTCTTCTTTGCCATAATATCAACCATTTGCATGAACCAAGCTTAGCTATGAGACCAAGTGTTATGGTGCTACCCTTTAGAGCACCACATGACATCACCCTTGAGCCCCAAAATCACCAAGAAACAAAGGACAGGTTCAGGTGGACTATGCCACAGAAATCATAAATCTTGCAAACAAGAAGATAGCATGGTTAGGAGCATAGCATGTCTAGATAAACATATAATGAGGGACCACAAAATACACACATGAGATACATGAACACGAACATACATGCATGTGAATCCACCAACTTAAGAAAGCTAAAATGCATCCCTATACTATATGCATCTAGCCCTAAAATTTCTCAGTGAACGCCAAACACAGAATCAAGCATACCCCATTTTAGCCCTAAAAGCAGTGAACATTAATGTACGGCATTTTGATAATATCTTGTAAACATTAATTAATTAAGATGTCAATTCACTTTATTATTAAAATCTTGAAAACTAAAATTTTGATAAAGAAACTAATTATGAGTTTGTCATCTATAGACAAAATTGCAGTGATATTCGTTATTAAAAAGCCTTTAAATATTACATGCAATGAGAAAAACAACCGGATGGAGAGGACGGGAATGTTTTCCCTCGCATCAAAAGGCACAGGGCAGGCATAGGCGAACGCGGCGACACAGGCAGACATGGAGACACAGGCGGACGCGAGTACACGGCCCAACGATGGCCTCGCTTTGAGCGATGCGCGTGCGGAACGGCATGCGGCCCTACTAGCCGCACTAAAAGGCCCTAGGGAGTTTGAGACCTGCTCGCGCGAGGGTTCGGTGATGAGGCTAAAGGTTGGTTGCCCAGCTGTCAGCACCCTAGAACGGTTAGAACGCAACTTGCTCAGCAAGTTTGTGTCGGAGGGTGCGTGGCCGCGGATGGACTTGATTTGATGATGGGTTCGGTCGGTTTGGGGGCTGGACACTGTGACGGTCAAAAGCCTGGCTGACGATCATCTCCTGTTTTGCTTTGACTCGGCGACGGATAGGGAGTGCGTCCTGGTGGAAGGGCCCTGGTTTTATGGGGCACAGGGGCTGGCGCCTTGGCGCCCAAGGGCGCATCGGGATAAGGGTCTTTTTGAGCGAGCACCAGTTTGGGTGCGACTACATGGTCTCCCCCTTGAATACTGGTTGGCAGACTTTCTGAAATCGCTAGCCAATCTCTTTGGCGAGTTCATAAAATTTGACCCATTCACTGCGAGGATGGATCGTTTCGATTTTGCAAGGTTCTGTGTATGGTGATCCCTGCACTTCGAGGACTGCGTGGACGAAATCATGCTAGACACAGACTTAGGGGAGGAAAGGATCTGGGTACAATTCAAAAACCTAGCGGCCCTGGCCTTGCCTGAGGGCATCACTAGCGAGGTTGACCAGGCGAAACAAGGTCACCCAACACCCAGGCTCAAAGAAGGTGGTTGGAAGCTCATTGGAAAGAAGGGACAGGTGGCAAAAAAGGGCTTGATGGAACCCGTAGGGGTGTCGCGGGTCTGGGTTGGGGCTGCCCCCAGCCAGGTTCCAGCCAAGGGCAACAACAGCGTGGTCCCTCCTGGCCTCGGCGGGCCGGAGGGAGGGACCTCCGGGGCCTCCTTTGGCTGCTGGCCCGGACCGCCAGCCAAGCAAACAGGATACAGCTTCTTTTGGCGCTTCGTCTAGTCCGGGCACCCGGGCAAGTTGCGCTGGCTCGCCCAACACCCCCAAGATGAGGGGGTGGGCACATCGCGGGTGGGGTTGGAACTACCGCTGCTAAGCGACGAATGGATCACCACTAGCAAGGGCTCGTCATGGCCCAAAATGCCCGATGTTGTGCAGGGGGTGCCACGCGAGAAGGGGGTTGATGTAACCTAGACGTCGACCAAGGTTGGACGTCCTGACAACGCCCACACCCGGAAAACGACCACGCAATTGGATATTGACTTGGGAGTGCAACGCACACTCTAGGAGGTTTATCACAGACGCTTGTCGGTTTCTCCATGAAGATTCTGTCCTGGAATTGTCGAGGACAGGGTACCCCGTATAAGAGAAATACCCTGAAACGAATGGTGCGCACCGAGGGGTGCGACGTGGTGTCTCCAAGAGACAAAATTACGATAGCCAGAAAATCAAGCTTTACATTGGGAGGGATGGTGCAGTCACCTGGTGCCTAGCCGGGGACGAGCTGGTGGTCTCGCTGTCCTCACCAAGACCGCCTCATCCCTGCTCGATGCGTCAAACTAGAGCATCACGGTGCACCTATCGGGACCGAACATCTGGGTCACCAACGTTTACAGGGCCCAGGTGTGGCAGGACCACATCCGAGAGTTATCCCGAGTGGTGGAGCTGATAACCCACAGGTCCAGATGGCTCCTCAGTGGAGACTTTAACCAACAGTTATACTGGTGGGAAAAGTCCAGGGACTCCGCATCGGAGCCCCTTGGGGCTCAAGAGTGCATGGACCTAATGTGTCGTACGGACCTCATAGACCTGGAGATTGAGGGATGCAGGTACACATGGAGCAACAAGCAACAGGGAGCCGCCCGGGTGCAATCCCGCATTGACAGGGTCTGGGTCAACTCGGCGCTGATGCTGGAATGGGAGGTCCATGCTTGCGGGCGGGACCATGTGGCCTTGGATCACAGAGCCATCGTCTGTCACCTGATGACAGACGTTTCCTAGGCCCCACGCCCATTCAGATTCGAAAGAACCTGGCTAACTAAGCCATGGTTGGGTGAGCTTGTGCAGTCTATCTAGTCAAGGTACAACGATACGTAGGAACCGTGTGATTTCCTCAAGAACGGCCTTCGGACACTCAAACATCAAATCAAGGCTCTAGCCGCAGAGGACAAGAACAGCTTCAAGGGGTATAGGACACAACTACAATCACACCTACAAGACATCCAGAACCAACAAGAGCATGGCGCCGATCTCGCTCAAGAGGAGCTCGCCCTCGCCCTCTTAGCGAAGCTGCAGACCTTAGACCAGGAAGAGGAGGAATACTGGCGTCAAAGAGCTCGGATACAGTGGCTCAAGGTTGGCGATAGACATACAAAATTCTTCTTTGTGGCTGCTAGGGCACATCGGGGGACCCACCACCAATTGCAATGCCTAATTCACGGCCTGGGTAATGGGGAACGGCCTAACTCATCTAGAGGCCCGAACACCCTGTTGCACTACTGGCAGCAGATCTGGAAATGGCAACACATGGACCCCATCTCCCTCTCTATCCTGTAGATCCTCACCCCATCCGACAACCAGTGCCTCATGCAACCTTTCTCCTGCGCCAAACTCCATGCTGCTATGCAGGCCATGCCGGTGGATAAAACCCCAGGGCCGGATGGGTGGCCCATCAAATTCTTCTGCAAATTCAAAGACTTGATTGGGCAGAATCTGCTTGATGCCTTTAACCAGATGCTGGCCTGGCAACAGGTCCGTAAGGAAATCAACTGCTCCTGCGTGGTCCTGATCCTGAAGACGGCCAACCCCACATCTCCAGGACATTTCCGCCCCATTGGAGTTTGTAACTCCCTCCTGAGACTTTTCTCGTAGATGGTGGTTGCCAGGATGGTGCCCCTCATGCCACGTCTGGTCGGGCAGCACCAAGCTAGGTTCGTCAAAGGCCATCATCTCCAGGATCAAGTGTTGCTCCTAAAGGAAATCCAGCACTTTTCTCAAAATTGCCCAATTCCCCAGCCTTTGCATTAAATTAGATATCACAAAGGCTTATGACTTCGTAAGCTGGACTGCCCTCAGGACTGTAATGCAGGCAAAAGGGTTTATGAAACCGTTCGTGGACTTGTGCCTCCAAATTCAAAAGGGAGGTCATTATTTGCTAGACATTGACGGCCACCTCTAGGGCTTCCATGGCACGGGTCGTGGGCTGCGCCAAGGAGACCCCTTGTCCCCGCTCCTTTTCCTCCTGGTGATGGACCTCCTGCACACATACTGCATGGAGGAAGGCGTTCATGGTCTGGACATCCACGGAATCATATGCTTAGCCACCCACTACGTTGACGATATGATGATCTTCACCCATGCAGTCATGCCCCAAGCTCGGGCGCTCCTGCGGGCAATGGCCAGGATGAAGAGGGAAGTGGGGCTGACCACCAACACCGACAAGTCCACAATTTACCTAACCCATACCCACCCCAGTGTCCACACTAAGATCATCCAGATCTTGGGGATTCTCTCTGGGAGCAAGGAGGACACGTACCTAGGAATGCCAATGCACAATTGGCACAAACAGCGAACCTGGCAGGCGCTCATAACGAAACTTCAAACACGCATGACTCACTGGGCGAACAAGTTCCTGTCCCGCAAAGGGAAGATCATGCTAGTGACTACTATGCTGGCAGCCATGGCGAGATTCGCCGCCTCCATGGCCACGCCACCATCCGGCGTCATGCAACGCATTGACGCGATCACTCGTGATTTCATGTGGTCTGGGGGTAAGGCCGGACAGAAGATGCACCTGGTTTGTTGGGAGAAGACCGCATGCACCCACCAGGCAGGCAGTGTCGACATCCTTCAATCTGCCGTCAAGGCCACATTGGGCAGGCAACGGCTTCTCCATAGAATCTCCACATCGGTCGACGACCCTCCCCAATGGGTGCAACTCCTGGTACGGAAATACCGACCCTGGGAGGCTACCACGTCTGACTCCCTGGTTTGGCGCCAACTCTGTGCGCACGTCCACACCCTCACCCACAAAGACGAGACTGCTTTGCACCCTCGCAAACTACTCAAACGACAATTCCCGGAGGATCCTCATTGGAAGCGCCTATGGAAAGGCTGCTTGTCGGAAAAAATTAAGGCTTTGGGTGGCTAGTTCTGAACAAGGCGCTTCCTATACGGACGCGTCTGCAGGCACGTGGCATGCATATTAACCCCCTCTGCCCAATGTGTAATCAAAGCGACGAGACGCACCAACACTTCGTGCATGAGTGCCACGTCGCTAGGAACTTCTGGAGTACGGCCGACCTCCCCCTGCTCAAATGCTACGGCGATTCACAGATGCTTGCCGCCTTATGGACCCTCTGGCATGCCAGGAACAATCAGGTCTTTAGAGGGACAACTATCCCCTCACCTGCTGCGATGGCTCATTGGTTCAAAAGATTGTGGGACGAAATTACGGCACTAATGGGACCGTGTGCCTATCTCGAGCCGCCAGCTACCAACATTCAAACAAAAAGTGATCTCTAGCAAATGGTTTCACGAATGGGTTGGACTACCTTGCTCCAACGCATTGCGGCGGACCCGAAGATGGATGTCCAACCGTTCTATGCAAACTGGAACGGGGAGTACACGGTGTTTCACGGATGCCAAATCCAGGTGACGGTTGACACTTTGGCTGAGGCGATTGGTGCCCTTGTAACGAGGGACTTGATTCCCCCTGTGGCTCAGTCCCAGGCGACGCCGCCGAGTTCTTCCAGGGCTCCATCCCTCGAACGGCCAGTGGCCACATCCGGGGTTCGGCCCTCTCGCCAGCCTGGTAGGCCGCGACCACGATGCTGGAGCGTTACTTCATTTAGTCGGGGTTCCCACCACAAACTCAATGGGGTGCACTTCATGTTTCTCAAGCGCATACACACCGAGACTCCTATTAACCTCCCCCACTTCCTCTGGGAATCTCTGCAACGACACTGGCCTGGCCGACACCCGGGGGTGATCCATGCTCTTTGGCGGCTTGGCACTCCGGTTCCGCCGCTCAGGCCTACGCTGGTGTATCAAAGGCAGAGGGGGAGCAGAGGTCGTCCGGCGGGGGGTGACAAGGTCTCGGCTGCAGATGTTCACCCCAGAGCAACCACGACTGGGCACGTGAGCAATGACAGGGGGTCGGTTTGAGCTGCTGGGGGAGCGCTTTCTAGGGAACAGACCCTGCCCCCGTAATGTTACAACCAGACGCTGCAATGGATTGAGAGCATCATCAGTGACCACATGACAGGTATTGCCCGAATAATTGAAGAGAATCGTCGTCACCTAGCTACTGGCCCGGGCGCGTAGTTCCCGAACCTCCAAACCCTCGAGGAGAGTCGGAGCTCGAACCATGACCACCCCAAAAGCCCCTAACGTGGGGTGGGGCGCTGGGACATGCCCGGCTCAGTCTGAAATACTGTTTCAAGGTCTGGGGTTGGGACCTTTCACCCGCTAACGGGGATGCCCTGATGCAGTCGGGACTTGCGGGGGGCCTAGGGGTTTGGGTCTGTTGTCGGTGTGGGGTCAACTGCCCTAGCCTGCGCTATACCTTTGTATAATTGTTCTTTTTGGGAATAAATTTCGCTTGATTTTTCCAATATATATATATATATTACATGCATCAAAATATGAGATGGGATCATAAACAAACATAAAAAATCCCAATAACATGTTAAACATATTATTCAAGATGGTATCAATCTTCGGCATGTCTTATTATCCATAAAATATTTTTCTCCAAATTTTTCCATGAAATAATGGAGAAAAAAATTTATTAATAAATTTTATTTTGGTGATGAGAAAAAATCTAAATCTGTTAATTTAACATATAATTATAAAAGATGATTTTAAAGATTTTAGAGTTTCAAAAGCAAGCAACAAGTTCAATTATTTTATCAACTATTGTTTGGACTTGTCGTTGGTGCAATTTTGGGATGTTTAAAACACCAGGATTCGAATCTAGGTAATACGTAAGAGCTGCTGGAAGAATATCGCAATTTCCTCTGATAAGTTTATGTATATTATATAACCATATGACAATGTAAGGTATAAAATGTCAGGGTCATATTTGCAAAAGTCGGAACACCCATGCACTAACAATAATATTCAAAGTTCAAAACTCACGTGCNTAAGTTTATGTATATTATATAACCATATGACAATGTAAGGTATAAAATGTCAGGGTCATATTTGCAAAAGTCGGACACTAGAAAAACACCCATGCACTAACAATAATATTCAAAGTTCAAAACTCACGTGCAATTTTGAGTTTATGGTTATCTTTCAGTATAACTCCCACCTTGTTTCTTTTATTGGGGCTTCTGAACAGTACTGCCGGAGTTATTATTATGCTCGTGCAATATTAAATATGATAAACAAGGTTTACTTTTCCATGCATCATACGCCATTCATTGTTATTTGTTTTCCTGTGCTTGGTGACCACTTCATAGTTCAGGTCGGTAATTTATGATGGCAAAGGTAATGGCATTTAAAGTGACTTTTTCTTTCTGTAACTAAAAAGGAACAAAAACTAAAAGTAATGATCTTAAATAAAATTAATACCATTTATTTAACCACCAGATGATCCTTTTATCGTTCAGGTGTTGGTATGGTACCTGGAATTTAAACGGATGATTTCTGCTTGGGAAATCTTCTTTGTTTTATAAGTTAATAATGACATTTTTGGTTGAAATAACAAAGTTGTTTTCCTTCGTTTTTTCCGTATAATGCTATAGAAAATATTTTGTGAATGACTCAAATGTGCTATGATTTTTAGTTTACTAGATTCTCGCAGCATAGCTCTGATAATGTTTTGTTAATCTTGTAGTCGGAGCGCTTCTTTAGTGCCCTTAAGGGCCATGGTTGTTTGTGTCGTCTTGTGGTTCTTCCCTTTGAAAGCCATGACTATAGCAGTCGTGAAAGCATAATGCATTTACTGTGGGAGACCGATACATGGCTTCAGAAGTACTGTGTGAATCAAAAAGATGATAACGCTGTTGTTGAAACTGACACTGACGGTCTGGCCAAGAAGCTTCTTGTTGCTGGAAATGCAGGGCACCTTCGAGAACATGCATCTGAAAGTTGTACTTTTCACCAAATATCAAGAGCTTTTCTGTGACAATTTATTGTACATGTTATACCTGTTCCTGGTACAGTGTGCAATAACAAAGTCCTAAACCGTAACTTTTGTACATCATGGATTTCCCTAAATAGGACTGTCAACATCCAGCTCAAGTGGCTGGTTTCCACTTTAGATTTGATGAAAGTGGAACTTAGAGTTCTCTATTCTTACCAAAAGGCAATCTATGATCTGAAGGGTAAGTGTGTTTACCAGTGATTGTGCTAACATCATCAACTTGCATTTTTACTGTTTCAACGTTGCTTAAAGGGTGGGATTGTTTGCTCAAAACTGGTGGGACACTGAATAACATATGATTCTTTGCATGAACTCCCTTGTTTTCATGGGTCGAATGATGAATAAAGGTTTGTATAAGATTGTGAAGAAAGTCACCATACTTATTATTGCTACCAATTTCAAACACTATTTTCTCACTACCATTAGGCTGTTTTCCCTCTCTATCTTATTTTAACGCTTGAATCTGTCAAGTTTTTTAGATATTCAGTTAAAATTGATAACTGAGTGAGTAGACTCACGTTCTTCATAATAGCAGCAGCATTACCACAACCGTGTCAAAAAGTTGAAACTTTGGAAATCTGTGTTTTATCGAAAAAAGGCAATTACAAATCTTGCTTACAAACCTTCCCTTGGAGCAATTTGTGACAAATTACTGGTGTGTACATTCGCTGATTCCTCGCCTAAATAATGTAAAAGTCGTGAATTCATATGAAAATTATAAAAAACCCTAGACTACATTGTTTGTTTAACATATCTAGTGTTTCATTTGATGCATCATATTACAATGATATTTTGCAATGGAAATAGCTAAAGCTGAATGTGGTGAGTTGTTTCGGCATTTTCTTTTCCCCAAATTTGCGGTAGACCAATACAAAGGGTAGTGCTAACTTTGGTTATCGCTGAGAGTTCAATGCTTATCTAGCTTTTTTCTAAATGATGTACCTAAGCGTGAACACGTCTGACGATTTGAATTAGGAGCATGTTATCATTATTTCAAATGATGGCCTTGCTCGATATTGCCAAGAAAACCACAACCTTAAAACAACCTATAAAAAGGTGTTATTGTTGAGCATGGTCAATGTGTTCCAGGAGAGACACCAAGGAACCAACTCATTCAGAAGCAAAACTGTAGATCAAGGCGTAGCATTGGAATTGTTATGTAGACTGCAGTGCAGTTCCTTGGCATAATCAAAGTGAGCAACATACATTGTGTCACCTCTAGAAGTTGTTGGGGACTTGGTTACTACAAAGTTCACCTATGTTGATAGGAAAGAAGCTCAAGCTTGAACCCATGTTTTATGAGTTAAGGAGCATGGTACCATCATTTCAAATGATGGCCTTGTAGCTGCCTACTAGCATTGCCTATTAGAACCAAATCCATAACTTCGAGCTGCCAATTCATGAGTCTTACCATTATGTTAACATATTATTGAAATATAAATGAATTGCATGATTTATCTTTGTATATTGTTGCATTTAGAAAAATATATAAAGAATGCTATGATACATATGATATATAAAGCACAAGAACAGTACATGTCAATGAAGAAATAAGTTTTTTTAATATAAATTTTATTTCTTTTTATATTAAACAATAAAACAACAAATAAAATTGTTCTTGTTGCAATTCCCTGTGGGATAATCACAACAGTCATGCATCTAACCACTCATATTGTAGTCCCCTGTGAGATACAACATTCATATACACATTCATGTTACAATCTCTTGCGGGACAAGTGCAACACCTTACAGAGTCACAATCCCTTTTGGGATAGGTGTAATACATCACACATGAAATGCATGCATAAAATGCTTCTCACTTTTGTCTTCAATGGTCCAACATCATGTTGTACAAACACAACCTTCTTCGCAACTCCAAAGAGATCAATCATGCAATTTGTATTTTTGGTATTTTGTCTTTTATGTTACACTAGTATTGGAAAATAAAATGGAAATTATGAGCTTTATTCACTATGCACACATTTAACATTGTGTTGATTAAATAGTTTTGGGTTGCGAAAACATGCCAGCACTTTGACAAAGTTTCACCACATAGTGATGCAACGACTCAAAGCACAAATAAAACTAATAAAGGTAAATACACTTATCCAAGGAAGGAGGAGCTTAATGAGAAAAGTAAAGGAAAACCAAAGGTGAGAAATGAGCGTATGCCTTGCTATTTATAGCTTTTAGGGCAAAAAGGGAAGAGTGCACTAGCTTTTCGAAGCTAGCAATGCAATGATAGCATATTGGGTCATTTTCCAATCACTTTTCTAATTAATTCTCATTAGAAAAAAAAGGTTGCATTAGCTTCAAGAAGTTAGTGCATAGCATGTGCTAGCTTCAAGAAGCTAGCACACCCCTCACTTGTTATCAAAATTTTGATTTTAATCCTAGACGAATCTAGGGTTAATGACATGTCCCAATGGGTCTCTTCAAGCCTAGAAGAGATCCAAAAGTCTTAAGACATGTTAGGACATGACTTCAATAACAAAAAGTGGGAGAGAAAAATACAATTACTAATGTGAGCACAGAAAGACTAACGCATCTTACTACACTACAAATATTATAAATTAATTGTATTACCTTGACATCCATACATCTAGGGTATATAAATGGCTATAAAATTGCCATCGAACATTTCCTCATTTGCCCACGACTAAATAAAGCTATTCCCTTAACTTTAATATACATAATACAAAAATTGGAAGTTGACATTGATGCATGATCAATGTAGAAGAGTGTTTTAAAGCTAAAATTGTCCTATTGATATGTTATGTTACTTAACAAAAAGCACTAGGACCTGGTGGTTGTAGTAGATAACCTATTGGCATGTTTACTTCTTGGGGATGCTATTGAATGGTAGTGATGTAGGGTTATCTAAAATTGCCCTTCCAAACTTGTCATGCTTACATGAAGAAGTTTATTATGTTATTGAAATTGTCCTTGTTCATGCAACTATGCTGACGTCAATCCTCTACTTCCTACTCTAAGTTCTTATTATGCCTCTTGGTCTATATGAACTTTCACTTTGTGATCTAGTGGTCAACCAACACCCTATGCAATCTTTCTTTCAACTCACTGTGTGGTGATCTACCAAAAGTCACAATATGGAGGTACCTTCTTCATTTAGCTTTGACATCTTCTTCCATGTTCTTGAATCTTTGTCAATGACAACTAACTCTTGATGACTATAGAATCAATCAAACTCTAAGGTTTTCTCATCAAAGGTTATGTTTCTTGAAGAGTACCACTTATTTTCAAGTGCATTAAAGCACCTATATCTACTTGTCTTAGATTCATATCTACAAAAGATATACTTCCTTTCTCTATCATGTAGTTTTTCCCACAAGAGCACTGGGGATCTTTACATAGCATACACATCCAAACACTTAGATGAGAAATGTTAGGTGCCTTGTCGTACAAGAGTTCATAGGATGTTTTCTCACCATTTGGAAAAGTGATAAGCTTAGGTATAGGTGGCCATGTGGATTGCTCCATTCCAATAGTAATTGGTAATAAAGACATGCTTCACCAAACATCTAAACATTTCTTGGATCACTCCATTCTTTGTCTATGCCACTCCATTACTTTTTCTTTTCTTTTTTTCATATTTACTAGTTTTCTTGAGATGTTATGGGCATTAAAAACTTCATCAAATTGATAGCTTTCAAATTTACTCCCTTTGTTAGTTATGAATTTGAATTTAAAGCCAAGCATATTATCTACCAACTATTTGAAATTTCAAAAGAATCCAAACACTTCATCTTTGGAGTGGAGGATATAGGTCCATTTGTGCCTAGCAAAATCATTAACAATCACCAAGAAATATTTACCTCCACCATTGGCACTTGTGGGCATTAGGCCCACAACATCCATGTATACCAAGTCCAATGGCTTGGATCTTCTCAATTAAACTCGAGTGTGAAAGGGTCTTTTGCTTTACTTTGAGATGTATTATAAACTCCTTGAGTTGCTTCTTAGAACTTGCATCTAATGGCTACTTGATGCTCCATAAGTTTGATGAGGTTGGAGTGGGAAGCATGATGGAGCCTTCAATGCCATAGCCTTGCAACATCATGTTGTGATGATTTTAGACTTGAACCTACATTTTTGGAGTGCATGGCCTTAAAACTAAAGATTTGGTTCTCCAATGTTGGAATCCTAGCAAATTAACCAAATGAGTTTAAGAAGATATATTCATCACCCTTAAAGACAACCTTATTAACTTTATTTGATATTTAACCAACTAAATGGAGAGAATTAGACAATTGTGATACATAGAATACATCATGGACTTGTACAAGACTACCATCATTAAGGGAAATCTAACATATATCTATTCCTTTAATTTTTATAATGTCACTTCACCAACTTTGATTGATCCATGATTGTTAGTTGCCTCTCAAAAACACATTCTCTATGGGGAATCATATAATTATAACATCCACTATCTATGATCCATGTGGAGAAATTAATCTCTTTTGACATGTAAAAGGTGGTAAAATTTCTATTAGAACCATCCCTTATTTTCCTTTGTCTTGAGGTTGAGAAGAATCACCTTCTTGTTAGCCTTGCTTGTTAGATTCTTGAATGGTGAGGTTCTCAAACTCCATCTTTTGCCAACACNATCAAGGAGTTTATAATACATCTCAAAGTAAAGCAAAAGACCCTTTCACACTCGAGTTTAATTGAGAAGATCCAAGCCATTGGACTTGGTACACATGGATGTTGTGGGCCTAATGCCCACAAGTGCCAATGGTGGAGGNCTACTTCCTTTTTTTGGATTAGCTCTTCCTCTTGAGGGATTTTGAGGATTTTGAGTTACATATGTAATTTCTTATCTATAGGCTAAATTCTTTAGCTCTTGTAATATTCTAGGACTAGAAATTAGCTCATCAAGAGTATATATGATAAGGCCTTATCATGATTCACATAAGAAAGGATAAATAAGAAAGATTCGAGTAATTTTAGTGAAAATATGATAATTTTTTTCCAAAATCCTCATCTACTAGTTCACAACATGTGCTACCTTCCATCAACCCGTTCTTAGCAAGAAACACCAAGAAATTAGTAGAATCCAAACCTAGAAGTTCGATAAAAATAATATTAACAAAAAAATACTAATTGATACTAAAACAAGAATTCAAAAAAGAAATATTTTCCAAAAGGAAGACCATAAAAATATAAGGTAAGTTAATTAAAAGATAATTAATATATTTCACAAGTATAATGGAGCACACAATAATATTGTTTCTAAGATAATGAGATTAAATCTCCCACAAGACATAATTCAACCAAAGATTAATAAAAGTTAAAGATAGACTAGGAGGCCAAAAATAGGTGGTGTTACATAAAGTATGCTTAAAGTTCCAAAATAGTAACACTATTGAAAGATCAAACTGGATTTTTAAGATAGCATGGCAAAAATGGATATACTGATAATAAAGTTAAGAGTTAAACAATGGCTTTTCAAGAACCATATAATTCTTAGATAAGCCTTGGCCACGATATGCTAAGGTTATAGGTTTGAGCCTTATTATGAGTAGTATAAGCTGTATTATTGAGTTTTATTAAGTTGAAACTTACTATACAAAATGAAGAGTTTGATCTTTAAAATAAGCAAATGCCATGGGTCGCAAGCTCAAAGCTAAGCCCAATTTTAGAATAAGCTCAAAGGTTAAAAGCTAAAGATTATTCCATAATAAAAGTATATACTTTAAGAATTCGATCCTTATTCATAAGAATTGGTTGCTAGAAGTCACGAGTTCAAGAAATTAACCTAATATAATTAAAAGCATTGTTAAAAAATATATCCTTTTATGAGTTAAGTGATGTATAATGCCACATTTGTAGTAGGTCTTTCCATCTCAATGATTTTTAAACCAACTAGATGAAAACATGCTTATACAAGGAGCAAAAGACACATGACTATTTTGGATTTTAATCTAGCTCAGCAAATGTGGAACTTGGTAGAACCAAACAATGCCATCTTCTAAAAGACATTTGATTTGAAAGGCCAATATAATGAAAAGAACTTAATTGGATAAATATGATTCTTTTAAATCCTTAAAAGGCATGATACATCAACACCAAGAAAACCATCTAGATGATATTTAAAAGCTCATGATTTTGAAGGGCCATGTCATCAAGAAGATTGACCTTATCTTTTTCAACATCTAGTGCAATGCATAGATAAAAATGATCTTTGAAAAAAGTATAAAAGATGTGATCAAAAAGGATTTTTAATCCAACTCAACAACTTAAAAATAAGAAAAAGCCAGAGTTGTCATAGTTTGAAATTTGACCATAGATAAATTTATAAAATTAGTTAACAAACATGATTAAATTATTGATGAGTGGCAAGGGACCGCTACACTCAACCATACGAATATGAGCATTTCACGCACAATCCAGTTGAACTCCGCAGACAGACTAGTTGTGGTATCTAGACAATTACTCATAGATCGCAGTTCGTTGTCTTCCCACCTAGACTAGTATTAGCTTTGTCACGTATGGTTTAGTCCAGAGTGAGGTGTACAATGTGTTCCTACACTAATGCTACTCCTAGGGATGATGGGAAATAATATCAACTAAGCTAGGAGAGAGAGGGTGATAGAGAGAATCTAAACTAGCCTAAGTGCGATGAGCATCTGTTCCTTAATCATCCGTACACATCTTGGACCTCATGCACGACTACCACTGGGATTACCAAGCACATGGCCTAGGTATGCTACTGGGTTACCAAGTAGTCACACTTAAATGCTCGTGATTGAGTCATACTCATTCCACTTTACTAGGAGATAAGGGTAGAGAGATATTAACTAAGAAAGCAATAAGTAACAATAACAATTAAATAATTAAGCTAAGTGGATGCTGCAATGATGAAGTAATCTCGATCTTTATTGCTGATCATGTGTGTGTCCAAGTACGTCACACTCGAATAAGGATGTCGTACAATTACAATCATCACACTGCAGGCATGCACTGGGAGAAAGGGTTGAGGGGAAAAATTGACAAAAAGTTCCTACCTTAATACTAAAAACTAAAAAACTTAAAACTTCCAAAACTTCTTTACCAAATCTGCCTGCCTCTTATTTATAGATGAGGAGACACGCTGCGATATCGCATACGTGATATTATGGATGCGATATCACAGCCAACAATTCATGACTCATCATACCCCCACAATTGAATGAAAACTCATCCTTGAGTTAAAGTGAGAACAAGCTCCATTGATTACATAGTGAATAGGTATGGGATTATTGACTAACTAGAATGGACTCATGCTGCAATGTGGAATCAAAACAAAATTAAGACACAACATGAAGAACGCAAAAGAAAATCCTATAACTACAAAATCGGGTGGAACTCATATAGTTCCTAGTGGCAGTGGCTCCTCCATGGGCACCTTTCCCTTGTCTTGCGCTCCAAGTCTTGGGATTTGATGGCATCGAAGTATGGCCTGGAGTTTCTACTAGCTTCTGTTTCAGAGTTTAGAAATCTAATTCGCATTCCTTGGTCTACTCGAAATGTATGTCCTTTTTTGTTAATTCCACCAATGATTTGGAAACCTTTGAAAAGTTCTCAATAACTAGTATGTCCAAGGAATGATCAAATATCTTTGACAGTTTCTAGTTGATGGGTAATTACTTGGATAATTTTAATTTTTTCAAGGTCTACCTCTATCCCTGTGTGTGAGATTTTGTGCCCTAGTACTACACCTTCTTGGACCATCAAATGGCTTTTCCACCAGTTGAGCCTCAAATTGGCTTCTACACATGTTTTTAACACTTGCTCCAACCAGTCTAAGGCTTGATCAAAGTTTGCTCCATAAGTGGAGAAGTTGTCCATAAAGACCTCCACGCCATTCCCTATCTATTGTTGGAATATGCTTAGAACTAGCTGTTGAAATGTTGCAAGGGCATTGCACAAGCCAAACAGCATCTGTTTGTATGCGAACGTTCCCCAAGGACTAGTGAACGTAGTCTTGGCTCGGTCTTCTACGGCTATTTGTATTTGGTTATATCTACTATATCCATCCAGAAAACTGTAATAGCGATGCCCTGCAATGGTGTCTAAGGCTTGGTCAACAAATGGCAATGGAAAGTGATCTTTGAATGTTGCCATATTTAGTAGCCTGAAATCTATGCACACCCTCCATTTGCCTCCCTTTTTAGGCACAATAACTAAGGGGCTAACTCATTCGCTATCAGCAATGGGGTATATGAACCCAACCTTGAGAAGCTATTTAATTTCTTCCTTAACTACTTGCTTCAGCTTAGGGTTTAATCACCTCTACAGTTGTCTTTAAGGCTTCATGGAAGGGTCTGTGTAAATTCTATGTTGGCATATCCTAGGATCTATTCCAGTTAATTCAGGATATAACCAAGCAAAGGCTTTTGACCATTTATTTATTACCTTTAGTAGTTCTTCTTTCTGTTCAGGAGTAAGCTTAGCGTTGATAATTATCAATTTTCTATTTTTAAGGAATGTGTATTCCATACCAGTGGGCAATGGTTTTAGCCTGAGGGGCTCCTGCTTAAATTTCTCAAGGATTTCCAACTTCCCTTAGTTGATATTTTCAAAGTTAAAACTTGGAAGTTAGTGGTGGACTTGCTCTAATGCATCTATGCTATCGATGTAAGCACAAGTCAAACCCTCAGTTAGTTCCATGCATATGAGTGAACTTCTTTCTTGATCAGCTATCAGCCATTGGGTGTCTTCCTATCGTGTGACTACTGCATACAGGCATCTTTATATGTTAATCACTTGTGCACAATGATTGCATGCAGGCAATGCTAAACTTTACACAAACTATGACCTCTGCATGCAATTATACCTTGTGTCACTGTATGCGATGCATAGAACTTTCTTCTTCTTGATCTTTCCGAATGTATTTTCCTTTGATATTTCTAGGGAAAGATCACAGATTCCTAGGCATGCATCGATGGTGCTTAGCCATGCTCTTCCCATTATGATTGGGAAGTCCCCCTTACCATTGTTTACCTGAATTACTAGGAAGTCAGCTAGGTACGACCACCCACAAATAGTGATAACAATGTCTTCCACCAGCCCCAATGGGACAGTGATGGACTAGTCGGCCAACTCTAGATGGATGTTGCTCTTTTTCAATGAAGGCAAGTTCTAGGCCTTGTACATTTCTTGAGAAATCAAGTTGACACCAGAACCTGAATCCAAAAGAGCCTTACACGGTGCATTTCCAATGATTTGTAAGTATATCATAGGACTCCCAGGATTAGAGAATTTCCTAGGAAGGTGGCCAGCTTTGATCCAATCTATGACGGCATGTGTTAGCATGATTGTATGCATTGAGTGCAGTGATTGGATTGAAGGGGGCTTCAAAGTTTTGATTGATACTAAGGCATCTAAGGAATCAGTTGCTTGTGATTGCAAGGGCTTGGTTTGACTGTTGGTTCTAAAGAAAGGTCTTTTCTTCACATGGTTGTTGGAACCAATAGTAGGTTGAGAGTTAACAGCCCTCATGGCATTACGTTGCTGTGG
>MNCI01004832.1:17835-33719 GCA_015680685.1 Gnetum montanum
TTAAGAAAACAAACCAAACAGAGAACTTAAATGCATATATCTTACACTCTAATTATACATTGGAAAAAGATATTAAACATGGAGACCCAGGGATTATAATAGAAAATCAAGAAGAAGAAGAAAATACATCTGGATCCCCCAAAATGAAAATACCTTCAAATCTAGATGAAGATACCTCTCAGAATGATCCAAATGAGACTATCACCAATGTTATATGTGCTACCATATGATTAATTGAATCAGTAATAGTGATAGATGGAAAATCAATGGTGTATAACCAAAGAATTATGTAGTCCATCTCCGAAATGTGTAGCCATAAGATTAGTCATGGGGAGATGCTCCATCCTGGTTCAAGAACTAGTAATTTATTTTTACAATTTCTTATCATTTTCTTATTTTTACAAAATTTTCTAATTCTTAATATGTTTTCATTTCTTCATATTTTTCTTTTCTTTATATTTTTCTCTTTTCTTGAGTCATTTCCTTTATGTTTTATGAATGTCTTTCATATTTTCATTAATAATATTACCATGTCATGATGCACAAGTCAATGCTATGTGTTGGGTTTTTGTGCTATGCTATCAAGATGATTGGGTAAGAAATTGTGTAAAGTAGTGAGACCACCTCATCCATCCCTCTAGTTCTCTGAATAAAAGGTCTTTTACATGGAAATAATTTGGTTCTTCTTTTATGAAACTAAAATTAATCAATGATCATTGTACCTTGAAGAAAGAGGGAATTACCAAGTGGGAATGGTAAGGGTGTGACCTCAAGGAAACTTATTGGATTTTTTTCTTGTCTTCCTTCATGTGGTTTATGGCTCCTCTTGGAATGTATCATTACTCCTCCATCAACCAATAAAAAGGAAGCTTTGTCTTTGCATGGTGTGTTTCCCATTTCAAAAAATACAAAACAAAAAATACAAAAAAAAAAGAAGAAGAAAAATGGAGAAAAAAAAACAACAATGGGGATTCAAAGCACACCCCTTAGACATAATAATGGGCTATAAGCATTGGTTATGGCGCTGGAAAGACATGTTACTCATGCCTGAAGGAACCCCTCTAACTAAGGCCCTTCCTTTTTTCTTCTATTTTTGGAGTGATGATTGTTCTTTGAGGTCGTTCTGGACTCATGATGGTTAGTAGGAGGGAACACATCAATGCAAGGTTACTGTTCATGGTATGGACTTTGTGTGAACTTGGATTGATAGGTATGTTGATCATTTTAATCACATTTATCATAAGAACCTATTGTGGACATGGTCAAGTACCTTACATCCCAATCTCTGCAATCCCTTCCCATTCCATTATTTACCTCACTACTGCATATGATTACAAGCCTTTTAGTTTTGTGTAGTATAGTACAACATCCCAACCATGGTAGTTGTGTGTTGTTTGGAATAAAGGCATGGTCTACATTTAACTTCTTGGGTGCACACGAACATCCATGGAAGTGGGTATGCAAGGGCATTATGATAGGAGCTTGCTTTGGGGAGGATCCACTTGCATAACTTTTGTTGATCATGGCTTCAAACTAATCTTCACATCTTCTAGAACATCAATGATAGTTTCTTTGAATTTATGCCTAATTTTGGGACTACTCATCACTTTTAATTGCTTTTTAATTTTTCTTACTTTTTTGTTAAAATATCCTTTAAGTTCAATATTTATTAGTCATCTTTTGAATTAGACCTTTGGTTTCAATTGTTTGAAAACTTGTGTTCTTTTGGAGTTAAACTTATTAGTCATTGGGGCTAGGGATGTCTGCTTTGAAATTTTGAAATTTTTCTAACATCCTATTTTCAAACATCATGATAACTAATAGTAATTGATCAAAATAATGTGAATAGCTTGATGATTTTAGTTACCTCATAGCCTTAGGCATAGTATGCTATCATAACCTTATGCTTAAATGAAAACTAAGGGATTTGAAAAGGGTTAATTATTAAGGAAAATTTACCCAAACTGATGTTGATCCTTTGGTAACTATAGGTGATGCTAAAAGAAATTCCTAAGGAAGAAGGTCTTTTGCCGAGCATGGAAATGAAGCCAAGAGAGGAACAATGGAGGATATGCCCATGGACAAATCATAGCACATACAAGATAGCAGCTTAAGCATCACATGTTTATTAGATCCATGGGATGATGAGAAGAAATTTTAGTGCATCTTTCAAGAATGTTGCATATAACTAGAGAAGCATCAACATAACAATCTAGCTTGGAAGTTTGCCACAGCTAGCAGCAACAAGAAGAATAATCTTTAGTGGATTCTTAAAGACCTTTGCAAATTTCATAATCTTCAAAGTCTATCTAGTCCTTTTGTCACTCTATCATTTTTTATGCATCCACATAAATAAAACTTTGTAATGTGGCACTCAGAGTTAGTCAATAGTTAGCATTAATCAATAATTCCATACCTTCCCAATTTTGTAAGAAAAACATGGTCCTATCTTGTTAACTTGAGGATGAGTTTTTATTTAGTCATGGGGTATGATGAATCATCACTTGGTTGGAATATCTGAAAAAAATTCAACTTTTTGATTGGCTCCAATATATTAGCCCCAATAACAAGGTCCCAATAACTGGGCCTCATTGATTGGGCCCTGTCGATGAGACCCCATTAATGCTACCCCATTGATGCATTATTTCATGCATCAATGAGGCCCTATCAACACAGCCTAGCAATAAAATCTATAAATAAATACTCAAAAATGTGTTTATACAATTCTTTGGTTAATAGAGTAGCCAAACTCTTGTAGTTTTATTCTGTAATCTTCATGAATAGTTAGTGAGTGCCTGTAGTGTGGATTTAAGTTAGCTGTATGGAATCTTATTTGAGTGGTTATGTACCTTGACACATTCCATGATAAGATTGAGATTGATTCTTATTCATTGCAACACTTTGACTTAGATTAAATTTACTTTTGATGTAATGTATATTCCATGTACTTAGTTAATATTTATGTTTCGATGCATGTTAATGAATTGGTAGAATAAGTGTGACCAATTTCAAGCATAAACATGTATTCATGTTGTAATTCCAGCAGTGTTATTGCTTGGTTCACCTAGTAGCATAGCACTTGGTAATCCCAGTAGTGGATACATGGGTTCAGGATGTGTACGGTAAGCTGGGAACAGACACTTATCACCTGTAGGCTAGTTTAGACTTTATATTTATGTTGTTAATTAGATTAAGTAATTGATTTCTTTATTATCGTTAGGAGAAGCATAAGGCTAAAACACATCAATTATCATATGCCTCACTCTAAACTAAATCATACGTGACAAAGCTACCACTAGTCCAAGTGGGAAGATAGTGAACTACGATCAAGACATAATGATCTAGATGCCATAACTAGTTCCATCCATGGACGTAGACTAGATCATGTGTGAACACTTGTGATTCGTATGGTTAGGTGTAGGGGGTACCTCATCGCTCATCACAAAGGAAGCCATCATAAACCTTCAAATCAAGTGTTAGATGAGGAAATAAGTTTCAAATATGTAAGAAACCTTATATGATCTTTAGTACTTAAAGGATCCAACAAAGAAATAAGTTACCCTTGCTAAATCTATCAACCATTACATATAACCTTATAAATCTATGTTTGTATAAGCTAAAATTTCAACATGGAAATGTAAATATCTATTAAACTTAAGAAAAATTGAGATTTAAAATTGAAAGAAATGAGATTTGTGAGTAAATTTGAGAGTAAATATAAAATTGTAAGAAACCATTGAGAGTAAATTATGAAAATTGTGTGAAAATCATGAGGATAATGGCATGAATATTGATGAGCGGTGAGGTATCCCTACACTGAACCATATGAATACGAGTGTCCATGCACGATCTAGTCAAATTCCAAGGACTAAGTGCCTATGCACCTTTGTGGAACAAGAATGGGTTGGTTAATCGTTATCTTCCCAAGCTTACTTGTATGTCACGATTGTATGGCTAAGTAAACTTGAGGCATATGATTTTTATGGCTTTTATGTGTTTTTTATGTCCTATGCTAATAAGGGAGGAGAGAGATAACTAAGTGACTAGCTTAATTTAACTACTCATTAACTAGGTTCTAACTAGTCCTAACACTAGTATCCATTCCCAGTTGCCACACACATCCTGAACCAATGCAACACTACTGGTATTACCAAATGCTAATCGTTACTAGGTTACCAAGCGTTACATGCATACTTGAAGTGGTCATACTGAGTGTATTTACTTAGGAGAGTTATAGGGTGAGAGAGAACATTAATTAGCTAGGAAAGCATTATATAGCTGAAAATAACATTAATTAATCTATTCGGAATGCTGTAAGGTTTATCACAAATTTCTTCTTTATTGTCGTACGCAAGGTGTGCTCAACTACACAATGTTGGAATAAAGATCCATTCACTTTATGAATCCTACTATAGGCATGCAGAACTAATTCTAACTCTGAGAGGGAGAAAAGGCAAGAGTTTGGCTAAGGAACTAACTAATCTATTGCCAAACCAAGGGCACCCACCTCTTATTTATAGGTGAGGAGGCAAGTCCTGATATTAGGTATCCAAAATCGCATGGTTGGCTTTGATATCGCAAAACCGATATCATGGATGCGATATCGTGGCCTCAATATCATGGTTCATCATACCCCCATGACTGAATGAAAACTCATCCTTGAGTTCCTTACAAAATATTGGGAAGGTATGGGATTATTGACTGAATGATGACTGATGGTGGAATGGGATGACAGACTCAATGTGCCCAGTGAATGGATCGAAAATACCATACATTACAACATTAGTGTTCATGACCATTGTTGTGAACACTATACATAAATGACATCCAAGCCTTTATTTAATAGCTTGAAGAGAAAGAGATAGAGAGAAAAGAATGAGGCATGATGCTGCTAATGATGAGATTGTGCCTTCCATTGTTTATCCATAACCATGCAATCAGACTTGTTCCCGACGTAAATGCTCTAGCTCTAGTCCATCTCGAGTGCTTCCTCCTACCCCAGTCCATTGTTTGTGTAATCATCATTTGCACACATAACACAATCATGAATGAGCAAGGATAAGTAAACCACAATGCAATTGATATCTTGCCTCAATATAAAGCGTATTGGCTGGGTTGTGGTTATGGCAGAAACTGGGTTAGAGGTTTATTACTGATAATGACCCAAGGTGTAGTAGTAGACTGGAGAAATTGAAAAACTTGTGCTATGGCCCCCATGACTAAGAGTGAACCTCTGGTAGTAATAAGATGGAAAAAATATAAGGAACAAGAAAGATGGAAAAAATAACAATGGCAACGCCAATAAGATGGATGTCAAAGATGGGGATGAAACAAGAAATGGTTGATTGTAGAGAATTTTTTTAAAAAAATTAATAATTGCACCAAAAAGAAATGCCAATGGGTCCTCCCCAAAGTAGGTTCATGCCCTTTATGCCATAATAAACCCACAAACCAAAGAGTCCATAGGCTCTAGGAATGTCATTTGGAAGCAAGAGTTAAAAACTTACTGACAAGAATTTACCAAGGAAAAACAATGCATCAATCAAGATATGGACTAACCATAAAACCAGCAATGAGGTTGAAAATGAAAAGAAACATGGAGAGAAGAAATGGAATGGAATCCCAAGAGAAAGGTTGTGTAAAGCCCCTTGTGTATGTCATGGTTAATGTAAGTAAGTAGAACTCATTCTAAATCTAGACTCAAACCAACCACATTCAATGACCTCGCATCAATACACTTGGCCAATCCATCAACTTGAAGCAACAAGAATGCCTCCACAAAGAGTGACCACCATCCCAAGGAAAGCGAGATGGAGAAGCAGGAAGCGAGAAAGGGCCTTAGTTAGAGGGAACCTTCAGGCATAGGCAACATGTCTTTCCAGTGTCATAACTAGTGCTTGTAGCCCATATTGCTTTATTATGTCTAAGGGGTGTGCTTTGAATTCTCACCTTTTTTTTTTACATGAGAACCACATCATGCAAAGACTTATTTTATTTACTTAGCTTCTTGATATTTGATTGATGGCAAAATGGCGAAAAACCAAAGAAAAACATCCAAGCACCCAAGAGAATGGCCAACACAAATGCATCGAATCCCCTTGAAGCCATACCCTTTTTATCCATTTAGTCCTTCCTCAGTTTGAAGAATACCAAGCCACCAATTTATTAAGAAGTTGATTAGAAAAAAGGGACTATACAATTCCAAGCCAAGGGAGATCACCAAGTTGAATGAAGGAATGGACAACGTGGACTCATTGTCTGTTTTATCAAAAGAACCATATCATAATATCAGCATCATAATTTAGAGGTAAAAAGAAAACATTAGCAATCAATAGTATATAATTCAATCCATCATCATGAGCACTTATTGAATGATGAATAAAAGTAAATCGAGCAAATAAAAAAAATAGTGAAAATGTGAATGATGGTATAAAAAAAAAAGCAAGATTGAAAAATGTGCAAAAAAAAAGTGTGTAAAATAAAAATACAAAAATAAAAAAAGAACTGAGAGCCTAGAATGGTTGGCATAGGTGGCCATCTCCCCCATGACTGAGTTGAAAGGAGGAGATCCAAAATAGTGAGAAGGGTTATCCACCAATAGAGGTAGCATGAGTACTGGCTGTCCTAATCTCATGGAAAGGTTTAGTTTGTTGGCCGTTGACCAATAATTTCTTATTTGGGCTTTTAGGTTTGTATATTTTCATGGCCCTAGAAGGAAAAGTTGCATGGATAATATAAAGTCCTTCCTATAGTGTTTAAAATTTAGTGCATTGTAGCACATGTGTGGGATTCTAGTAGAAAACCTTATCTCCTGGTTAATATTTAACTTTCCTAATCCTTAGGTCATGACATTGTTTATTGAATGCCTTGTGTAGTTCATTAGATGACAGGGTAGCTAGTTGGTTCTCATCTAGCAAGTTAAGGGTTATTAACCTTTGTTTTTGTGCTAGATCAAGGTCAAGGTTGAGATCACATGCTGTGGATAGTGTATGGATCTCAGTTTGAATAGGAAGTGTTAAAATATTTTTGTACACTAACTCATAGGGGGAGTAGCATGTAGGGAGTTTCCATGTGGAGTGATACACCCAAAGAGCATCATTTAGTTTAGTGCTCCAATCTCACCTATACTTACTAATGGTTCTTGTCAATATCTCTGTAATCTCCTTATTAGTGACTTTAGCTTGACTATTTTCTTAGGGATGGAATGTGTAGTCAATTTATGCTCAACTGCTAAGCATTGCATTAATTTTTGAAAAGTTGCACCTATGAAGCATGTACCATTGTCTGAAATAAGTGCATGTGGCACATCAAACCTGTTTACAATCTATTATTGAACAAATCATGTAGCTATAGATGATATACAATCTTTACCAATAGTTTCTTCAACACATTTTTTTAGGTAGTTAATGCCAACAATAATATAAGTTTTTCCATTGGACATCAGTGTAATGGGGCCCATAAAATCAATTCTCCAAATGTCGAAGGGTTCTAATGGTTAAATCCATTGTTGTGGGCCCTCCATTCTCACTGTCATTCCCCCATCATGTTGACAATGCTTACAAGATTGGAAAAATTGATGGGCATCCCCATACAATGTAGGCCAGTAATATCCTACAAGCAAGATCTTGATGGTCATTCATCTCCTAGTATAATGACCCCCACAAGGATCCTCATGAGCGTCTTGGAGAACTCACAGTTGATCTATATCGGGAACACACCATTGAACCAATTGGAACATACTTTGTAAAGTTGCCCATTGATCTCCATAAAGTATTTGGCTCAATGAAGAAACTATTATTTCTTCTTAAGGTCTAACTCTTGTGGTGTTTGTTGGATAAGGAGATAGGTAAGAATGCTACTATGCCAATTTGTCTTTGTGGGTGATTGATTATTCACTACATCGGCAAAGAGGAATTCATTAGGAAAATAATTAGAAATTGGATACTCATCTTCTTTATTGTCGCATTGCAACCAAGATAAATGATCAACAACTATGTTCTCGATGCCTTTGCGATCAATCATTACTAAATTGAACTCTTGTAAGATTACCAGCCATTGTATGATACAAGGGCTTACCATTGGCTTATTCATGAAAAACTAGATTGCACTATGGTCTGTATGTACAAATACTTTATAACTTAATACATAGTGCCTAAACTTTTCTAGTGCAAACGGTACAACCATTAATTCTTTCTCTATCATAGTGTAGTTAATTTGTGCACCAGTGATACTTCTACTTGCATAGTGGATGTAATAAGGATGCTTCTGGTCATATAACTATGTAAGTATAGCTCCTAAGGCATAGTTGGACGTGATAGTCATGATATGGAATGGTTTGGAGCAGTTAAGAGCTTGTAGAATGGGTGTTTCTACTAGCTTTTGTTTCAAAGTTTAGAAAGCTAATTTGCATTCCCTGGTCCACTTGAGAGGTATGTCCTTTTACATTAATTTCACCAATGGTTTGGCAACCTTTGAAAAGTTCTCTATGAATCTCCTATAGTAACCAGTGTGTCCAAGGAATGATTGGATATGTTTGAAAATTTCAGGTTGATGGGTAATTCCTTGGATAACTTTGATTTTCTCGAGGTCTACCTCTATCCCTGTGTGTGAGATTTTGTGCCCTAGTAGTACACCTTCTTGGACCATCAAATGGCTTTTTTACTATTTGAGCCTCAAATTGGTTTCTACACATCTTTTTAGCAGTTGCTCTAATTGGTCTAAAGCTTGATCAAAGTTTGCTCCATAAGTGGAGAAGTCGTCCATAAATACTTCTACACCATTTCCTATCTATTGTTGGAATATTCTTAGAACTAATCGTTGAAAATGTTGCAGGGGCATTGCACAAGCCAAACAACATCTATTTGTATGCAAATGTTCCCCAAGGAGTGGTGAATGTGGTCTTGGCTTTGTCTTCTAGGGCTATTTATATTTGGTTGTATCCACTATATCCATCTAGAAAACTATAGTAGTGATGCCCTACAATGGTGTCTAAGACTTGGTTGACAAATGGCAATGGAAAGTGATCTTTGAATGTTGCCATATTTAGGAGCCTAAAATCTATGCACACCCTCCATTTGCCTCCCTTTTTTGGCATAATTACTAAGGGGCTAACCCATTCACTGTCAGCAATGGGGTATATGAACCTTGCTTTTAGAAGTTGTTTGATTTCTTCCTTAACTACTTGCTTCAGCTTTGGGTTCGAACGTCTTTGCGGTTGTCTTCGAGGCTTCATAGAGGGGTTGGTGTAAATTCTATGTTGGCATATCCTAGGATCTATTCTAATTAATTTGGGATATTAGCAAGTGAAGGCTTTCGATCATTTATTTATCACCTTCAATAGTTTCTCTTTTGGTTGTGGAGTAAGCTTCGAGTTAATAATTACTGGTTTTCCATTCTTAAGGAACATGTACTGCATACAGATGGGTAGTGGTTTAGCTCGAGGGGCTCCTGCTTAAACTTATTAAGGATTTTCAACTTCCCCAAGTTGATATTTTCAAGGTCAAGACTTGGAAGTTGGTGATGGACTTGCTTTAATGTGTCTATGTTATTGATGTAAGCGCAAGTCAAACCCTTAGTTGTTTCCATGCATATAGTTGAACTGTTCTCTTGATTAGCTGTCAGCCACTGGGTGACTTCTTATCTTGTGGCTATTTCATACAAGCATCTTTGTATATCAGTCACTTTTGCACACTAATTACATGTAGGAAATGTTAAACATTACACAAACCATGACCTCTACACGTAATTACACCTTGTGTCACTGTATGCATTCCTTTGATATTTCTAGGGAAAGATCATGGGTTCCTAGGCATGCATCAATGGTTTTTAGCCATGCCCTTCCCATTATGATTGGGAAGTCCCCCTTACCATTGTTCACCTGAATCACTAGGAAGTCAGCTGGGTACAACCACCCACAAATGGTGGTGATAATGTCCTTCACTAATCCCAATGGAATAGTGATGGACTAGTTAGCCAAATCTAAATGAATGTTACTCTTTTTTAGCAGAGGCAGGTTCTAGGCTTTGTACATTTCTTGGGAAATCAAGTTGACACCAGAACTTGAATCCAAAATAGCTTTGCACGCTTCATTTCTAGCGATTTGTAGATATATCAAAGGACTCCTAGGATTAGAGAATTTTCTAGGAAGATGGTTAGCTTTTATCCAATTAGTGAAAACATGAGTTCACATGATTGTATGCATTGAGCGTAGTTTTTGGGTTGAAGGGAGCTCCGAAGCTTCAAGTGATAGTGAGGTGGTTGAAGAATTAGCCGATTGTGATTGTAAGGGCTTAGTTGGACTGTTGGTTCTAAAGAAAGGTATTTTCTTCATGTGGTTATCAGAACCAACAGTAGGTTGAGCGTTAATAACCATTGTGGCATTATGTTGCTGCAGCTAGGTAGGGATTTCACCTTGCATAGCTGGAGTAGGTGGTAATGGAGTTAAATGTGGAAGAGGTGCAACCGGATGAGAAGGATGGTATGTTTGTTGAACCTCGCCCCTAGGAGAAGGAGTCCTATAGTACTCACAAGCTTGGTAGTGAGGTTGAGGAGTAACGTGACCAGTAGAGTCACATGGAGAGACTGGTTGCTGCACATAATATCCATACAAGTTAGGTTACTGATAAGGATACTGTTGCCTTGGCGGTGGCATTCCCCATGATTGTGGATATTGCCACTATTGACATTGCTCGATTAGTTGTTGCGGAGTTCCACTTGGATAATACATTAAGGGTTGGTGGAACTATCTTGAGTTACCTTAAGGATAAGGTAACCTTCAAGGTGTTTGCCTTTTATTCAATCGTGGATTGAGTGCATACATCCCAGACTCTTGCAAATGTGAGATTATAGGGCAACATCTCTTAGGATGGTCATATTGCCATATCTTGCATCCGCTATCATTATCTGTATCTAAGTCCACAACTTCTTCAATGATGGCAACTTTGCTCTTACCCTTGTTAGGTGCATGTTCAGTTTCTCTTTTTTTTTCTTTTTTCGTGATCACTACCTTGCTCTCTAGACTCCTCTACTATTTTAAGAATGGTTTGAAATCTATTATCTAGGGAGTCCCACATTTGGTCTACCTTTGCTAATACTTCTGATGTTAACTTTTGGATAGGAAAAGTTTTCCTATTCACCATCTCTTCTAGTGGTGACTCTTCTTCATTCTCACAAAATCATACTCTCCTCTTTTGGAGGGAAGTATCTCTATTATATTCTTCCACACTTTCTATCTTCTGTAGCTCACCTTCTTCTTTGGAAACTTACTCCAAAAGTCTTTGAATTTGATGGGACTTAAGCTCGGATAGTCTCCCTTGGGCATAAGTCCCAAGGATTCTTCGTGTTTCATGCCTAAGCCCATCTACGGGATGGCATAGTTGATCCCATTGCAAATAACCATGGCTAGGGCAACAATGTAATAGTGCATAGTATTAGCCCATAGCAACATCCAAGGGTTCATGGCCTCCTTGCTTCCATCCTTGGATTTTCTTTCATAGTTTGGACACTTGGGAGTACGTTTGGTACTTATTGTTGAACAATTCTAACATAGTAATCCACCTATGAATGGATTCTAGTTCTAAGGATCGGTACCAGCTTTCCGCTTCTTTAACTAGTGTCCATGGGAACAACTTAATTTTTTGCCATTTGTTCTCTATATTTTGTTAGGCACACGCATCATGGAATGCTTGTAAATGATTTTGAAAATTAGTGTTATACCCCTCTTCAAATCATGGGATGTTGGTCATATCCAATCTCTTGATCCTAGTATCTTTTTAGTGCCTTTTTGGAACTCTAACAGCCTCAGTTATGTCTAGCATACTTTGAGTAGTGAGTAGGGATTCATCATGATCATATTTCCTATGGCGTCTATGATGCCTATGTTGTTCCGTACTCTCCTTTCTTCTATGTTGTGATTCTCTAGAGTGTTCTCGTCCCCTTTCCTAGCTATTTTTTCTATGACTTTCACTTCACCTACCTTTATCCTCATCATCCTTTCCTTTATGACTACATCCAAATACTAAAGGAGAGTGTGAAGGAGATGATGAAGGGGAAGAAGAAGGAGAACCATTACTATGATGATGTCTACTACCTTCTCTTCAGTAGTCTCGGCCTCGATCGTGATCATGATCAAAATGTCCACCCTTATCATGTGATTGCGTTCCTTTTTTGGACCCTTTGTGTCCGTTGGTATTAGCACCTGGGTTATGAATAGTGGAATGAAGGTTCTGATACACAACCCCTTAACCAAAGTCAAGGGGAGGAACATCATTGTGTGGGCGACTGCTTTAGGAAAGTTCACCACCCTCATTTTTGCTCAGGACATGTGGGACATCTTGGGACCACTTACCCTTCAAAGACTTGTGATATCTCTCTTGTTGCAAGTCCCTTTGACATTGTGCCTCTATGGGGCAGTATTCTCTCGAGTCATGGTCTTGCACAATGTATTCTATGTGTAACTGTTGCATGCCAATTCATGTGAGAGCATGGAGAAGCATGCTTGGGACTAAACGATCGGGAGGTAACACTATGTTACCTTCTAAGTCTTGCCAACACAATTGTTCATCTTGATGGAGAATAAAGGTGAAGTCTGGTATATACTCATTAGGATGAATATATACCACAAATTGTTGAGGGACTAGCAGATCAACGTCATGTGTATTACATTGCTGATTATTTCCTATATCTGACCTAGGTGATGAAGCGCTTTTGTACAAAGAAGAAGACATACTTGTTTATTTAGTGTGCAGTGTATTGTTATATATATATATATTTTAACCAACCCTAAGGGTTCATTCCAACGATATGAAATATTTCCTAAGTTCTACTTAGTGCACAAACAACAAAGTCCCTAGCAACGGTGCCAATGATGAGTGGTGAGGTATCCCTATGTTCAACCATATGGTCAAATTCCAAGGACTAAGTGCCTATGCGCCTTTGTGGAACAAGAATGGGTTGGTTAGTTGTTGTTTTTCCAAGCTTACTTGTATGTCACGATTGTATGGTTAAGTAAACTTGAGGCATATGATTTTTATGGCTTTTATGTGTTTTTATGTCCTATGCTAATAAGGGAGGAGAGAGATAACTAAGTAACTAGCTTAATTTAACTACTCATTAACTAGGTTCTAACTAGTCCTAACACTAGTATCGATTCCCACTTGCCATACACATCCTAAACTAGTGCAACGTTGCTGGGATTACCAAACACTAATCGTTATTGGGTTACCAAGTGTTACACGCATACTTAAAGTGGCCTTACTAAGTATATTTACTTAGGAGAGTTGTAGGATGAGAGAGAACATTAATTAACTAGGAAAGCATTAAATAGCCAAAAATGACATTAATTAATCTATTTTGAATGCTGAAGGTTTATCACAAAGTTTATCTTTATTACCGTATACAAGGTGTGCTCAGGTACACAATGCTCGAATAAAGATCCATTCACTTTGTGACTGCTACCGCAGGCACACAAAAATAATTCTAACTCTGAGAAGGAGAAAAGGCAAGAGTTTGGCTAAGGGACTAACTAATCTATTGCCAAACCAAGGATGCCCACCTCTTATTTATAGGCAAGAAGGTAGGTCCCGATATTAGGTATCTTACATCGCATGGTTGGCTCTGATATTTCGGACCTGATATCATGGATGCGATATCGTGACCCCAATATCATGGTTCATCAAATACAAAAATGAGAATCAATTTATTATGAATCAAAACATTGAGAAAATGTAATAACAAGAAACTCTAAAAAGATAAAAAATTAAAAAGAAAGAAAATGTTAAGAACTTTAACACTTTTCTTCTTCAATCTCTTCAATTGTTTTAGAAAGAAATAAAGCTTCAATACATTACAATAAGATTAATATACCCTATTTATAGTTGAGTGGTAGAGAATTTTGCCAAATTGGGCATCAATACAACATAAAGACTCATTGTTCCCTCTTTACATTATGGGAAAGGTTCTCATGGCTGTTTGAACTAAAATCCATATATAGGAATAAAATATAATATCTAACTTCTAACTTTTATGGGGTCCTAATCACAATTATTAAAACATAAATTTAGGACATCTTAAAGAACTTTGAAACATCAACAATAAACATAAACTAAGGAGTCAACATTAGAGATTTTACCTAGGCATAAGGTTCCCAACATGGGAAACATTTCATAGTATGTATAACAAAATTCTTTTCAAATATCCAACATGTTTAATAATGAGGTATCAGTGTAGTCGTAAGACTCTTTTGTTAGAAACTTCAAGTTATAAGTTTGATTCTAGTAGGCAATAATGAGTTATTAAGTTTTAATTTTACTATATGTATTAGGGGTAAATATTTATGAAAAAAAGGTTTCAAGTGCCAAACCAACCAAAATCCCCCCATCATCAATATCTTGTAGAAAATATGACTTCTACACAAGGCACAGTGGAATAACTTTCACATTCATGTTCATGCTCTTAGGCAAAAATTTGTTACACAAGCATTTTTCGGAATAATTGAAGCATAGATACATCCCAAGATATATAGTCCAATAAGAAATTTATAACTCAATGGACTATCATATGAAGTGATGATAAGATGCTCATTTCTCAAGTTAAAGACCTAGATTTGAGCCTAGACACAACCACTTGAAGAGGTTAGGCTTTTACTCATCTACCAACCCTTTTAAGACCTCACTTATTGGGATGGGCATCATCGCTCCAGGTGATGATCCTTTCGAACTTTATAACTTAGCATTGCCCACCATAATTGAACACGTGAATAAAGCTTTCAAATCAAGAGTTTTCCCACTAGGCTAACACCTCATTATTCTATTAAAGCTAATGTCAAGATGTACAATTTCATAATATTGTATGTTGTTTTAAACTAATAAATGATTAAATTTTTAATTTAAAGTAAAATAAGAAATAATTAATAATGTAAAATGATGTTAAAGGTGTTCGTAAGTAAATGAATTATAGACAATGATCTTTTCTTTTCTTTTCTTTTCTTTTTGGGTTGTAAAGATTAGAGTGATCCTCCATTATGAAGAAAACATTTTGTAGATATTTCATTCCACTATATTTTTCTTTAGGATTTTACTTATCTATCAAAATCTTAACCATTACTTTAATACATTAACTTACATTTTTAGTCTAATGGTTGGTACTATTTACTATGTTTGACCCCAAAAAAATATTAACAATGAGTAAAGAAAAATCAAAGTACATCACAAGCTTGATATTGAGTAGATATCATCATAATTTTTTTTAAAAAAAGGTAAGACTATCTACTTAAGTGTAAAACTTTATAATTGATACCATAGGACATCTAGATAATATGAAACTATCATTGCAATTAAGTAATATAATGATATATAATATTAATATATCCATTGATCAAGAATAATGAGGTGTTAGCCTAGTGCTAAGACTCTTGATTTGAAAGCTTCAATTCATGGTTTAATTATAAAAGGCAATGTTGAGTTATAAAGTTCTAGTTGGACTACCCCGCAATATTAATATACAGATTGGAACCAAACCTATCACTTGTATATCATAATTTGTATTCTTTAATCAATTGAGCAATGCCTTACTAATCTTCTAACTAGTAAATTTGGAACTTGCAAAGAATGGGTGTTAGATTTCAAGAAATATATATATCAAAAATAAAAATTTAGAGTAAAAAAGCATAAGAGTACTATAAAGAGAAGAAAATCCAAATCAACAAAAAGAAAAGGACTAATGATTTTTGAGATGCCTTTTCAAGTTTACATCCTTACAACCAATCCTTAAAACCTTCCTTTTTAGGGTAGGAAAATAGATATTCCATTAAAAAATTAACATTGAGTGAAGATGGAGGAGACCCCACCCTATCAATAGAATCAACATTATCAAAATATATTTTCTCC
>MNCI01004832.1:56563-123013 GCA_015680685.1 Gnetum montanum
ATTTAGATAGTGAGCCCATTACACCCACTCATCCATTCTACAAATAAGAGGTTCTGTTCGAGGGTACAGTGATATTCTTGAAATTCTTAAAACTTAAAATTAATTTTGTGTTCATTGTACTTGGAATGAAGAAGGATGGACCAAGAGGAAATGATTAGGGTGTGACATCAAGGGGACTTGCGGATTCTCTTTGGTGACGTTTGTGGGAGTTATCATGCAATGTGGTTGTACTAAGATCCTTGTAGATCTAATGAAAATAGGAGTAAGAGTAACCAAAAGGGCACTCAAAAATCAAATGCTATTCTAGGGGGTTCCACTGGAAAGACATGCACCCATGCCTAAAGGTTGGTGGCTTCTCTAGATCTAGTATTCAAAAAGAAAGAAAGAGAGAGAAAAAAAAAGTGCCACAAAACAAAAATCACTCCTCCTTTGAACAAAATGCCAAGTGATCGTACACCTTGTTGTTTTGGTACTCTCATAGTCACTCATCATGGGATGAAATAATGCGGTCTCACTGATTAGAGGAATGGACTTGGTCCTGATCTTGGAATGATGGGTTAATGACACCTTAATCATGCTTTACAGATAGGATTCATTGTGCCTTGAGTCAATTAGCTCACATCCCAATCTCTGTAATCCCTTCTCCAGTTCATTCCATCTCACTGTTCATGTATTTGTGACTCATGTCTTGTATAGCGTTGAATTCATACCTCATCATGGTGGTATCAACATGTGTGTGTTTTGTTGCATCAGTATAGATTACATTTAACCCTTCTAGTGCCTACGGACATCTTAAGGTGTGGTTATGCAAGGGCATATAAGTTGGAACCTGCTTTCGGAAGGACCCACTTGCATGACTTTTGTAATTTGTACTTGTTGCACACCACCACATCATCTTATACCCTCTGAGTATTTCATTGGCAAATCTATTCTTTCCTTTGTCATTATTTTATCAAATGTTCCTCAAACTAGGTCCGACATTAAACTTTTAGGGAAAATTCCTTGAAAAATTTTTAACTCTAAAATCATACTAAGTAAAGAATTCAACATTTATTAAAGGTAATGAGTAAGGTATGAAATCACTGACCTTTTCTCAATAACCTTACTAACAATTGATTTTTGTGTGATTATAGATGGCCCCTAAAAGAAGACAACAAGGAGGACCTTCTCAAGGTGCAACCGAATAACCTAGGGGAGATAGAGGTCAAGGACCTCATGCAGAGTAGAAGGAAATCATTTAGTATCCATCATGATACTCCTGTTACTACATACTCTATCCATGAAAAGGGAGGTGAGGTCAAGGCCCAAGCCTATGAAGAGGAACAACGGCTATTTGCGGCATGGCATGTCAAGGCCAATCAAGTGTTCCTATAGCTGTCGTGTCCATGAAAAGTTCCGACTCCATCAAGCATTGGAACATCAGCATGGATAGCTCATAATCCTAAAATAGAAGAGGAGAAACATCAGGTACTTCTTCAATAGTATCAATCTCAAAATCCTAATGCACAGGACAAAAGAAAGACACCTATGGAGGAGCCACCACTACCAGGAACCCCATGAATTCCAAAGTTTTGTAATTCTGTGTCTGTATCCAAATTTTGTTTAATTCTCCACTGTGGCATGAATAAATTTCTAGTTAGTCAATAATCCAATACCTATCCACTATGTATTCAATTGAGCTTGTTCCTCACCTTCTTTGACTCGAGAACTAGTTTTTACTCAGTCGTGGGGGTATGATAAAGTGCTATATAGTTGATGCATTTACTAGATCACGTATACGCGGCCCCATTGATGTAGCCTCCCTACGTCAACGTGGCCCTGTTTATGCAACCACCTATCTCAGCCTATAAATAAGAGGGCCTTCTGCCTCATTTAGGAATCCATCTTTTAGTTGTAGTGAAGCTCTTGCATTTTGTTCATGCAGGAGATAGATTATTTTTCCAAGTGCATGCCCGCAGTGTCATGCTTGTAATTGTATGGCCCCTTTATTTAAGTGTGACGTACTTGGACGTGCACATGATTGGAAATTAAGATCAAGATTACTTCGTCATTGTAGCATGCACTTAGTTTAATTTTTTAATTATTATTGTTATTTATTATTTTCTTAGTTAATATTTCTTTATCATCATTTACTATTCTTGTTGTCAAATGCGGAATGAGTACAACTTTATCATGAGCATTTAAGTGTGACTACTTGGTAACCCAGTAGCGTACCTAGGATCTATACTTAGTAATCCCAGTAGTAGTCATGCATGAGGTCCAAGATGTGTATGGATGATTAAGGAACAAATAATTATCACACTTAGGTTAGCTTAGACTTCATTTCCTATTACTCATTAGTTTAATCAAGATTACTTTCCATTGTCTCTAGGAGTAGCATTAGTTTAGGATTACATCATACACCTCACTCTGGACTAAACCATACATGACAAAGCCAATACTAGTCCATGTGGGAAGACAACAAACTACAATCAACGTGTAACAATTTAGATACCACAAGTAGCCTATCCATGGAGTTTGACTAGATCATGTGTGAATGCTTGTATTCGTATGGTTGGACGTAGGGGTACCCAGCCGCTCATCACTTACTTAACCATACATCGTGACAACTACAAGTAAGTCTGAGAAGACAATGAATAATTAACCCTAAGTGTTCCATGAGGCGTGTAGGCACTTAGTGTATGGAGTTCAACCGGATTGTGGGTGTAACGCTTCTATTCATATGGTTGAGTGTTGGGATACCTCACCACTCATCATTGGCGCCATTGCCGGGGACTAAGTGTTTGTGCACTAAGTAGGAGATAGGAAATCGCTTACATTGTTGGGAGCTTAAACAAACCTTCAGGTTAATCAAAAGAAAAATTTATATAATGGTCAATTAGCACACTGATAAGACATAATGTCTTCTTCTTCTTATCATAAGAGCAATACACCACCTAGGAATCATATAAAGAATAGTCGGCAATCAAAAACACATAGCCTAAATCCGCCAGTGTCTGAACAATATAGGGTGGTATATACTCATCCTGATGAGTATATACCCAATTTTACCTTTATCCTCCATCAAGATGAACAGATGCATTGGAGAGACTTGCAAGGTAACATAGTGTTACCTCTAGATCACGAGTCCCCAACATGCTCCTCCATGCTTTGGCACAGATCGACATGACTCAGCTCTATGTTGAATATGTTGCAGAAGACTTTGACATGAGGGATTACCATCCCAGTGTTTTACAACATATGAGGGACTCAAGGTAGGAGAGCCAACATACACTATTGAAGGGCAAAGGGGTCCCACATGTCCTTAGTGAAATAGAAGATGGTAAACCACTCATAATAGGTTCTCTATCAAATGAGGAGGTAGGGTATCAGAACTTATGATCAATGATACATAACACTGGTTCTGATCCCTGTGAATGCCAACTGTTTACAAAGGGAACAACAACTCATGATAAGGACAGGCACTTAGATTGTCATCACGATCAAGGCCATAGTAGTCAAAGAGAAGGCAAGAAGCATCATCATGGCGATGGTTCTCCTTTGTCTTCTCCTTCATCTCATCACTCACCCTCTCCTTTCACATCTAGGCATAGCCATCATGAGCATAACGGTGAGGATAGAGGTAGGAAAAATGAGAGACCTCGATGAGAGAGTCGAGAGAAAGGACAAGGGCATGAATGAAGGGAAAGTAGGGAACAATGAAGACATCACAGGCATCATGAAAGAGATGATCATGACAAGTCCCTACTTTCCATCCAAAGTATGCTCGATGTAATGGAGGCTATGAGAATTACAACAAGGCATCAAAAGGTCAGTCGGATCAAACAATTAGACATGAATAATATCCCACTCTTTGAAGGGGGATACAATGCTGATCCACAACATCATTTATAGGCATTCCACGATGCTTGCGCCTTATAGAACATAGAAAATGAGTGGCAGAAACTTAAGTTATTTCCCAGGACACTCATTAAGGAAGCAGAGAGTTGGTACCAATCCTTAGAACCAGAAACCATCAAGAGGTGGAGTACAATGTTAGAACTCTTCAACGATAAGTATCAAATGTACTCCAGAGTTTCTAATTTACGTAAGTAGATCCAACGATGGAAGCAAGGTACTCATGAACCCTTGGATGCTGGCATGGGCCTCTACTACGCATTGCTACATCGTTGCTTGGGCCATGGTTATGCACAACGGGACCAACTTTGCCACATCATAGATGGGCTAAGGTATGAAACTAGGAGAACCCTTGGGACTTATGCCCAAGAGAGACTATTAGAACTTAGATCCCATGAAGTTTATCAGTTGTTGGAGCAAGTAGCCAAAGAAGAATATGAGCTATGAAAAAGAGAGAGTACAAAATAATACAACTGTGATCCTTCCCTTCGAAAGAAGGGAGTGAAATTTTGCGATGAAGAGGATGAGTTACCACTCGAAGAGTTGGTGAGCAGAAAAACCATGCTGATTTAAAAACTAACAACCAAAGTATTGGCTAAGGTAGATCAATTGTGGGATTCCTTAGAATCTAGACCTAAAAATATCTTGAAAATCATAGAAGAGTCTAAGAAAGAACAAAGTAGTGACAAAGATAAGACAAAGTGGAGAAATTTAGGCCCTACACATAATAAAGGTAAGGGAAAAATTACTATCTTCGATGAGGTTGTGAATTCAGACATAGACTATGACAGTGGATGTGAGATCTGCCAATATGACCATCCTAAGGGATGTTGTCCAATCATCTCACATATATAGGAGTCTGTGGTGTATGCACTTAATCTGAGACTTAACCAACGACAAACACCCTGAAGGTTACCTTATCCTCAAGGTAACCCAAGGTAGTTCCACCAATCGTTAATGTACTATCCAAGTGGAACTCCACCACAATCCATCAGAAAACATCAGCAATGCTAACACCCACAATCATGGGGGATGCCACCGCCAACACAACAGTACCCTTACCGACAACTTGATTCTTATGGCTATTATGTGCAGCAGCCAGTTTCTCCAAGTGACTCTATGGATCACACAACTCCCCAACGTCACTACCAAGTTTGAGAGTACTTTAAGAGGACTCCTTATCCTTCGGAAGACATTCCACATTCATCCCATTCTCCAACTCCATCCGCACCTCTTCCACCTGTAGTTCCCATACCTTCTGCTCCAACAATGCAAGGGGAACTTCCTACTCAACTACAGCAATGTAATGCTATGAGAGCTATAAACATCCAACCCGCTGCTAGTTCTGACAACCATAAGAAAAGAAGACCTTTCTTCAGAACCAAAAGCACAAACAAGCTCTCACAACAATAAGCGATTGAGTCCACAACCACTCCTCCACCATCCAAGACTTCGGGGCACCCTTGAGTCCAACAACAGAGCTGTATGCATACGGTTATGTTAACACATATCGTAACCAATTGGATCAAGGTAGACCACCTTCCCAGGAAACTCTCTGATCTTGGAAGCCCCTTAATCTATCTACAAGTCACCGGGAACACACCACATAAAGCTCTTCTTGACTTAGGTTCTAGAGTAAACTTAATCTCACAAAAAATATATCAAGCCTAGAACCTGCCCCAACTTAAGAAGAGCAATATTCAACTGGAGCTGACTGACTAGTCCATCACCATTCCCTTAGGATTGGTGGAGGGCATCATTACCACTGTGTGTGGGTGGTCATACCAACTGATTTCTTGGTGATAGAAGTCAATAGTGACAACGGGGGCTTCCTAATTATAATGGGAAGGCCATGGCTAAGTACAGTAGATGCATACCTAGGGATCTGCGATCTTTCCTTGTAGATATCTAAGATAAACATATATGGAAATATTGAGAAGAAGAAAGTTCCATGCATCACATACAATGACTCAAAGGGTGATGACACGGAAGGATGCTCAACATCTCTTCCATATAATCGGTGTCCCCAAGAAACACAAATTCAAAGGTGCCTGTATGTAGCAACCACACAAGTATTAGACACCCTGTGGTTGATAGCTACTAGAAAGAGCAACCCAATATTCATAGAATGAACTGAGGAAACAACTCATGTTAACAACGAAGGCATAGATACATTGGAGTATGAGTGTTGCCAACTTCCACCCCTTAATCTGAGAACATCAGTGGGGAGAATTTGGGCATTTTTATGAAATTCAAATAGACGTTTATTATTTTGGATCTCTCCCTTGCAATTTAGTCATGGGGGAGATGGCCACCTATGCTAATCATTGGAGGCCCTCAGTTCTTTTTAGTTTTTGTTTTACACATTTTGTTTAAAATTTTTTGTTTAACACATTTTTGTTTTACAAGTTTTTGTTTTACACATTTTTGTTTTACAAGTTTTTGTTTTACACATTCTTTTTACAAGTTTTTGTTTAACAAATTTTTGTTTTACAAGTTTTTGTTTTACACGTTTTTGTTTTAGAAGTTTTTGTTTTACACATTTTTGTTTTACAAATTTCTTTAACTTTTCTTGTTTTTGTTTTACAACATCATTACACTTTTTTATTTCTTTGTGTGTGTGTGTGTGTGTGTGTGTGTGTGTTTTGTCCATCCTGTATGTTTGTCTCCCATAAGTGTTCTTCATGATGGTATGAACTATTTTTCTATTTGATTGCTAATTTTTGGCTTTTTACCTTTAAGTTATGATGTTGATACTAAGGTATGTTTCTTTTAATATGGTAGGCAATGAGTCCACTTCATCCATTTATCCACAAAGTTCTATGGTCTCTCTTGGCTTGGAAATGTACAGTCCCTTTCTAATAAGAACTTTAATGAACCGGTGACTAGGTATTTCTCAAACTAAGGCAAGACTCAAGGATTGAAAAGGGTGTGACTTCAAGGGAACTTGATGCATTTGTGTTGGCTATTCTCTTGGGTGCTTGGATGTTTTCTTCTTGAGTTTTCTTATCGTTCTGATGTCACCCAATTATCGGAAGCTAAGTTAATAAAAATAACAAAGTCTTTGCATGGTGTGGTTCTCATGCATAAAAATATAAAACAGAAAAGAAAGAAAGAAAGTGAGAATTCAAAGCACACCCCTTAGGCAAAATAATCCCTTGGGCTACAAGCACTGGTTATGGAACTCAAGATAAAAAATGTTCTCTCTAACTAAGGCCCTTCTCACTTCCCTTTCTCTCCTCATTTGTTTCGGCAGAATGGTGGTGGATCTTTGGAGGTGTATTCTTGTTACTTCAAGTGGATGGATTGGTCGAATGCATTGATGTGAAGTCACTGGATGTGGTTGGTTTGAGGTCAGAGTTGGAATGAGATTTTCCAAGTCATATTAATCACACAACCCACAAGGGGCTATACACCACCTTGTTCTTGGGATTCCATTCCATTCTCTTCTCTTCATCCTTCTCTCCATTGTTCACCTCATTGCCAGTTGTATCATTAGTGTATATTTTGGTAGATACATCATTTTCTTTTTGGTAAATTCTTATGGTAAAGACTTTAGCTCTTGTTCCAAAGGACATTGCTAGAGCCTATGGACTCTTTGAATGTGGGTTTTTTAGGGCATTAAGGGCATGAGCCTGCTTTGGGGAGGACCCACTGACATTCCTATTTGGTGCAACAATTAAATTCTTTCCCTTAACATTTTTGAAATTCATCTTATTCTATTCATTTCCATCTTGACAGCCATTTCATTGATGTCCTAGTTATCTCTTTTTATCCATCCTTCTTATTCCTTTTCTTCTTCCATTCTCTCGCTACCAGAGGTTTGCAATTAGTCATGGGGGTACGGGGCCCAATTTTTTCAATTTTCTCCTTGCCCCTACACCTTCGGTAGTCACCATTAATACATCTCTAGATCCGCAATCAGCCATACCACAACCCAGCCAATGGACTTTTACCAAAGCAAGCTATCAATTACATTATGATTCATTTACCCTTGCTAATATAAGACTGTGTTGTGTGTGTAGATGGTAATCATGAAATAATGGATTGGATCTGGAGGGAACACTTGGAATGGAGCAGTGCTGAAGCAGATATGCAAGGAGCAAGATCGATGGCATGCTTATGGATGGACAATGAAAGGTGCAATCTTGGCATTGGCAGTAGCAACACTTCTTTCTCTCTTTCTCTTTCTCAGCTGCCAAATGAGGCCTGATGTCAATGTAATAAGGTGTTCACTCTTGTTGTTATGAACACTAGTTTTGTTGTGTCTTGTAATGATGATCCATTCACATGTCATTCCATTAGTTTCAATTGAGTCAATAATCCCATACCTTCCCGATATTATTGTAAGGAACTCGAGGACAAGTTTTCATTTAGTCATGGGGGTGTGATGGGACGCTATATCGCATGGGCCACAATATTGCATATGTGATATTGCATCCCTCACTATATTACGTACGTGATATCACGTCTTTTCCTGTGATATCATGTACACGATATCGTAGTGCGTCATCATATCTATAAATAAGAGGTGGCTCTCCCTTGTTTTAGAATCCTAGGCTAGATAGTAGGGAAACTTTGGTAGATTGATCACTCTAGAGATAGAATATTTTCCATGTACCCGCAGTAGGAACTCCAGAGTGAACGGATCTTTATTCGAGCAGACATTGTACCTGAACACAAGTTTGTGTACAACAATAAAGACGAGCTTCTTAGATAAACCTTGCAGTGCATGGAATAGGCTAGTTAGGATTTTATTTACTGTTATTTATTATCTATTATTTACATGCTTTATTAGTTATTTAATTCTCTCTCAACCCTTCTCTCCTAGTTAAGTGCCTTAGTATGACCGCTTCGAGCATGTGCGTTACGCTTGGTGATCCCAGCAATGATTAGTGTTTGATAGCCAAGGTTGCATTGGTTTAGGGTGTGTACGGTAAGTGGGAGCAGATGTTGACACTAGGTTAATTTAGACTTAGTTAGATAGTTAGAGTTAGTTAATTACTTTCTTCACCCTTCACCTTGTTAGCATAGGAGATAAAATAGAAAAGATAAAAAAATCATATACCTCAAACTTACTTAATCATACACCATGACAGCTACAAGTAAATCTAGGAAGACAAAGAATAATTAACCCTAAGTGTTCCATGAGGCGTGTAGGCACATAGTCTGTAGAGTTTGACTTGATCGCACGTGTAACGCTCATATTCGTATGGTTGAGTGTTGGGATACCTTGCCACTCATCATGTATGTACAACAATGTCTATATGCAACAACCAGTAGAAAAGAAGGCTCCTAGTTACTAATTAATGAAGAAGAGTCAAAGTTAAACATATGCATGGAACTAATGGATAAGATTACAAGTTCCTATATTAAAGAAATAGATAAACTAGAACAGATACAAAGACAACCTTCCTATACCAAGTCACAACAAGAGGAGGATATTAAATGGAGAAAGTTAGAGATACCAGAAAGCTATGAACTTGAACCACTAGTACTAAAAGTCCTACCAGATGCACTTGAATATGCTTTTCTTAATAATAAAAAATTGGTAACCATAAACTCTAATTTTAATTAAAAAAAAGAGAAAATTGTTAGAAGTGGCAAGAAAATGATCAACTACACTCACATGATCATATGATGAGATCACTAGTATTTATTTATGCATTTGGTAACATCAAATCTACTTTGATCTAGCTATTAAACCATGCCACCAACCTTAACGAAGATTGAATACAAAACTCAAAAAGTTGTCAAATAGGAATTGAAAAAGCTATTCAAAGTAGGGTTCATCTATCCTATCATAGATAGTGAATGGGTTAGCCCATTTGTAATTGTTCCAAAGAAGGACGGCAAGTGGATGGTATGTATAAATTTCCAATTGTTGAACATGACAACATTCAAATACCATTTTCCTTTATTTTTTGTTGACTAAGTCCTAGACACCATTGTGGGACATTAATGCTATAGATTTCTTGAATGGATACAATAGATATAATCAAATTTGTATTTCACCATAGGATCAAGAGAAAATAACGTTCATTAGTTCATGGGGAATGTTTGCATATAGGAAAATGCCATTTGGCCTATGTAATGCTCCTAGTACCTTCTAGAGACTTGTCCTTAGTATCTTCCAAAAATAAATTAACAATGGATTTTATGTGTTCATGGATGATTTTTCTATGTACAAGCTTAATTTCAAACAAGCTTTGGACTGATTAGAGAAGCTTTTAAAAAGATGTGTTGAAAAAAATTTAAAGCTTAATTGGTAAAAAATCCATTTAATGATTCAAGACAACATAGTTCTAGGGCATAAGATACCTTATAAAGGAGGTACGGTAGATCTAAATAATATTAGAGTTATTCAGAACATCACTCAAAGGCCATAGATAGTTAAAGATGTTAGATCATACCTTAGCCATATAGGATACTCCAAAATATTCATTGAAAATTTGCCAAAGATTACAAAACTACTTGTTAAACTGATAAAGAAAGATGCATCATTTTTGTAGGTAGAAAAATGTGAGAAATCATTTGAGAGCCTAAAATAGAAACTAATTAAAAAAAATCCTCTAAGCCTCAAATGATTATAAGGCTTTCCACATTATAATAGATGCTTCAAGCTATGCATTGGGAGTAATGTTAATTCAACTCAATGATAAAAATTGAAAATATAACATACACTACACTAGTTAAAGCATCACCAAAGCATAACTTAACTATATTACTACAAAAAAGGAGCTTATGGTTGTGGTATATGCACTTGAAAATTTTAGACATTATGTGCTTGGGTATTTTATCTATGTTCACATTGATCATTGATCATAGTGCTATGAGATTTCTAATACACAAACTAGTGGTCAGTCCAAGAGTGATAAGATGACTTGTCATCTTACAAGAATTTGACATTATGATGATTGACAAGAAAGGAAATGAGAATGTTGTAGCTAATCACTTATCAAGATTAAAATGGGAATCTTAAGAAAATGAAGGACCATCATCAAACCAATTTTCTTATGAAAATTTATTTACAAAGATAGTAATGGTTGTAGATTCAATAGTAAAGTTATGGATTACTGATTACATGACATATCTAATCACACAAGTACTTCCTATTGAGTGGTATAAGAAGTGAAAAGAACAATTTCTCCATAGAATAAAAAGATGTATAGGAATTTTTGACCTTCTAGTATGTCAAAACCTTAAGGAAAATGGAGAACATATAATGTTTGTTATGGATAATGTGTTCATAGGACATAAACAAGAACTTCACATGGGATCTAAGAACTCAAGGAAATAATATCTACAATCAAAAGATAAAGTGAAGACTACATGGGCTAAGATGAGAGCATGAATAAAAATGAAGGCTAAAAATCAAAAGAAGATGCTCCAAGGACTAGGAAGAAGACAAATTAATGGGAGAAAGCCTTAGAAGATAGAGCCCAATAGATGAGGAGACATCTCCTAGAAATAGTAGACATCTCTATCTCAAAGTAGTTGTCTTCCTAGAGACGTCCCATAGAAAACATCTTATTTTCTAGAGAGACATATCTTCTGAATTGATGCCAAGCTCAAGTAGACATCCCAACTTCAAATGAGATGTTTACACTAGTCGTTAGGTAGCCATTGCATGAATTTTAAGGATTTTTTGGAAACTCTAAGGCTATAAGAAGATACCAAAATCTTGGAAATTGTGCAAGCACTGTTCACATTAGATCAATCATTGTCTTATCTATGCTATTATATTCTTGTTCTTCATTATAACATCATTTACATGGTTGTATGTTGTATTAATCTTTAATGACAAGGAATTGTAAATTTAGTTACCTTATTTTTTTGTGTTCTTTATTTTTCTTGTAGCCCTATCTAGTTGATGTGCTTCTTGTGAGAAGGCATCCACATTGAGCTTGTTGGGACATTGCAGGGTTGAGTGATTTTCAAGCATCAAAACACTCCAAAGTGAAGCTCAATTTTGTAAAGGTTGTGGGATCCTTGAAATCACATTTTGATCTTGTTGAAACCTTATGGGGTTGAGTAGTTTCATAGAAAAAAAACACTCTAGTGCATAGCTTAAAGCTTGTACAAGGTATGGTATCCTTCAAGCCACACTTTTTAAGAAACAAAGTCTAGAGGTGTGCATAGATTCTACCTTTTGAGTGTGGACATACCCAAGTTGGGGAACCATGTAAAATTTGATGTTTTTGTGTGATAGGTGCAATTTTAATTGGGAGACTTATTGAACCCCCTTCTAAGTTCTTAATTCATAGAAATTAATGGAAATCTTCACAAGATATGTGCTAATAGATTAATATGATGGTGTCTTTCAGAAGAGAATTAACAAAGAATTCTACAAGATACACATAAAGGAAAATGCGATGGTCACTATCCAAGATGATGGAAAACACTAAAATTGATGATGGGAACCTGATTTTGACCTACCATATTCAAGGAGGCACATTTATTTACATAATCTTGTGAAATATGCCAAAGAGATGGAGGACTAATGACAAAAAATGAAGGGCAACAACAATGGATACAACCATTGGAATGCTTTGATATTTGGGAAATTGACTTTTTGGTGCCCATTACACTGATCTCAAATAGAAAGTCATACATTATATTGATTATTGATTACTACACTAAGTGGGAAAAAGTAGTTGTAGTTAAAGATTGCATAGCCACAACAATTGCAAAATTCTTTCAACAACATGTGGTGAATAAACGTGGAATGCCACAAATGTTAATATTAAATAATAGAACTAATTTCACTAGAGCTAGGTTCAAGAAGCTAATGCAACAACTTGAGGTCCATCATAAATTAACTACATATTATTACCCCTAAGCAAATGCTCAAGCTAAAGTAACTAATAGAAAAATTACAAGAATATTAACTAGAACTATTAGTTAATATAGGAAGGACTGTAGTATAAAACTTAATGATGCTCTATGGGCATATAATTCAACCTAGAAACTTCCTATAGGGTATTCACCATATAAATTAGTTTATGGAAAATTTCTTACTCTATTAATTCAAGCTAAATTAAATACCCTTGCAATTGCTAGCACACTTGACCTAGACTTAGGCTTAGCTCAAAAAGAACAATTAATTAATCTTAATCTATTAGAAGAAAATTAGTTAGTAGCTTAAATGAGTAATGAAATCCATGAAAAGTATTCCAAACATAGATGTGATGCCAAAATTAGACAAGTATCCATCAATCCTAGAGATAAAGTCCTTTATTATAACCCAAATCATGTTCCACAAAGGATGAAGTTTCAAATCTTATGGGAAGGACCTTATATTGTCCATGTTGCATATTAATCAAGTGCCATGCAAATTTATCACCTAATGAATCCACAGACATGCATCCTTGTCAATATCTAATAAGTCAAACCATTTTGTGACTTTATCCCCTTTAGAGACTCTACCTTGCATACTAGACCACTCACCACCTATTCAATCTTCTAAGTTTCCACTTTTGGCAATAGTCATGGGGATGTCAATTTTGACACTTAGGCACCAAACCTTCTTTGTGCATTTTTGTTATACTTTTCACATTTCTTGCCAATTTTTTACATTCTTTGATATATTTTCTATTCTTTTATACTTTTCACATTTTTTTATCATTTTTCATTCTTTGATATCTTTCAAATTCTTTATACATTTTTCTGTTCTTACCATTTCTCATTCTTCTATGACTTTTACTATTTTTCATGTACATATTTTTGTTGATCTTTCTAATAAAGTGTAAAGGAATAAATGAGATGTAGTTGAAATAATGATAATTTCACCCTATGTTGTCAAATCATTAAAGAATTGATTATATATATATAGTGAGATCACATCATTCATTCACTCATTTCCAAGAGCTTCTTAGCATGAATATAATGACATTCTTTTTACAATAAACCTAAAATAAACCAATGATCGTTATGCTTAGATGAAAAAGTGAAGAACCAAGAGGGAATAAAAAGTGTGTGATATCAAGGGGATGTGTAGATTCTCTAAAGCTATTATACTATAAGTATTATCTTGTTGTTAAGTTGTACTATTTACTTTAGTTTTAATGAAAAAATGCAAGTATGTTCTAAAATAAGTGCTACCTTAGCATATCACTGGAAAGACATGTTACCCATACTTGAAGGTAGTCCTCTAGTAATATTGACATAGTAATAATCTAATAAATACACATAATAAAATTTTTTGGAAATTCCACTAGAAAGACATGTTACCCATGCCTAAAGATAGTCAACTTCTTAGAAATTTCAAGATTTCTTAGACTTGAATTGGTTATGACGTTAGAGAGATATGTTACCCATGCTTGAAGGCATTCCTCTATCCAATGGCCAAGTCTCTTTATACATAAATTGTGTTGTTAATAAATTACTTTATTGAACTTCATTGCCAAGTGATAATATTTCTTGTACTTATGATAATTTTGTGGTTGTTAGTTTTGTAATGATACAATGAAATGTCATTGGTAAGTGGGATGAATTTAGTTTGGATCTTGGATAGAAAGGCTAATGATCATTTTAACCATGCATTGCTCATATAATTTATTATGTCTATGGTAAGATACCTCATGTCTCATTTTCTACAATCCATTCTACTACCATTGCATCTCACTGTTATATATAATCATAATTCGATGGTTTTATATAATATAGTACTATTTTATTATTAAGGTAATACTAAGATGTATGTTTTGGAAGATAGGTATGATTTATATTTAACTCCTTGAATGCCTATGAACACTTGTAGATGTAGCTATACAAGGGCATTAAGGGTAGGATCTTGCCTTAAGGAGGACCCATTGATATAGCTCTTATGTTTCATACTTGATGACTAATTCTACATCATCATGTAGCTCTTGAATACTTAAATAATTATTGTTATTTCCCTACATATCCATATTTATTCATATATTCAATAATTTTGATCAAACAGCTCCTAAAACCTTAATCTACATACCTTACCCAAACTCCTTCTTTCACATACTTTTGATAACTAATTCCTATATTCTAAGCATTATCTATGATTAATAAGTCTTTGGACCATCTTTACACCTTCTATACTATCTATTCTACTTATTTTTCCCATTGAAACTAACAAAAATTTTGAAAAATGCAACACTAATATCATAGACATAATATATTAGCTTATGCAATATCGCATCAATGATGTTGTATCTACAATATCTCCCCTATAAAATCTATATATGTGTGTAAATTGTTAGAAATTTTTCTCATTCTCTCATTTCATACCTAGGGAGCTCATGCCATTTTTTCTAACTTCCAAATCTTCAAAGCTCCATATCTTCCTCACTGCAAGTCTTATTTAAGTCATTCTTGTTTCCTTTTACTCAAATAGTGACTAACTTAGTAATGGGAAAGAGGATTATACATAGTTTTGTGAATTTTTCCAAATTTTATAATGCATAGAAGAACAAAGTAAGTTTAAGAGTAACAAAAAATAATCACATTCTCATATTATATAATCCAATAAACTTAATGTTTCCTTCCAAATGATAATTCGAATATACCTTAGATAATAAATTGAAGATTATGATAACTCATTTAAGATTAATTTGTTTCTAATTGATAAAAATCATCCAATTAAGAGTTTTTCTTATAAAGGGTTTTATCTAACCAAAAAATTTCTCAAAGTTAGCAATCCAAATTAAAAATAAAGTTAATAATAAATAATGATCTTAATTGAAACCCAAAGTTCAATAAAAGGATATCAATCATTAAGCGATTTTTCCACAATGGTTGAGTAATCTTGAAATTCCTTATGATTGTAGATGTTGCCTAAGAGATCTAAAGTAGGAGAACCATCATAACCTAGAGAGAAGAGATCTAGAGGAAGAGGTAGAGGATGAGATAGAGAATAAAATTCTCCTACAGAGCAAGAAGCTCATTCTTATAGCATCCATTAGGCCACACCTACAACAAGAAAATCTACTCAAGCAAAAGCTCATGCACAGCTTGCTCTAGAATAAAACACTCTTCAACAAGCAATTCAAGAGAAGTCCAGCATGTCAACTATTATAGTGGAGTTGACTTTTGGACTATTTATGGAGTTTTCACTTGATAAAGTCCATGAGTAGCTATAAACCTCTTCCTTGTGACCCACCATTTCAAGTGATGGTGAATGAAACTTGGGATAATTTTATCAATTTTGAAAGAAAAAATAGGATGATGCTACTATAAAAATCAAGGGAGCCACATTGGTAGTGATGCAACGTTAGGATGCAGTAGACGCCACAAAGGTTATAACATACCATATCAAGGAATCCTTTAATGTTTCCATTATGCCACCAACTAATATTATTGGAAAAAAGATGTAGAAACCATAGCCAAAACATCAATGATCCTTGCAGAGCATGAAGATGTGTTAGAGTAACTACTATAGATGGGATAAGTCATGCAAAATATTTTTTCTATTCCTAGTTATATCATTGCAATTTAGTCAAAACTGATCCCAACAAAAGAGAATCTAGTTATGGTAGAAACTAGGATGCAACACACAAAAACTGAAATGTAGAGGTTACAGGAAGAATTGACTACACTAAGAGCAAAAAGACAAGAACTTGCATGACACATTACACATGACTAGTTAGAATAGTTTAGAAATGAATGGATTTACCAATTGATAGTCAAATATAAATAAATAAAGATGGAGAAGGAAAAGTTAGTATAGAATGCTATAATAGTAGATTCCCAAACCTACACCCATGCTAAAGCTCTTACTACATTAGAAGAAGAAAACAAAAAGATTACTACTGAAAACATGAGGTTAACAAACATTGAGAAGCAGAAGAATGTGCTAGAAGAGAGTATTCATCATTTAAGAGAACAATTTGCTAGAGTCAACCTTGATCTAAGACAACTGATTTGTAAAAATAAAATCCTATCAATGGAAGAAGTCTATGCTATGTGATAGAAATCAACAATTAAGATCAACGCATGACAAAACAAGGTTAAGAAACATGAAAGGCTGAAAGATCATTTTAGGAATCAAGTGAGTATGCATAAGTAAATTATGAAAAGAAGATCCAAATGGCCAAAGTTAGAATCGACTCCATTACAACACAAAAATCTCATTAGCAACCCATCTTGGATAGCCCCCATTTTGTTCACATCCATCAAGCTAAAGTAAAGAATAAAGACCTATAGATCAATGATTTAATATAATACATGGGGTTAGAAAATCTCAAGTATGCTAACTTAGATATGTTAATAGTAGGTAGACCAAGAACAAAATTGTAGTAAGTGGATACCACATATTTAATGTATGAAAAGGAGTTTCTTGATAGAAAAGATGCATAATGGAAGCTTCATATAGCAAAATTTTAACTACAAGTAGTTAAGGCTAGCAACTAAGATTAAAAAATGTAGCAGAAAAATTGGCCAAAAGGATGATAAACTATTAAGGACTAAAGAAAGTGACGAAAGCCTTTGAATAAGAAAGAATGTAGTTTGTTGCATGGTATGTCAAGGTGAAAAAAATGTTCCCACAATTCTTATACCCTTAGGAAGTACCAACTCCAGCCAACATCACTAAATTTTCATGATAGTGCATGATCCTAGATAGAAAGAAGAAAAAATCATTGCACTACTAAATAGATATTAATTTCAAAAGCTTGATGACAAGGAAAAGAAGCTAATGGAAGAGCCACGATTTCTTGGAACATAAAGAAAACTAGATTGAGCTTGATTTTTTTTTGTTTTTGTCATTTGTGTGAATCATGCATGACATAGTTATTTTATAATATCACTTTAATCATAATGTGACATTGAAAGTAGAGCCATTTATGTATATGAGTGTCATAATGTCAAATTTTATGTAATCCCATAATTTTATAAAGAAATCTATCCTTCATTTGATTTAACTAAAGGACAAGCTTTCAGTTAGTCATGGGAGTATAATAAAATGAGAATTGTGCGAGTCTATGATATTGTATTTCTCTAGCTTAGTCATTTTGATATGCCCATAAGACATCCTTAATTTTTCTAGCCTGGCCATTTCTTTTTATAGATACTGATGAGCCGTGATATCACATGTCGCAATGTCTATAAATAAGAGGCAGCTTTCCCTATTTTAGGCACTTAGACTTAGACCCTTAGCTAAACTCTTGCAGTTTTACCATTCCAGAGTTAGAATAATTTCCATGTGCCCATAGTAGGAGTCTTAAAGTGAATAGATCTTTATTCGAGAAAATTATACTTGAGCACACATTTTTGTACAGAAATAAAGATAAAATTTTTGATAAGCCTTGCAACATATGGACTAAGCTAAATAGTAATTAACTATTATTGAATGTTTAAATGCTTTCCTAGTTAATTAATCTCTCTCAACCCTTGACTCTCCTAGTTAAGTGCAGTCAGTACGACTGCTTCGGGCATGTGTGTAGTGCTTGGTAACCCAGTAACGATTAGCGTTTGGTAATCCCAGTAGCATTGCACTGGTTCAGGATGTGTGTGACAAGTGGGGACAAATACTAGTGTTAGGACCATTAGAACTTAGTTAGCGAATAGTTAATGAAAGTTAGTCACTTAGTTCTCTCTACCTTCCCTTATTAGCATAAGACATTAAAAATATAAAAGATATAAAAATCATATACCTCAAGCTTACTTAACCATACAACCGTGATAATACAAGCAAGTTTGGGAAGACAATGATTGATTAACCTTAAGTGTTCCATTAGGTTGCATAAGCACTTAGTCCTTGGAGTTCAACTGGATCGCATGTGAAATGCTCGTATTCGTATGGTTGAGTGTAGGGGTACCTCGCCACTCATCATTGGTACCGTTGATGGGGACTTAGTTGTTTGTGTGCTATGTAGAACATAGGAGATCATTCATATCATTGGGATGCTAGAATGAACACTTAGGGTTAATCAAGAAAGATAAGACAATGGTAAATCCCACACCGAACAAGAAAAAAATGTCTTCTTCTTCACACAAGAGCACTTCACCACCTAGGACCAACACAAGAGACAGTCGGTGGCATAACACATGTAACCAAGATCCACTAGTTCTTCAACAGTTCCATGTTGTACATATTCATCATGATGAGTATGTACCTAACTTTACCTTTATTCTCCATCAAGATGAACAACTACGTTGGAGAGACTTGGAGGGTAACATAGTGTTGCCTCCAGACCGATCAGTCCCCAATATGCTCCTTCATGCTCTCGCATGAATAGGCATGTCACAGTTATATGTGAAATACGTTTCTTGTGATCATGACACAAGGGACTCCCATCCCATAGAAGTGTAATGTCAACAAGACTTAAAATAGGAGAGTTAACATGCATCTTTGAATGGTAAATGGCCTCATAATGCCCTGCATGTGTTAAGCAAAATTGGGGATGGTGAACTAGTTTCAATAGGTCCCCCATCAAATGATGATCCCCCTTCTAATGATGGTCAAAAGGTGGTGTATCAGAACCTCCACTTCATGATTCACAACCTTGGTTCTTATCCCCACAAACATGAATTGTTCAACGAGGGAACATAAACATAAGATAAGGATGGGCATTCTGATTGTAATCACGATCGGGGCCAAAACAACCAAAGAGAAGGTAGAAAGCATCACCATAACAATGGTTCTCCTTCTTCTTCACCTTCATCATCACATTCACCCTCTCCTTCAGTGTTAGGATGCAGTCATAAGGAACCTAACGATGAGGATAATGGTAAATAGAGTGAGAAACCTCGACGAGAGAGTCGAGAGCGAGGACGAGGGAATTCTAGAGAATCATAGCATAGAAGAAGGGAGAGTAGGGAACCATGTAGACATCATAGATGCTATGAACGAAATGACCATGAAGAACCCTTACTTGCTATCAAAAGCATGTTAGACATCATGGAGGCCATAAGAGTTCCCATGAGGCACCAAAAAGATAGTAGCATCAAGAAGTTAGACATGAATAACATCCCACGATTTGAGGAAGGATACAATGCTGATTGTCAAAATCACTTACAAGCATTCCATGATGCATGTGCCTTGCAGAACATCAAGAATGAATGAAAAAAACTAAAGTTGTTCCCAAGGACACTAGTGAAAGAAGCAGAAAGTTGGTACCGGTCCTTAGAACCAAAATCCATTTGAAGGTGGAGTACGATGCTAGAATTGTTTAATGATAAGTATCAAAGGTACTCCTAGGTGTTCAATCTATGAAAGTAAATCCAAGGATGGAAGTAAGGAAATCACAAACCCTTGGATGCTGCCATGGGCCATTATTATGCACTGTTACATTATTTTCTGGGTCATGGTTACGTGCAACGGGATCAACTATGCCATCTCATAGATGGACTTAGGCATGAAACAAGGAGAATCCTTGGAATTTATGCTCAAGGAAGATTATTAGAGCTTAGGTTCCATTAGTTCCATAGATTACTAGAGCAAGTAGCCAAGGAAGAAGGGGAGCTACGTAAGAGTGAAAGTGCAGAAGAGTACAACCGAGATCCTTCCCCTTGAAAAAGGGGAGTAAGATTCTGTGAAGAGGAGGAAGAGTCACCACTCGAAGAGATGGTGAATAGGAAAACCTTGCTGCTCCAAAAATTAACAACAAAAGTGTTGGCAAAGCTAGACCAAATGTGGGACTCCCTAGATAGTAGATTTGAATCCATTCTTAAAATCGTAGAGGAGTCTAAGGAGTGAGGTAGTGACTATGACAAAAAGAAAAAGAGGGACATGGAAAATGCACATAATAGAGGTAAGGGTAAAATGGCCATCACCGAAGAGGTTCTGGATTCTGATATAGACAATGATGGTGGATGTGAGATATGCCAATATGACCATCCTAAGGGATGTTGTCCATTAATCTCATATCTACAAGAGTTTGGGATGTATGCACTCAACCCAAGACTTAACAAATGGCAAGCACCCCGACAGTTACCTTATCCCCAAGGTAACTCAAGGCAGTTACATCAACCTTTAACATATTATCCAAGTGGAACTCCACCACAACCTATTGAGCAAGACCAATAGTGGCAATACCCATAGTCATGGGGGATGCCACCACCAAGGCAACAATACCCTTACCAGCAACCAGATCCATATGGCTACTACGTGTAGCAACCAATCTCTCCATGTGACTCTGTTGGTCATGTGACACCACAACATTACTACCAAGCTCAGGAGTATTATAGGAATCCTTCTCCTAGCGAAGACAACCCATAGAAATACCATCCTCCAAACCCATTTGCAACTCTCACATCGATAGCTCCATTACCACACACTCTGGCAACGCAAGGGGTACTCCCCACTCAGCTGCAATAACACAATGTCACAAGGGCTATGAATCCTCAACTTGTAGTTGGTTCTGACAACCTTATGAAGAAAAGATCTTTCTTCAAAACCAATAGTCCAACCAAGCCCTCACCATCACAAGCGGTTGAACATCTGAACACCTCCCTATCAAATAAGGCTTCGGGGCCTCCTTCAACCCAAAAATTGAGCTTAACGCACATGGTTATGTTAACACATGTCGTTACTAATTGGATTAAGGTGGGCCACCTTCCTAGGAAATTCTTTGATCCTGGAAGTCGTCTAATCTATCTCCAAGTCACTAGTAATGAACCATGTAAAGCTCTTTTGGACTCAAGTTCCGGAGTCAACCTAATATCACAAGAGATGTATAAAGCCTAGAACCTACCTCCATTAAGGAAGAGTAACATTCGACTAGAGCTGGCCAACTAGTCCATCACTATTCCCTTACGAATGGTGAAGGACATCGTTACCACTGTATGTGGGTGATCATATCCAGCTGATTTCCTAGTGATACAAGTAAACAATGGTAAGGGGCACTTCCCAATAGTAATGGGAAGAGCATGGCTAAGTACTATAGATGCATGCCTAGGAATCTATGATCTTTCCCCAGAAATATCCAAGAAGAACACTTTTGGAAAGATTGAGAAGAAGAAAGTTCCATGCATCGCATACAGTGACACAGGGTGCCATTGCATGCAGAAATCATGGGTTATGCAAAGTTTAGCATTGTCTGCATGCAATTAGTGTGCACAAGAAATTAATATACAAAAGTGCCTATATGTAGTAGCCACACGATAAGAAGACACCCGGTGGCTAATGGCCGATTAAGAGAGCAACTCGCTAACATGCATGGAACTAACTGAGGGAATAACTAGTGCTTACATTGAAAGCATAGACACATTGGAGTAAGTTTGTTGCCAACTTCCAAGCCTTAACCTTGAAAATATCAACTGGGGAAAGTTGGAAATTTCTGAGAGATTTAAACAAGAACCCCTAGATTTGAAACCATTGCCCACCGGTCTAGAGTATATGACCCTCGAAAATGGAAAATTGATGATCATCAATGTAAGACTTGTTCCCAAAAAAAAGAAAGATTGTTAAAAGTTATAAACAAGTGGTCAAAAGCCTTTGCTTAGTTATACCCCAAGTTAACTGGAATAGATCCTAGGATATGCCAGCATAGGATTTACACAGACCCCTCCATGAAACCTCAAAAACAACCGTAGAGACGATTAAACCCAAAATTGAAGTAAATAGTAAAAGAAGAAATAGAATAGCTTCTTAAGGCTAGGTTCATATATCCCATTGCTAATATTGAATTGGTTAGCCCTCTGGTGATCATGCCTAAAAAGGGAGGCAAATGGAGGATGTGTATAGATTTTAGGCTGCTGAACATGGCAACATTGAAGGATCACTTTCTATTGCCATTTGTTGACCAAGTCTTAGACACCATAGTAGGGCATCGCTATTATAGTTTTCTCGATGGCTCTAGTGGATACAACTAGATATGGATAGCACTAGAAGATCAAGTCAAGACAACGTTCACCAGTCCTTGGGGAATGTTTGCATATTAAAAAATGCCATTTGGCTTGTGCAATGCTCCTACCACGTTTCAATGCCTAGTTCTAAGCATATTCCAATAGCAGTGAAATAAAATTTGCTAAACACAAGAAGACACTATAGGAATTAGAGGTGGTAAAGACCAGCTACCAAGGGCAAAAAGATGTTGTGGCAGATTTGGCTCAATACGGGAAGTCTTTATGGATGACTTCTCCACTTATGGAATAATCTTTGATCAAGCCTTAGACCAATTAGAGCAAGTGCTGAGAAGATGCATAGAAACCAAATTAAGGCTCAACTGATAGAAAAGCCATTTGATGGTCCAAGAAGACGTAGTACTTGGGCATAAGATTTCATATTTAGGAATAGAGGTAGACCTAGATAAAGTTAGGTTCATCCAAGGAATCACCTAACAACCAGAAACTATCAAATACGTTTAGTCATTCCTTGGACACACTGGCTACTATAGGAGATTCATTGAGAACTTCTCCAAGATTACCAAACCATTGGTAGAACTAGAAAAGAAGGATGTACCATTCGAGTGGACCAGGGAATGTGAATGAGCATTCCAATCTCTAAAACAAAAGCTTGTGGAAACTCCCATTCTACAAGCCCTTGACTAGTCTAGACTATTCCATATAATGAATGACACATCCAATTATGCCTTAGGAGCCATACTTACATAGTTATATGACTGAAAAAATCCTTACTACATCCACTATGCAAGTAGGAATATCGTCGATGAACAATTTAACTACACAACTACAAAAAAAGAATTAATGGCTATAGTGTTTGCACTGGATAAGTTTAGACACTATGTGTTAGGTTACAAAGTGTTCATCCATACAGATCATAGTGCAATCAGGTTCCTCATGAATAAGCCAACGGTTAGCCCTCATATTATACGATGGTTGGTAATTCTAAAGGAGTTCAATCTAATGATAATCGATTGAAAGGGTGCCGAGAACGTAGTTGCAAATCATTTATCTTGGTTGCACTAGGACAACAAGGAGGATGAATATGTAGTATTTGATCATTTTCCTGATGAAGACCTCTTTGTCAGTGTAGTGAATAATCAACCCAGGGAGACGAATTGGTATAGTAGAATTCTCACCTATCTTCTTACCCAACAAACACCACAAGAGATGGACTTTAGGAAGAAACAAAAGTTTCTTCATAGAGCCAAGTACTTCATGGAGATCAATGGATAACTTTACAAAGTCTATCTTGATGGCTTGGTTCGATGGTGTGTGCTCGATGTGGACTAACTAAGAGTTTTCCAAGATGCTCATGAGGGCCCTTGTGGGGATCACTATGTAGGGAGACAAATGGCTATTAAGATCTTGATTGTAGGATATTACTGGCCAACATTATTTTTGGATGTCCATCAATTTGTCCAATCCTGCCAGCACTGTCAACGTGATGGAGGAATGACTACTAGAATGGAGGATCTGCAACAATGGATTCAACCGTTAGAACCCTTTGACATTTGTGGAATAGACTTTATGGGGTCCATTACACTAATGTTCAATGGAAAATCTTACATCATTGTTGTTGTAGACTATATAACAAAATGGGTTGAAGTAGTTGTTGTTACAGACTGCACATCATCTACAGCTGCAAAATTTGTGCAACAACAAATCGTAAATAGGTTTGGTATGCCATGTGCACTTATCTCAGATAATGGAACATACTTCATAGGTGCAACCTTTTAAAAGTTGATGCAATGCTTAGGGGTTGAACATAAATTTTCTAAACCTTATCACCCCCAAGCTAATGGCCAAGTTGAGGTTACTAACCAGGAGATTACTAAAATATTAAAAAGGACAATTAGCAAATATAGACAAGATTGGAGCACTAAACTGAATGATGCTCTTTGGGCATACCACTCCACTTGGAAACTCCCTATAGGCTACTCTCCCTATGAGTTAGTATATGGAAAAATTTCAAAGCTTCCAATTCAAACCAAGCTCTATACACTATCCATGGCTTGTGACCTCCACCTTGACCTTCATCTAATAGAAAAAGAAAGGTTGGCAACTCTAAACGTGCTAGAAAAGAACCAATTGGTTGCCTTGTCATCAAATGAGTTGCACAAGGTACATAACAAGCAACATCATGACTTAAAAATTTAGAAGTTTAAGTATCAACCAAGAGATAAGGTCCTCTACTGGAACCCCACACATGTGCCACAATGCACAAAATTTCAAACATTGTGGGAAGGGCCTTACATTATTCATACAACCTTTCCCTCAGGGGCCATGACCATATAAAAACCTAAAAGCCCTGATAAGAGATTATTGGTCAATGTGTAACAAACCAAACCCTTCCATGAACTTAGAATAGCCAATGCACATAATACCTCTGAGAGAGGGCGACCTCGCTCATTATTTCAGATCTCCTCCTTTCAACTCAGTCATGGGGGAGATGGCCACCTATGCTAATCATTTGAGGCCCTTAGTTCATTTTTGAGTTTTTATTTTACAAATTTATTTAACTTTTCTTATTTTTTGTTTTGCAACATTGTTCATATTTTTTCATTTATTTGTGTGTTTATTTATTTTTTTAGCTTCGTCACCTAATAATTGCTCATTATGATGGTATGAATTGTATTCTATTGCTTACTAATGTTTGGTTTTTACCTTTGAGTTATAATGTTGATACTAAGGCATGGTTCTTTCAATATAACAAGCAATGAGTCAAGGTCATCCATACATCCATGAATTTCTATGGTCTCTCTTGGCTTGGAAATGTATAGTCCCTTTCTTCAAATAATAAAACTATCAACAAATTGGTGACTGAGCATTTCTCAAACCAAGGAAGGACTTAAGGATTGAAAAGGGTATGAATTCAAGGGGATTTGACACATTTGTGCTGGCCATTCTCTTGGGTTCTTGGGTGTTTTCTTCTTAAGTTTTCCTTATCATTCTGACGTTGCTCAATTATTGGGAAGCTGAACCTTTGAGTTATAATGTTGATACTAAGGTATGGTTCTTTTAATATAACAGGCAATGAATCCACGTCATCCATACATCCATAAATTTCTATGGTCTCTCTTGTCTTGCAATTGTATAGTCCCTTTCTTCAAATAATAAAAATATAAATGAATTGGTGCTTGAGCATTTCTCAAACTAACGAAGGACTCAAGGATTTAAAAGGGCATGACTTCAAGGGGATTTGACACATTTGTTCTGGCCATTCCCTTGGGTGCTTGGATGTTTTCTTCTTAAGTTTTCCTTACCATTATGACATTGCTCAATTATCGGGAAGCTAAGCTAATAAAAATAATAAGTCTTTGCATGGTGTGGTTCTCACGCAAAAAAAAAAAAGGAGAAAAGTGAGAATTCAAAGCACACCCCTTAGACAAAATAATCATATGGGCTACAATCACTAGTTATGGGACTAAACAAACATGTTCCCTATAACTAAGGCCCTTTCTCGCTTCCTACCTTCTCCTTTCTCATTTCGTCGGAATGGTGGTAAATTTTTGGTGGAGGCATTCTTGTTACTTCAATTAGGTGGATTGGCCAAATGGATTAATGCAAAGTCACTGAATGTGGATTGTTTGAGGTTGGATTTGGAATGAGATCTACTAAGTCACATTAACCATTAATACACAAGGGGTTGTACACCACCTTGTTCTTGAGACTCCATTCCATTCTCTTCTCCTCATCATTCTTTCTCCATTTTCCACCTCATTGCCGGTTATATCAATAGTATATATTTTGGTTGATGCATTGTTTTCTTTTTGGTAAATTCTTGTGGCTAAGACTTTAACTCTTGATTCCATTTGAAATTTTCAGAGCCTATGGACTCTTTGAATGTGGGATTGTCAGAGCATTAGGGGCATGAGCTTGCTTTGGGGAGGACCCACTGGCATTCCTATTTGGTGCATCAGTTAATTTCTTTCCCTTAAACATTTTCGCAATTAACATTTATTTTATTCATTTCCATCCTTGACATCCATTTTATTTGTGTTGTCGTTGTTTCTTTTTCTCCATATTTCGTATTCCTTATCTTTTTCCATTCTATTGCTATTGGAGGATTGTTCTTAGTCATGGGGGTCCTAGTCTAAGTTTTTTGATTTTCTCTTAACCCCTACACCTTTGGTAGTCACTAGTGTTATATCTCTAAAATCTCCATTAGCCATATCAAAACTCAACCAATGGACCTTACACCAAAGCAAGGTATCAACTGCATTATGATTCAATTATCCTTGCTAATATAAGATTGTGTTGTATGTGCAGATGGTAATTATACAACAATGGATTGGATCTAGAGGGAACACATAGAATGGACTAGTGCTAGAGAAATTATGCAAGGAATTGGATTGATGGCACGGTTATGGATGGACAATGAAAGGTGCAATCTTGGCATTAGTAGCAACACATCTTATTCTTTTCTCTCTCTTCTCTCTCAGCTACCAAATAAGGCTAGATGTCAAATGTATATAGTGTTCACTCTTGTGGTCATGAACACTAATATTACCATGTGTTGTAATGATGATCCATTCACGTGTCACCCCATTCACTATTAGTATCATTCAAGTCAATAATCCCATACCTTCCCAATATTTTGTAAGGAACTCGAGAACAAGTTTTCATTTAGTCATGGGGGTATGATGAGCCATGATATCATGTACGCGATATCGCGGCCTACTGCAATGTCTATAAATAAGAGGTAGCTTTCCCTATTTTAGGCACTTAGACTTAGACTCTTAGCTAAACTCTTGCAATTTTACCATTTCAGAGTTAGAATAATTTCCATGTGCCCGTAGTAGGAGCCTTAAAGTGAATGGATCTTTATTCGAGCAAATTGTACCTAAGCACACATTTGTGTACAGCAATAAAGATGAACTTTCTGATAAACCTTGCAGCATATGGACTAAGGTAAATAGTAATTAATTATTATTGAATGTTTAAATTCTTTCCTAGTTAATTAATCTCTCTCAACCATTGACTCTCCTAGTTAAGTGCACTTAGTACGATCGCTTCGAGCATGTGTGTAGCACTTGGTAACCCAGTAACGATTAGTGTTTGGTAATCCCAGCAGCGTTGCACTGGTTCAGGATGTGTGTGGCAAGTGGGGACGGATACTAGTGTTAGGACCATTAGAACTTAGTTAGCGAATAGTTAATGAAAGTTAGTTACTTAGTTCTCTCTACCTTCCCCTATTAGCATAAGACATTAAAATGATAAAAGATATAAAAATCATATACCTCAAGCTTACTTAACCATACAACTATGACAATACAAGTAAGTTTGGGAAGACAATAATTAATTAACCTTAAGTGTTCTATTAGGGTGCATAAGAACTTAGTCCTTGGAGTTCGACCGGATTGTGTGTGAAATGCTCATACTCATATGATTGAGTGTAGGGGTACCTTGTCACTCATTAGATACTATCTTCATCAATATCCTAACTATAGCTTTGTTCATATTTTCAGCTTAACCTTTAGTCTGTGCATGATATTGTGTTGATAGCTTATGTAGAATTCCACAAGACTTCTTAAGATGTTACATAGTTTTATTAACAAAATGAATTCCTTTGTCACTAATTAGGACTTTAGGCATGCCAAACCTTGTTATAGCATGTTTTCAAAGAGAGGATATTACTACTTTTATGTCATTATTTGTGGTAGCCTTTACTTTAACTGATTTAGTAACAAAATCAATATAAACTAGAATGTAGCAGTTTCCTTGTGATGGGAGAAATGATCCTAAAAAATCAATCCCCCATATGTCAATAAGTTTAGAAACTAAGATAAGTTATTGAGACAATTCATGTTTTTTGGAAAGCAACCCAACCCATTTGCAGGGGTTACAAGATTTAGCAAAGGGAGATACATCTTTAAAGAGAGTAAGCTAATAAAATCCACTATTTAATACTTTTACCCTTATACATTTACCATTAAAATGCCCTTCACCTAAATTGTCATGACATATTCTAAGTACCAATTATTGTTTCCATTCAAGAACACAACTATGAGTGATATCATGTACACATGTTTTATATAGATAAGGTTCACTTCAAATGTGCTTATCCAGCCCCTTAAAAGACTTTATTTTTCATTACCATCCCAATGATATTGATTTTTTTAAAGGTTACCAAATAGTTTGCAATGTTGGCATACCATGGTTCATTTTGTTGCAAATGAAAATGGTTTTCATCTAGAAATTATCATTAAGAGAGCTTGTTATTCTAAGCTCTTCTAGTAAGGCTAATCATGAATGATTATTAGCTACTACATTTTCTCATTCTTTTTTATCAAGAATTTACAAGTCAAAATCTTGGAGTAACAAACACCATCACATTATTTTTAAATATTTTATTTTCTTTATGGCTAAAAACTTAATAGCAGAGTTATTCATATATACTCAAGTTTTATAGCTTACAATATAGTGTTGAAATTTATCTAGAGCATATACTATTACTAGTTCTTTTTCAATGATGGCATACTTAGTTTAAGCATTGTCTAAATTTCTGTAAATGTAATAAATAACCTTAGGTTTCCCCTCAACTAGTTATCCTAATACAACTCCTATGGTTGTATCACTAGCATCACACATTAAATAAAAGGAGATTTTCCAATTTGGAGCACTCAAAATGAAAGCTGTGGTAATTTTCTTTTTAAGATTTTAAAAGGATTTCTCACAATCATTATTCCAATGAAATGAAACCTCTTTTTCAAGTAAATGATATAGTGGTTTAGCAATTTTTGAAAAGTCTTTAATAGAATGCATATAATACCCTACATGTCCTAAAAAAGATCTAAAGACTTCAAATGTGAGTTGATGAGGGTAATGTCGTTATGACTTTTACTTTATTTTGGTTTATTTCAATGCCCTTCCTAGAGATAACATGACCCAGAACTATCCCTTTTGTAACAATGAAATGGCTTTTTTTCCCCAAATTATCTTTAGATTTTGTTGGATGCATCTCTCTAATACTAATTATAATTTATATAAGGTTTGATCATAGGAATTTCTAAATAATGAAAATTCATTCATAAAAAATTCAATAGATTCCTTGAGCATATTCATAAATATTAGGGTTATGACTCTTTGAAAGGTGGTTGGAGCATTACATAATCCAAATGACATTCTTCTAAATGTAAAGGTATTAAAAGACCATGTGAATGTAGTTTTATGTTTATCTTCAGTGGCTATGAGTGTTTGTTTATAACCATTGAATCCATCTAGGAAATAGTAATATTGATGTTGTTGTAAATGTTCAAGAATTTGATCAATATATGGTAATGAGAAGTGAACTTATCTTGTCTATGGATTTAACATCTTATAACCCACACATACTTACCATTTTCTATTTTTCTTAGGTACCACAGTTATAGAACTAATCCATTTTCTATTTGAGTTGAGATAAATTATTCTTCTCTCCATAGTTTAGTGAGTTCTTCTTTTACAATTTATTTCAATGAAGGATTAAGTCTTCTAGGAGGTATTAGTATTGGTTTGGCTCCATCCTCTAAACAGATATGATGCTAACATATGTTTGGAGATATTCCTTTCTTTAAATATTCATAAGTCCAAGAAAATGCATCCATTCTTATTAATGCATCTACTAGATTACCTTCTTGTTTGGTTGTTAATTCAGAATTTATGATGAAGTCTTTATCCTTAGCTAAAAAGATGTATTTAAGGGTGGCTGGTAGTTTCTTAAGTTGGATTTCACTTTGTTGTATGGTTTTTCTAATATTAATGTGTTAGAACCAAAATCCAATGATTGATTAATTTTTTCACAAAGTTTCTAATGTTCTTCATTAATATGGACTTTCTATTGATTGTTGACAACCACTACTTCTTCATCCTTAACTAAGATCATCAAGGCCACTTTGTAAATCATTTTCAGATCTAAACACCTTTTCAAAAAAAAATTTATTCAGGTTAAAAATGTTTAGGTTAAATGTTATATTGGCAAAGGATAGTTGTAGTAATCCTAAGAGACAATAAATTATAGCATTAGTGATAGTTAACCAAGATCTTCCTAGGATAAAATTAAAGCAATCTAAATCATCAAGCTTTAGTATGACAAAATAAATAGGGTATAATCCATTCTCAACCTTAATTATGATGTCCTCCACTATTCCTAATGGTCATATTATTGTACCATCTACCAAGGATATAGTCATGTTAGTATTCTTGATGTCTAAAATACCTAGTTGCTAAGCTAACTTAGATGGCATGATGTTTACACTTGGTTCTAAGTCTAGTAGTGCATTCTAAAGGTATTTATCCTTGATATTACTAGAGATAGTTGGAGTTCCAGGGTCCTTGTATTTTGGTGGTAGCCTCTTTTGACTATGATTTATTGTACAATTAGCTAAGTATACTTATCATGGGATCTTTATATTTCTTTTTTTTTATGCATAAAATTTTAAGATACTTACCATAAGGAGGAGTGTGTTGGATTGCTTGATAAAAGGGGAGGTTAAGGTGTATATCATTAAAAATCCTTTCTAGATGATTGTTTTGATGTAATTTCTTAGTCAACTCATTAGGGTATGATGTTTGTGTATCTCTTGCTCTTTTTGATGGAAGTTTAGGAGGTATTGTTGATGATGATGTAGAAGGGAAGGATGATGATGATGTTAAAGATGTATTCACTCTATCTACTTGATTGTCATCATCATCTTTGTCCATCACCTTCCTCCTATGTATTTGGGTAACTAATGATTTTTGATGGTTCAATGAATGTTACATTCTTTTTAGGATGTAGGGATTCCTGTGTTTTTTTACCACTTTGTATGATTACTTGGGTTACTTTTTATTTATCCTTCCTTTGTGAAATTGTATTAGACTTAAGTTGAGATGGTAGTTGTGTTCTTTCTAAATTCTGAAATCTACACCTAATCTCCTCTTGTAGTTCACATAGTTCTCCTTCTATGTTATTCATTGTTCTTTCTACTTGATTATAAAGAGAGGGGTTTCTAGTTTGAAGATAGTTTTTAAACGAATTAGATTCAAGGTTTCTAGAAATAAAATTTCCTTAGCCATAGGTTCCCCTTCCTTGATTCAAGCTTCAAGTTTGTTAAAACATTTTTATAGATTCTTGAATGTGTTCATCATAAGAAGGTAATGTAGAGTAGTTATCAAAAGAATGTTGTTGGCTATTACATTGATCACAATAGATTTATTCTTATGCCAATTTGGCACTACTCATAAATATATTTTTTTAATTCATCTACCTTCTAATTTAATGCCTAGTTTCTTCAAATGTTCCATGTGTTAGATATGGCTTAGGCCATCATTTACTTTGATCAACTAAGGAATCTAAGATCTACCATCTTGCTTAAAGTGTGATTTTTAAGATGTTTCCTCTATAAGAAAAATCTACATTTTTTTTTTCAATAAGGTAATAATCCTTCTAAAAAAATCTAGATGAGTTGATGGGGTAGAAATTCGTGGTGTGGGTTCTTTAAACACAAAGCTTTGAAACTATCAAAGGCGTATTCATAATCTTCATTCTAACTTTGTAAACAACTCATCTATTACTTTCTTAAGAAATATAGCTTATCCTTAGATAAGAACAATTGTAAAAATATGTTTTTAAATTCCTCCCATGAAGTTATAGGAATTCTAAGTGTTTGTAATAAAAAAAATTTGTTATCGTTAAGTGTTGGTTTGATTCTTGTAGCTATCCATCTTGGTTGGATTCTTGTAGGCTTCGGTGTTACTTTATATTGTGTATGTTTACTTCTAATCATTTATTATTTAATTAACATAAAAATATGGAAAAGATAAATATTAAAGTAAACAATAAACATAAAGTCTACACCTGATGTTTATTTAAATAGAAATCAAAAGGCAACTAGAGATTTTAATAATTATTATACATGTTCTTAATCAATTATTTTTGAAAAGCATGTAAATAAATATTTTAAATATAATAAAGTAATCAAAATAGCAAATCTTATATTTTTATATATTTCAAAGAAAATGATTTTTTCTCTTTTTCTTTAATCATGAAATCTATTCTAAGGTTTAGGGTACCTACCTATATCTTCCAGATTCCAATTGATGATGTCTCTATTATGAACTTAGAAATGTAATTCTCTTTGCATGTTTCCTTACTCCACGTAAGAGAGATCTAGTCTAACTTTTGTCTAAATTTGAAATTATAAATCTTGCATTTGAAAGAAAACTTTTCACTCTAAGATGTTTAGATTAAAATTGAAGATTTGAAATTTTCAAATCAACCTATCTAAATATAAATTTTTAGATCTAAACTTAAAGAAAAGAATTTTTAGATTAGAATTTTAAATTTGATTTTTTAAATCCAAAATTTTCAAATCCAAGTTTTTAAATCTGATTTTTTAGATCTAAATTTTTAAGTAAGATATTTTTAGATTTAATGTATTAATGTAATTTCTCAAATTTAAAAATCAAAGATTTGAATCTCAAATATTTAGGTTTGATTTTTAAAATTTAATTTCTTAAATCTAAAGTTTTTAGATTTGNCTTTTTTTGGGAGAAAAATAATAAACTTAGAAAAAAAATTAAACTTATAAAAAGCTAAAGAAGAAATAAAAATAAACTCTACTAATCTTCAAGAAAAATCCAATCAACCTATTCTAGCAAATAAAAAATAAGAAAAGGAAAAAGAAAATCATGCAAGAGTGTAAACCATGATTCTAAGTAGTTGGATACCACTAACCTCCTTGGAAATGGTACCAAAATGATGAACTCTTCTACAACTGGATTGGTTATGTCATTGGTTCATCACCTCATCTATGGCTTACCTAAATGTCATACTTCTAGAGGTAAGCCTGGGTGATTCAAGTACGTAGAAGTAATGGCAAACTTAAGAGTTTATTGCTTCTTCCCTTGATAAGCCAAATTCTTTCTTGATCAATATCTATCACATATCAATTGCTAGTACATCTCCAAAACATTATTGCTTTCTAACATAAAGCAAAAATACACAAGGACTCTACTCTTTTGTTCATAAAGAAAAGATATTTGTACAAACTTTATAGCCTTCACACATAAAAAGATAATGAGAAGAGGTCTATACATGGATGTGACCCCTTAAGTCACTCTCATGTTAATAAAAAATTCCCAACTCCACTCATACAAATGAAATGAGAACAGTAATACAAGAATAGAAAGAGAAATATGAGAAATCAACAATTTCCTTAAGGAAAATAAGAAATCAGTAGTAGGGAAGCACAAATCTTAAACTACCATACTCAAGTGTCAGAAAGAACATGGACCAATACTTTACCTTATACAAAATTTAGATACATTTAATGGAGAGATAAGGATCCTTAATGGACCTTAAAAGTTGTCACCTACTGGGTAAGTGACTTCAAAGTCTTTACCTATTGGGTAGGTAATTCCCAAGTCTTCATCTACTAGGTAGATTATTCTAGAGTCTTCACCTTAGGGTACGTGGTTCCCAAGGCATCCTTGTTGAGTTTTAATTTCAAAATTCACATTTTGATGATAGGTGTAGATCATTTCTTCCTATATGATGGATTTGATGGGTGCTCTTCATGGCCAACATGGACCAGCCATAACTTTCATGTTCAAAATACATTTCACATAAACTAGGAGTCAAAATTAGTTAATTTGAACATTTCAGACATGATGGTGTAATTAAATTTTTCATCTAAGATCATTTAATTCCTATTTTTAAGACATACAAACATATTATTAATGAGATAGAACATAGTATAAATGATAACAATGGACTAAAATGTACTTTATAATGATCAAATATAAAGTAAAATAAACATTATTTAGTAAGAAATATTACTACTTTAGGTGCTCATTAGAAACCTTCCTCAAGTGCATCTTGAAGTTTACACATTATTTCTAACTTTTTCCACCTTCTCCTAGTTGTTTCTTGAATTGGAATAGGTAATTCTGAAAGTTTTCCTAGCTATATGGATCATTGCTAACCTCTTTGGATCATCTTCTACTAAAATAAAACTTTTAGGAGAGATGTCTCTCAAGTGTGGAAGACATATCCTTCATGGGTGAGATGTCTCTTCTTAAGACATCTCCTACATGTTCCAAATGTCTTTTGTGAAGTCTCAACTCCTAGATAATACATCTTCTTGACCATCAAGATATCTCCACAAAGTGTGAAACCTGCAAAAACGTACATGTAGGGAAGAACAAGGAAATTAGAAGAGGTGTCCCAACACCAATACTTCCACCCATGAAGAGCAGATGTTCACAACATCATCCATGAACTTGGGGATGAACAAATAAGTTGGTAGTAAACTCATGTGAACAAATAAGTTGGGGATGAAGTGATTAACCACTCCTAAAGTTTGATCTCATGAATCCATACAACATCATCCATGAACTTGTAGCGTCCAAAAACATCGATGGCTGGAAAATGCCAACAGGTCGTTGATCGTTGATAGTCTTAACTCTAGATCTGCGCGAGGGCAGTGCTGGATAAAACGGAACCAAGGCACCCAGAATGGTCTAGTTGATTAGACAAGGACTTAGTCGATGTTAATAAAACCTTTTGCAATAGATAATTTGAAAAATGAAACTTGTAACATAGCACAATGATGTTTAAATGCAAAAGGACAGAAAGCTATGTAAAATGCAACAATAAGTAGTAAAGCAAAGTAAAATGTAGTTAGGAAAATGCACCGCTTCAAGGCTATGACTTCACTCTGTCAAGGTAGATAAAATCGGTTGCATGATGCTAGGAAGTGGAGAGGTCCCGAGAGTAACCAAGATGTTTAGAGCAAGGCAGTTGTATGCTTGAATGCGAACTCAGAAGTTAACAATGCGAAATGCTGCCAAGGTGGTAGAGGAGCAAAAAAAACTACCAACTAAGAGTGCTCACTATTTACAATGCCATAAAAAATCTTACAATGCTCAAGGTCATAGTGCTAACTTTTTCTGCTTGTTAGCCAACAAAATTTCCAGCTGACCAAAATTGCCAAAAAATCAGACCCTTCGACCATTGCTCATTGCGGTATTTATAGGACCAAGGGTGCACGAAAGATGTAGTTTGGATGCCACGTGCCTTGGGCTTGCATTGAACTGTCTATGCTGCGTGGACGTGTATGATCATTGGACAAGCCTACCACACTATAATTGCACTATCAGAGCTTGGAGACGTGTGCCAACGGTGCAATTAGGTGAAGTGCATTGATGAAGTATAACTACCTACTACGCTACGCTGCCTTTGTAACATGGCATACTTGGCATAGTGTAGCATCTTGCTACGTTGTGCCATGCTATGCAGCATAGCATACCATAGCATCTTGCTACGTTGTGCCACGCTATGCAGCGTAGCTGCCAATTCAAAGCAAAAAGCTTGCGTTGTTTCCTACTACATGTGTTGAAGCCTTGTGACTGCTTTTGGCATGTCTGCTACATTGTGTTATGCTACATAGCATAGAAGATGGCCTTAGTCACAAAATCATTGACAAAGTATAGACTTTGCCTTTTGCACTGCCAAAATTGTGAACTTTCTGATCCTACCCTTTGAAATGCCTTTCGTTATTCCTGCAGAGTTGCTACACTGTGCTATGCTACGCAGTGTAGTGTAGCATAGCAACTGACACGGCCTGATTTTTGCTAAGTTTGTCGCTTTCCAGTGAAGGAGCCATTGCTGAAGAACTTAAAGTCAAGCAAAACAACTATTTTCGAAGGCCAGAGGTGCTAACTTAGTGTGATTGAAAATCACCAAGTAAGTCGAGCCTTCCCATCTTGCTCTCGTTGCATCGTGATATGCTACGTAGCATGGCATAGCATAGCATCTTATCTTACAACAATTTGTGGTTAACTGTTTGAACAACTACCTTTCGAAGCCTGCTACGCTATATAGTGTGTTATAACATAGCAAACCCCTTGACTTAGAAAACCAGCCAAACTATTTTATGAATTTTGAGCAATGTTGACAACTCTCCACATCACTTCCGAGTGGGATGTCAGCTGGATGAATTACTCAAATAGAAAATTTGCCAAACTGTGCAGCCTAGACTCAGAGCATCCACTTCTTGCCAAAGTGACTTGACGTTGCCTAGATTGTGAATACCTGGTGAAGCAAGAATGTCCTATAAATTTGGGATGTTTTATTGGCTCCTCTTTGTTGATGTATGGAGGATGGACCCGAGAGACGTTGACAAAGAATACGAAACACCACGGAAGATGAAATGGCAACATTGTTATGCGGTGATTGTCGAGATGTCACTTAGCTATGCTTGAGAGTGTTGCATTGGTTTCTTGTGGGGGGAAGGGGCTAAGTAGGGAGGAAGGAGGTTCAAAAAAAAGGGTAAAGATGAGGTTTAGTAGAGTCCCTCATTGGAGTGCTCATGAGGGAGTCGTTTGTGCTTTCATCTTTACTTTTGTTGACCTTAGACCTCTTGTTGGCATGTTTGAAGAGGGTGATTGCAAAATGGCTTATGTGCCATTTGTTTTAGGCACATGAGCATCTACTCTCTTACGCTTTTGCCTTTTGCTATTTTGCCGTTTACATTTGTGAACAACCTTGCTGTAGAACAGGTGTTTCTTTCCCCTTATGAGTTTTGTTACATCCAAGTGGGGGCCTTTAATCTACCTACAGGTACTTCCCATGCAACAAGCTGTGTTACACATGTCATGGACTTTGCGGTTGAGAAAACAGGAAGGCTTAACAGGCATTGGAAAAGGCTTGTAAAAGAGGGGAATGAATAGGAATTGTGGATGCAAGAAGTAGGGTAAAGCAAAGAAGCTTGTAAGGTGGGGTAGGATATAAACTTTGGAGTAGCCAAGCTAGTCAAGATAATCATTTTGCAACACTATAGCATTTGCTGCTATGACAAGATGCACCTTCAACCGATGCCTCTTTGGAACACACCCTGCAAACACAGAGAGCGAACCAGAAGAAACAACTATGATGCAAAATGAGGGTAAAGTTCTTGCTTGCTGTAGACGTTGTTGAAGCTCTTGGACATCATTGCTAGTGTACGATGTCCAAAGTAGGAAGGCCAATAGTGGCCTTGGCAGAGTTAGCATGGAGGAGCTGGCGTCGAAGGAGCGGGGAGTTGCTGTGAGTACAAATGCTTAGAATCCCTACCAAAGGCATGCATTCTTAGTTCAGCTATGGGATTAGCTACCACATAGATAAATGTCATTTGAGCCCAGGCACTGGCAGGGAGCTAAAGGATAACAAGATTTTCACTGGGCCACAATACTGTCAGAACTCCAGCAGTAGGCACTACTCGAGGAACTACCATTAGGGTGATGGGCCGTGGCGACAGTAGGTCCAGGGGGTCAGTGAGATGTCATACGACATCTTCGGGGGATCAACAAGGTGCTAGGAGTGGTGGCACTGCGTATGTTCCAAATCATGTTCTCAGTGCATCATGAACTACATTCTGGAGCTATAATGCCCCACCCCACATCAGTAGTATGCATGATCGCTTGATGGTGTGCTTGGTGTAGATGCATGTTGGGGACATGCTGCAAACCTAGTTTAAGGTCCTAGTAGACCATGTGCTAGTTTAAGGTCCCAACAGACTGTTATGTTGGCTTAAGGTCCTAGCGGACTGTACATGCTAGTTTTACATCATAGTAGATGTGTTGTGCCAGTTTATAGTCCTAGCGAACTAGCGGTGCCAGTTTAATGTCGTAGCAGAAATTTGCTATCTTTGCCAATTTTCCATCGTAGCAGACGAGCTGTGCCAATTTTACATCATAGCAGACGCTGCTTACCATTGCCAGTTTTACATCATAGCAGATGAGCTATGCCAGTTAGAAGACGCTGCTTACCATTGCCAATTTTACGTCGTAGCGGAAGATGCTCACTGTGTTCATGCTTCAGATGTAGTACGGATTAAGGTACGAGTGATTCACCGAGTTGGCAAACTTGTTGCCATCCATGTCCACCAGCTTGAAGGCTTCATTTCCAAAGGATTTGGTGACCATATATGGGCCTTCCCAGTTGGCTGAGAATTTTCTCACATGATCACGGACAACATTGAGAATGAGGTCTCCCTTCTGTATTGGTCATTGATGTAGGTTTGCATGATGCATTTGTTGTTGCTTGCTCTGGTACTAATCTATGTGACTCAACATTTATACACGCTCCTCCTCTATTGAGTCAAGGTTAATAATTCTTAACTCGTTGTTCTGGGCTTCACTCATGACATCATATAGGATCATCCAGATTGATGGTACCTGCAACTCAAGAGGCAACATAGCTTTAGATCCATAAACAAGACTACAGGGAGTCTTACTTGTCACAGTTCTGCATGTCATCCTATAGGCCCATAGCACATAGAGGATTTGCTCATGCCACCACCTCTTGTTGTTGTTAAGCATCTTCTTCAACAAGTTGATGATAGACTTATTTGTAGCCTCTGCTTGCCCATTCGCCTGTGGGTAATACGGGGAGGAGAATGATTGCTTAATGTCCAGATTGCTGTAGAAGGTTTGAGTTTCTGTACTACTAAATTGTGGTCCATTGTTGGTTACAATAGTCATTAGAAGCCCAAACCTTGTAACGATGTTATCCAAGATGAAGTGACAAACTTCCTGAGATATCGTCTTCCTTAGGGGCATAGCTTCCACCCACTTAGTAAAATACTTGGTGGTGGTGATGATGAAGCTATGCCCTATGGAGGACTTGGGCATGATAGGTCATATGAGGTCTAGTCCCCATCATTGGAAAGGCCACATGATCTACGTTGGGTGCAGCTCCATAGGTGAAACATGTATGAGATTTGTGTATCTCTAGCACGTGTCACATGTCTTAACCTTTGATAGGAAATCATGCTCCATATGGGGCCAATAGTACCCTAGGTGTTTGATTTTCACAGCCATAGCTCTAGGTGCTATGTGTCCAACACATAGTCCCTCATGTACTTCATTAATCACCTTTCGCACTTGCTCCTCACCCATGCATGCCAGCAGTATCCCTTCATAGGAACGCTTGCACAAGGCATCATTTCCCATGAGCATATATTGTCGGGCACACTTACGGATTGCATCTCTTTGGGTAGATGTCAGTTCGCTTGGGGGTTCATCATGTTATAGGTAGGCTTTAATGTTAGTGTACCACTCCTAGGTATTTGTGGCACTGATAGAGGCCATGTGTCCTGCCTGAGTGATAGGCTCAGCACATTGAACAATTGAAGTTAGTAGACTTGAAAATGAGTGTGCTGGAATATTTAGTGTAAGGATGGCTAAGGCATCTGCTATGGTGTTCTCATTGCGTGGCACATGTTGCACATCCGTGGTTGCAAACTGTTTGAGTAGGCCTTTTGCTAGGTCGTAATAGGGTTGTAGATGCATAGTTTTACAGGCGTAGATCTCGGTGATTTGATTCACAACTAGTTGTGAATCACCACAAATCGCCAGGTGTTGTATGCATAGTGTGCTGACCTAAATCATTAGTGTAAGACTGGAAGGAAACAAACACCGAAAGATTGTCAGGCAAGCACAACTGACCCTACCTTCGCTTGAGGGCAAGTTGGAAAAGGGAACGAAGGCAGAGTTCCTTGGATGGTTTGCACGCAAATCAACCAATGACTTCCCCAAGTGTAAGCTATGACTAGCATTGGGGTTATCGTAAACGATGTAAACGGAATGTAAATGGAATGCAAACAACGACATGAAATGTAAATAGAGCACAAAGTGTAAATAGAGATTAAATTGTAAAAGAAGAAAAAATAGAGCTATATTGTAAACAAAGCATAAACAGAGTAAACAATGTAAATGGCAGGCAATAATGAACTGTATTTTATTGTTTAAATAAGAATGTGCACTGGTCAACGTGTAGCTATGCGTATGGATGGTAGGTCAAGCACTAAGCCCCGAGATGATGTTTGAAGTGTTCAAATGCTAGGAGTCAAGTGTGTCTGAGTGTCCTAGGCTACTGGTCGATACTTCCCAAGCCATCAACTTTCAAAATTGTCGATCCTATTTATGTGAATTGATAGGGTATTTATAGGGCTAGCCTAGACTTAGGCAAAGAATCCATGGATGGAATTAATGGCTGAGAGATGAGAGGAAACAAGATCATGTGACATGTGTTCAATGGACAGTTGTGCTCGGGTTGGATGCATGCTAGCGAGAGTTGGATATGTGTCGAACAATTGTGCATGAGTTGGATGTGTGTCGGCAAGCTACGTTCTTGACTAGGTACATTGCATTTTATAATTTTTGGGTTATTAAAGCCCATGAAAGTACATTTAATTTAGATCATGAGGGCCTGACATGCCCACAAATGGGGATTTACAATGAAATGTACAATAAGAGAAATTCTACCCCAGCTCGCTTGACCATGGATCGAGTGCTGCAGGATGTTGAGATGTCAATTTGAGGTTGTTCAAGGCATCTCTATTTGACCAGGGCTTCAAATGTGAGTTTTCTAGGCTTCAGTGTGCGTTTGAAGTGTTTTCATGCAAGCGTGACTAGTGGTCATGATACAGTCATGCAGGCGTGACCCCAGCACGACCTAAGTATGAGGTAGGAAGAATGCAATTTTTGACACCAAATTTGGACCTTTTTTGAAGCATATTTTTAATTATAACTTCTTCCTACCTATGTGTGATCTGGATCTAGAAATTTGGGCTTGAATGTGTCTGATTTGAAGCCCCTTTTGGGTAGGTCATGCGGTCGTCATCCCCAACATGACCTGTAGTGTGACCTCAAAAACTTGTAATTTTGAGTTGAAATCTAGAATTTCTAAAGGCTGGGATCCATAGTTATCAATAGTGGACCTTGAAGATGACTTTCACCCTTGAAATCAAGTCATTTTGGCTCATTTTTGGGGCTCTAAAAGTTGGTCGCACTATGGTCACGCCCAGCGTGACTGCCCAGCGTGACCTGCAGTGTGACCTCAAAAACTTGTAATTTTGAGCTGAAATCTAGAAATTTTGAAGGTTGGAACCCATAGTTATCAATAGTGGACCCTAAGGATGACTTGAACCCTTGAAATCAAGTCATTTTGGCTTATTTTTAGGGCTCTAAAATTTGGTCACGTTGTGGTCACGCTCAACATGATTGCCCAGCGTGCCTGGTAGTGTGACCTACAATGTGACCTCACAAACTTATAATTTTGAGCTGAAATCTAGAATTTTTGAAGACTGTGACCCATATTTATCAATAGTGGACCCTGAGGATGATTTTCATCCTTGAAATCAAGTCATTTTGGCTCAGTGTTAGGGCTCTAAAAGTTGGTCACACTGTGGTCACGCCCAGCATGACTGCCCAACATGACCTGGAGTGTGACCTCAAAAACTTACAATTTTGAGCTAAAATCTAGAATTCATGAAGGTAGGGACCCATATTTATCAATAGTGAACCTTGAGGATGACTTGTACCCTTGAAATCAAGTCATTTTGGCTCAGTTTTAATGCTCCTAGAGTTGGTCACGTTGTGGTCACACCCAGCATGACTGCCCAGCGTGACCTGCAAAAACTATGTAGTTTGGCTTGAAATTTGGACTCCTGAATGCTGAGACTTGGAGTGGACATTAGCAGCTCTTGAGGATGGCTTGCACCCTCATATTTGGACCACTTTTTATTTGAATTTTGAAACTGTTGGAGCTACTCACGCTAAGGGCAAGCTAGCTTAACAGTGTGATCAAGATGGCTTAAGTAAACCAGACTTGAGTTTCATGCCTTAGTTAAATTTTTCCTTCTAAATGCTTGAAATGGCTTGAGTTGTTCTTGTTTCAAAGTTTTAGGCCAAAATTAGTCGTGTTTCATTGGCCCATCTTTGTTGACATCTGGAGGAATCCACCCAAGAGGCGTTGACAAAGAAGTGCAAAACACCATGAACAACAAAGCATCAAACATTAATCATTGGTCCTTGGATGGGTATCATCACACCATTTTCAAAAGTACATGGGATTGAGAGAATGTGGTTCAAGATGCAAGGGAATCAGTTGTAACCAAGGAAGCCAGGAGGTTAAGGGCTATGATTGCTGTCAGGATTTGTGGGAGAGGAATTCTCTCTTGTGAACATGTTATGTCATTGGTCCTTGCCAACAGCTAGGTTTTTAGCAGACTTGGAATGAAGACATAGGGGGTGCATTCTTTGGAGAAAAGGGCCTCTTATAGAGTATTTGCAGGGCCCGTTCTAAACAGCCAAAGCCACGTGATGATGTGCAACATGGTCTCTTTGAGACATGAGTGTAACTATTTTTCAAGGCACTTGCCTTCTTGCCTAGGGCTTGTATGACAAGAGCCAACAATCCATGGTTTATGATGTCGACGGGGTTATGAAGACCTTTTCCATGCATTTTTCTCTTTGACATTTTTTGTTCTTTTTCATTTTTGTTTTTCTTGTTTGTTTCTTCTTTTCTTTTGTTTTTTCCTTTCTTTTTCTTTTATTTTTCTTTTTCTCTTTGGTATTTTTGAAAGAGCTTGCTTTTAATGCTATGCTCATGTTCGAGCGCTTGCATTTTATGTCATGCATTGTGTAGTGTGTTTTGTGTTGCGACTACTTAGGGAGTTACAATGTGCAATAGTGTATCAAGAGTGTTAAGCTAAGTGGAATGCATCTGGGGGTATAAATGAGTAGGATAATTGAGAAATGATGGGGAAAATAGGGGATGCATCAGGAGTTGGAAATGTACTTATGAATGGATTGATTAACCCAGTTACGTGCATCAGGAAAAATGTGATAACTTGTCGTCATGATTAAATGCATCTGTGTATGAATGCCTCAAGAGCATCAACCTACAAATGTAACTCCAAGAAGACAAGAAAAACATAAATGAATCGGTTAACGAAGCACTTTAAACAAGGAGATGGAATCATCACGTGTGTAATTTTCAAAGAAGACAGAATCATGAATAGCATCAGCTTCATTAGGGCACATGAGATGAACCATGCAGCAAGTCTTTGTGGAACATGAACAACTGATTATAGTGACACATCTTTTCAAGTTTTTCCTGGTTGTTGATGATGTCACCAGTTTATAGTCTTAGCAGACTATTGTGGATTAGTTCCACATCATAACCCCTTGGATGGTGCCAGTTTAGCATCGTAGCGGATGATGCATTGCTAGTTTATAGTCATAGCAGACTGTAAAGAGGCAAACTAGTTTATAGTCTTAGTGGACTCTGGATGCTAGTTTTCATGTCATGGTAGACAGATGTAGCAGTTTAGTGTCATACTGGACAGAGCTCTATGGTATCAGTTTTAAGTCATGATGCCAAGACTTTTCTGTGGTATCAGTTTTAAGTTGTGATGTTAGGACTATCTGTGCCAGCTTATAGTCATAGCAGACTAATGCTTACCTTGCTTGTGTAAAGTGTGATGTTGCATGCATGGTCATGCTATGTATCTGCAAGATCCTATAAAAAATCAACTAGAAAGAAAACAATGTCAAGTGACACCTGTTGTACATAGAGTTAGAATGTATGAATGAAGAAAAAGAAATGCAAATAGTGATAGTTTTAGGCCGTTCCGGGTTGTATGCTAGTTTAAGGCATTTTCAAGCCATGTGTTTCTATTTTTCAAATGCAATGTGTAAACTAAGTTGACGAATGTGTAAATAAAGAAAAATGTGTGATCTAAGTGAGTGGGAAAAATATAAACACATAGGCTAGTGCAATGTAAACAAAAGTTAAAAATGCATGTCAGAGGGGTAGGCAGAAGGTAGGCAAGCATCTAGCACATTTTTAGCCAAGGGAGAGTCTTGGTCATGTAGTTGCTTTCTAACTAGGCATAGATTAGAGAGCATGCAAGGTTTATGATCCTCTGGGCGGCTGTCGGCTTCAACCACTCATTCTGGTGTGTTAGCCTTAAGCGTTGCGTTGGTTGTCGTAGGTGTACCATTAAGAAACTCTTCTTTCAAAACTTGCACCATGTCTATGTCGTGGATAGTTGAAGAGGAAACGTTATCACCATGGATGATAACTTAACCACCTTCGTATGGAAGGTCGATTTCTTGGTGGATGGGAGAAGAGATGGCCCTTAGTTGAGCTAGCCAAGGCCTGCCTAGAATCATGACAGTGAAATCTGCGCTAGTGGGGAATTGCTCTCCTGCTACAAAGGCTAAGTTGATTGTACCCTTGACTATGACATATGATCCCTTGAAGGATTTTAGACATGTGGTTTTGGTTGGCCTGATTTCATCTACTAGGCCTAGCTTGTCGATGACGGAGTACAGGACTACGTTCGTTGTTGCACCATCGTCAACATGCACTCTACAGATGGTGCACTACCCAACATGAATGCTAATGGATAGTGGAATTGTAGTGACTTCCCCTCATTTTGGGTTGACTTTAACTGCATCATCACGAAAGGCTAAGGTTGTTGAACCCAATTCTCATGGTGTGGGAGGTAACATTGTTGCACGGATGGATGTCTCATTTGTAGGGATGTCCTCCATAATAGGAATGAAGGCTAAGACTTGGGCCAATGCTTGGCAGTGAGCAGGTGAGGTCTTGACCAGGTCGTATAAGGTAAATGTTGTGTTCTTTTGCTTGAGCATTTGCTTTACCTAGGTTAGTGCACCTACGAAGTCTTTGTCATTAGCCATTGTGATGGCTTTGACTTCCTTTGTGAAGCTTGAGAGACAGACCTCTCGGGAGGGGGATTTAGGCTTGGTTTGCTTGGGAGTAGTGGCCTCAGTGTTCAGTTTTTATTTGCTAGTTGTGGCCTTTGCTTTAGCCATGGAAGTTGTAGTCAAGGTGCTCGTTTGTCCTCTTGTGCTCCCATTTGGTGGGCCTACTTGGGTTTCTAGTGGGGTCGACCCTTGAAGGAGGAGGGATTGAGATGTTGCCCACTGTTGGGCTTCAGGTAGGTGAGGGGCCATCATGTTGTGGCATCCTTATGATAAAGGGTGGCTTAGGAGTTGTTGTAGGGGTTTTTGTATGACTAACTTGTTGTGGCACCTTGATGATGAAAGGTTACCTAGCAGTTGTTGTTGCTACATCATGCTAGTTTAACATCTTAGAGGATGATGGTTGTGGAGCCTTAACCACAAAGGATGTTGTGGGTATCCAAGGTGGCACTTTGATAACAAATGGAGGCCTCTTTCTTGTGGAGGGTGAGGAAACCTTTGCCTTGTTAGGACGCACATGGATCACAAAAGGTTTTTGCATAGGTTTGGGCTTGCCACTTATGCTAATTGAGTTTATGACATAGGAGGCATCGTCTATGTTGGATTGACTTGTCGTGTCAATCACTAGTTGGCCTTGTTTTATCATTCCTTGCAGGTCATCTTGCAAGATGTGACAATTGCTTGTACTATGACAAGCCATTTGATGGTAATGACAGTATTGGTCCAATTTGAAATGTTGTGGGACCGGGGGCTCATTTGGTACTACTAAGATGGGGTTCCTTAGTAGCTTGCAGTACCTATCATGTTTTTGGTAGGTAATCTTCGACACATGTTTGTGTTCGATTTGCCTAGCTTTCAAGAGTTTCTCCAATAGTTGAAAGGGTTGCATTAGTAGTGGTGTATACTTTGAGTGGTCCTTGCACTAAAAGTTGGGCCTTGGGGTGGCCCCTGTCGATGTAGGTAAGTTGGCGCCAAATTTGGCAGCTTTGTTAGCTGGGCCTTTAGGTTACTTATCTTTTGGGCCCCAATTGGTTGCTTTTGTGATTGTAGCTACTATTGCCTCAGTTGTGTTTTGCTTACAAGTATGCTGGTTTTTGTAGGCCACATAAGCTGGGTCATTGCTAGCTTGCGTTGCTTTTTGTATGTCCTTAATTTGTGCAAATGTTTGGCTCAAGGTACAGGCTTTCAAATAATAAAGTTTCAATTTGACAAAGTCATTTGTGGCTGCCTTAAGGATGGTAAGCAAATATGTTTCAGGGATGGGCTCATGAAGTTCATTGAGAGTTGCACTCCACCTTTGGATAAATTTCTATGCTGGCTCTAATGGTGCCTATTTAATCTAAATCAGGCTATCCAATGTGGCTCCAGGCTTTAGATTATATTTAAAATGGGTAACAAACTGATGTAACAAATCATCCAGAGAGGATATGCAGTTATAGGGAAATCTCAGTACCATTCTAAGTCTTTTCATATTAAGGACATAGCAAACACATGCAAAATTACATGGGGCCATGCCTGAAGCAAAAGAGTTTCGGTTTGGAATGTCACTAGGTGGCCATTTGGGTCTCCCTTTGCATTGTACTTGGTCAACTAAGGTAACAAGACTCCCTTTGGCAAGGTTAAGGGTGGAATTGAGGGGTTAATTGGGTCATCTTAATACAAATATAGTAACTTGACTTCCTCATTGTTCAAATTTTTAAGGCATTTTAATTCCTCTGCCAAGGAGTGCATCATTTTTTTTGTGTCTACCCATTCTTGGGTGGTAGGTAAACTAGTAGATTGAGCGGATTATGGATGATAATGATTTAATTTTTGCATTGTTTGTGGAAAGACAGGTTGTTGGACTAACATTTTTTGTGGTGGGATGGTATTCAGGACTAAGACTACCGATGGAACCCATTGCCTAGGCACAGGTTGTGAGGTAACACCCTGGACATGTCGGGTTGGAGTAATCAATGGTGCTCTGTGGATCTACACCTGAGGTATGTAATGGGTGGATGTGGAAGCTGATATGATCGATGGCATTCCAATTACTTGAGGTTGAAAGATTGACTCTGCATTGGTTTGGGGAGGGAGTTTTTGGGACTATACTTTTGGAGGAATGATGGAAGTAGATGCATAAGAGTGAATATTATTGGGTACGAAGAAGATAGGAATGGAAGTAGGTACCTCTTTTTGGGAAATTAGTGCTCGAGTGTTTGTGGATGAAGGAGGAAGCATAGTTTCTTCCAAGAAAGGATGGAATAATGAGTTTGTGTAGGCATGGGAACTAATGGTATGGTAGGAATCTCCATGTTCGGATTGGGCTGCAAAATCATCTTCCTCATCTTGAGGCTCTATTGGTGGTAGCTATAAGGCTTGACTTCTAGTCATAAGAAGCTGGGATATGAGTTTATGATGGTTTTCAAATAGTGGGATTATGTCAAATGCTGAAGGGATGAACTCATGTCCTCCTTTGTGGATAAATTCATATTCTCGCTTTGCTTCCCTTTCTATACAGTCGATAGGTAAGTTGGCTTGGATTTTGACACAGATGAAGTTATACTATTTGAGTGTAAGAGTTGCATGAGTAGGGCCTTTGCCTTGTAGCTTGAGCGACTTGCATGTAGGGCCTTGTGGATTTATGTGTTCAATAATGGTTATGGATTCCATAGCAGTGACAAGGTTCAAAGTTTCAGCTCCAAAGTCAGTGATCGGTAGTGTTACAGGGTTGATTTGGAAGGATTCCATGGAACGTGAGTAGACTAGGCTAGATAAATGGAGTTGGATTGCAAGCAGTTGCAATGTGACCATGACACAAACACAGCATGACCAAACCAATCAAACCACAGTGTGACCAATAGGAGCAAGCTCAACATGACCAATAGGAGCAAGCTCAGCGTGACCAACAAGAGCAAGCTCAGTATGACCAACAAGAGCAAGTTCAGCGTGACCAATAGGAGCAAGTTTAGCTTGACCAATAGGAGCAAGCTTAGCGTGACCAATAGGAGTAAGCTTAGCCTGACCAACAGGGGAAAGCTCAGCATGACCAATAAGAGCAAGTTCAACGTGACCAACAAGAGCAAGCTCAACATGACCAACAGGGGCAAGCTTAGCGTGACCAATAGGAGCAAGCTTAGCGTGATCAACAGGGGCAAGCTCTGCATGATCAACTATGACAAGGGGACTCAACAATGAAAGATGGATAAGTTTTGATAGGTAGTGATATTTTAACTAACAACAAGTGAATTGGCCCTCCTTCTAGTGCAACAACCTATACTAACCTAAATCGTCGGTGTAAGGCTAGAAGGAAACAAACACCAAAAGATTGTTAAGCAAGCACAACTAACCCTGCCTTCACTTGAGGGTAAGCTAGAAAAGGGAAAAAAGGTAGAGTGCCTTGGATGGTTTGCACGCAAATCAACCAAGGACTTCCCCGAGCATAAGCTGTGGCTGGCGCTAGGGTTATTGTAGATAGTAACGAAATGTAAACGGAATGCAAATAGTGAAACGAAATGTAAACAAAGTGCAGATCGTAAACAGAGACTGAATTGTAAACGAAGCGTAAACAGAGCTATATTGTAAACAAAGCGTAAACAGAGTAAACAATGTAAATGGCAGGCAATAATAAACTGTATTATATTGTTTAAACAAGAATGTGCACCGATCAAAGCGTAGCTATGCATATGGATGGTAGGTCAAGCACTAAGCCCTAGGATGATGTCTGAAGTGTTTGCATGCTAGGAGTCAAGTGTGTCTGAGCATCCTAGGCTGCTGGTCGATATTTCCCAAGCCTCCAACTTTACAAATTTTTGATCCTATTTATGTGAATTGATAGGGTATTTATAGGGTTGGTCTGGACTCAAGCACAGAATCCATGGATAGAATCAATAGTCAAGAGATGAGAGAAAATAGGATCATGTGACATGTGTTCAATGGATAGTTGTGCTTCGGTTGGATGCATGCTGGCGAGAGTTGGATGTATGTCGGATAGTTGTGCATGAGTTGGATGTGTGTCGGAAAGCTACGTTCTTGACTAGGTACATTGCATTTTACAATTCATGGGTTATTCAAGCCCATGAAAGTATATTTAATTTAGAACATGAGGACCTGACATGCCCATAAATGGGTATTTACAATGAAATGTACAACAAGAGAAATTTTACCCCGGCTCGCTTGACCATGGATCGAGTGTTGTAGGATGTCGAGATGTTAATTTGAGGTTGTTCAAGGCTTATCTATTTAACTAGGGCTTCCAATGTGAGTTGTATAGGCTTTATTATGCATTTGAAGTGTTTTTATGCAAGCGTGACTAGTGGTCATGCTACAGTCACGCTGGGCAGTCATGCTGGGCGTGACCCTAACGTGACCTAAGTATGAGGCGGGAAGAATGTAAATTTTGACATCAAATTTGAAATTTTTTAAATCCTTTTTAAAGTATAACTATTGCCTACGTGTGTGTGATCTGGATCTGGAAATTTGGGCTTGAATGTGTCTGATTTGAAGCCCCTTTTGGGTAGGTCATGATGTGGTCACGCCCAGCGTGACCTATAGTGTGACCTGCAGTGTGACCTTAAAAACTTGCAATTTTGAGCTGAAATCTGGAAGTTTTGAAGGTTGGGACTCATATTTATTAATAGTGGACCCTAAGCATGACTTGCACCCTTGAAATCTAGTCATTTTGGCTCAGTTTTAGGGCTCTAAAAGTTGGTCACGTTGTGGTCACGCCCAACATGACTGCCCAGCGTGACCTGCAGTGTGACCTCAAAAACTTGAAATTTTAAGCTAAAATCTAGAATTGTTGAAGGATGGGACCCATATTTATCAATATTGGACCTTGATGATGACTTTAACCCTTGAAATAAAGTCATTTTGGCTTAGTTTTGAGGCTCCTAGAGCTGGTCACGCTGTGGTCACCCCGAGCATGACTACCCAACGTGACCTGCAAAAACTATGTAGTTTGGTTTTAAATTTGGAATCCTTGAATGCTAAAACTTGGAGTGGACATAAGTGTATCTTGAGGATGGCTTGCACCCTCAAATTTGGACCAATTTTTATTTCATTTTGAAATTGTTGGAGCTAGTCATGCTAAGGGCAAGCTAGCTTGACAGTGTGATCAAGCTGGCTTGAGCAAACTCTACTTGAGTTTCATGCCTTAGTCAAATTTTTCTTCCCGAATGCTTGAAAGGGCTTGAGTTTTTCTTGTTTGAAAGTGTTAGGACAAAATTAGTGGTGTTTCACATAGTTTTTGGGCAATTGAGAGGCCTATGAGTAGCCCCTCGTACTCTGCCACATTGTTATTGTAGGGGAATGCAAAGCAATAAGTGCAAGGGTGCATTTCCCCAGAGAGGAATGTAATGACGGTAGCTGCACTACCTCCTCATGTGGTTGAGGCACCATCAAAGTGTAAAGTGGCTTCCAAGTGTGATGGGATGGCGTTGATAGTGCCAACATGCTCATATAGGAATTTGGGATCTATGGTTGCGTGGTTGTCGACGGGTAAGGCTATAAGTTGCATTGCTATAGCTTGACCCTTTGTCGACGACTAGCTCACATAGTGCAAGTCGAATTCCATGGTTATTTCTTTCCATTAGGCTATCCTATTGCTTTCATACATGTTGTTAGTAATAGCTCGGAGTATGTTGCTTTTGAAAATGATGTTAATTGTACTACAAAATAGGTAATGCCTCCACTTTTTAACACAAATACTAAGGCAAGGCAATTCCTCTCCACCTCATTGTATTTTTCTTCATGTGATATTAATGCATGACTCAGGTAATATACTAGTATCTCAGATCTGTCATCTCGTCTCTGACATAATAGTTCTACGATAGATGTGTCAGAGGTGGCAAGGTAGACGAAGAAAGGCTTATCCCTTTGTGGCGGATGCACAATTGGGAGGTGTAAAAGCTCTTCCTTCAAGTCATCAAAGGCTTGTTGACATTGGGTTGTCCATTCAAAGCTAACCCCTTTCTTCAGAAGATGTTACATGGGGTGTAACTTGTCAATCAACTTTGCTATGAACCTTCGAATGAACTATACCCTAACTTGCCAACTGCATAATTCCTTTAGGTTTATAGGAGGTGCTAGGTTGATGATGGCCTTAACATTGTCGGCATTCACCCATATCCCATTCTCTGATACTAAAAACCCTAACATGCGTCTGGTCTTCACACCAAAGACATACATCTTAGGGTTAAGGTGTAGATCATGCATTTGGCAACACTTGAGGGCTATCCCTAGATCGCGTGGATGATTAGCAGCTTCTTTAGATTTGACTGTTATATCATCCACGTAGTCATTTAATGTTTCTAGGATGTAGTCACTGAAGATGTAAGTCATGGCTAGCTGGTAGGTTGCTCTGGCATTCTTGAGCTTGAAAGGCATCATGGTGTAACAAAAGGTACCCCATGGGGTCATGAAGGTTGTTGTTAGCTAATGCTCTCAGTTAACGTGAACTTGGTTGTAGCTAGAGAAACCATCCATCAAGGATAATAGAGCATGACCAGCTGTAGTGTCGATGAGTTGATCGATGCTTGGAAGTGGGAAGTTGTCTTTGATCGTTGCCTTGTTCAGATCCTGGAAGTCTATACAGATTTATATTCCTCCCATTTTCTTAGAAACCATAATGATGTTGGACACCCATTCCAAATAAGCAACTACATAGATGAAACCAGCTTGGTATAGCTTAGTGATTTCATCCCTTACGGCTAGTGCAATTTCTAGTTTAACCTTACGAGCTTTCTGCTTGACTGTCTTCATGCGTGGGTCTAGGATGATGCTGTGCTATATTAGCCTCAGATCTAAACCCTTCATGTCATTTTATAACCATGTGAAGACTTTAATGTTATATTGCAGAATTTTGGCTACATCTTTATGTGTTTGTGCATCTAAGAGGGAACTAAGCTTTAACGTTTTTACTTTCCCCTTGGAGATGGTCACAGGCATCTCGATGAGAGGGTCCTTAGTTACATCCCTGACCTCTAGATCTAGGGTTCAAACCAGATACTCAGGCTAGTTTGGGGATGTTTCTAAGGATGCTATGGTGCTAGCTATGGTTGATTCCTAGTCAATCAAGTCTGGGTTCAATTGTCTTGCAAGCTTTCCATGTGGACTAGCTAAAGCTAAAGGCATGGAGATATCGCGATGGATTTCCATTTTTTGCTCAACTTGCAAAAATGAGATGAAAGCCTGGTTAAGAGGCACCTTTTGGTAGTAATCATGTATAGTGACAATTTACAAAACAACGATGAGATGTAACTAGCGGAGTATGATGTAAAGATTAAAATTTGTTAGTTTAAAGTCATGGTAGACCACTAAGGCATGGAGATGCAAAACTGCTAAAAGAGGACATGTAAAAATGTCAATGTGAGAATGCGAAACTGCTAAGAAATGCAAGACCGCTGATGCGAAAATGTGAAACTATTAGTTTAACGTCATTACGGACTGCATGCATGTAACAAATTGAAGCTACTAGTTAATGGTCTTTTCGGGCCATTAACTAGAATGAAATGCTATGCTAGGGATGCTAGTTTAAGGTCTTTTTGAATCGGTAACTAAAGATATGTATTTTTTTTATTTTTTGGGAAAGCAAATAGTTAGCTCGAAGCATGCCAAGATCTTCCACCCAAATCTATCCATTTTAATTGCCAATAGAGCTACGATGTCGTGGTGGGCATGCTATGCTACACGGTATACCCCGCATTAAACAGAGCGAGAAAGTGGCAAGTTTTCATTTTTTTTCCATTATGACCATAAATAGGGATTAAACCCTAGTAAGCTTGTCATCCTCACTGTAACAGCTCAAAGCCCACATTCAGAGCACAAAGTAATTTCGAAGCGTAGTGTGATTGTGCTAACAGAGGGAAAGCTGGTTTTTTGCATAGCAGGGAGGAAAAGTCTGCAGACAAGATGATGGCTCTGAAGAAGGAACGCACTCACTTGGTACTTGCAAAGGTTGAGGAGGTAACGAAAACCCTAGGGTGTATGCCATAAGTGCGCATCGTAGTGTGGGAGGACACGCTATTAGCTCGGTAGGCTGCTATGCCTCCTTTATCTTTTCGTACTTCTGTTATCATTTTTGTTTTCCTTGCTTCTGTTTCTGTAACCTGGTTTTAGCTATCTATATTTTCTATCATTGCATTGTCATTGTTTTGGCCTTTACACCATCACTGTTGTTGTTTCGGCCACGGCGGATGTACAAACACTATGTTAACGCTACATGCAAGGTTGCCTAAATTTCCATCACCGCGGTTGCCATAACTGTGAGGGTTTGGACAGTCTAGGCTACCTGGCTTTCTAATGGCATAACATAGGATCCTCAGGAGGGTTTGGCCATGCATGATGCAATAGTGTGACGTGTGTTTTGTCAAGGCGTAGTGCTAATCATTCTGCTAGGGCTAATCGCTCTGTTGCTACACCAGGCTATTCTCGCTAGGCTAGTGCTTTCACATTCTTGCTACACTATGTGTAGGAAGAGGGTTATGTTATGCTATATGCTAAAATGCTAGGTCTTGCTATGCTATGTGTGTCTTGCACTTGGGCATGATGCTAATATTTGCTGGTTGTGTTGTGTAGGATAACATTGAGGCCAACTCTGATTGTCCTAGAAATTGTAGGGGTCCTATGTTGCGTGAGCAAACTAGTGACCAATGTTCCTCCTCCCCATACATGTGTGGGAGATAAGGGGGTCTGGTTCAGGCAAGGAGCATAGGAGTTCTTACAATTCCTCCTCCAACACTTCAATGTGATCGTTTGGTCATACCTAGAGGAGGAGGAGGTGGCCATCATAACAGAAACCCTGTTTCCTGAGGCAAACCAGGGTATCTTGAGGTTTTTGATGGATGAGGCAATCAATAGCAGGTAGGGAGAAGGATCTAGTCAACACCTCAAAGATTTGAGGCATTTGGATTGGATCTAGGATATGCCTGAGTACAACTGCTATCATGCTTACAACAAGTTATTTGTTGTGCATCATATGGGAACATGCTTCCAAAACCCACCAAGGACCATCTATTGTGCTGGCAAGTGAGTTTTGTAGCCATATTCTACTATATTGTGTGATGCTTACTATGCTAGCCAAATGCTAATAGTATGTTTTTATCATCAAGTTTTACATTAACAAGGAAGGTCTTCACGACAAAATGGGTATGCTAACCATAGCGTGGATGGCCTTGCAAGAATTCTCTTTTGCTGAGAATCTATGTGCAGGTGTGATTGGTTAATACGGGAGTGAGTACCACACCTACCCAGACCTATACCCCATTCACTATGGTAGGTGTAAGGAGTCTAGTTGGTTGGATGAGGGATGGGCACCCTTCAAACTGATCACTGTTGAACAAGTCCTAGTTAATTTTCCATCATTCCCGTTACCGTACAAGCTTGGTAAGCTAAACAATAAGTGATGCATGCCTAACTGTCTTTGCAATATTTGGGTTTCCTATATTTTTTTATGCTAAATGCTTCTATGTAAACTGCTATAGGGGCAAAAATGCCCTAGGAGGTAACGGTGGAAACCACTAAGAACTAAGAGGAAAACATCTACTTCAAGTACAAAGAAGTAGATAGGAGCCAACGTTGGATATGCAATGCAGTGGCCTTAGACTTCTTGATCCAGAACATCCAAAAGGCTAGGCTTATGGATCTGTTCCTATCCCCGAACCTAAGCATCCCTATCATTGAGATGCTTTCCCTGGTTAGCTCTTTTTTCAATAGGAGGGGTTGCTTCTGCACGCGCATACAGGGCATACGGGTGGTCATTGAAATCAATGACCAATTGTTCACAGACCTTTTTAGTGTCCCCGTTGATGGTGTCCTCATAGGGTCAAAGACCAAGGGGAAGCTAACCCTTCAAAAGAAGGAAATTTAGGAGTGGTTAGGGCTCACCAAGGAGTGGAAGGGGCTCCCCATGGAGAAGCTCCAGTCAAGACCCACCAAAGAAGTTTACCCTCTCTTCCGTGCTTGTGCATTCCCCTAGCTACCTTCCCAAGGGAAGGTCCTTGGGATTGAGTAGGCCTGGGTAATGCATGAGGTCATTGAGGAGGGGGTTCACTACAACTGGGCTAGGTTTCTATGTAAAGGCTTGTAGACTAAAATCTTGGGGCTCCATAAGAAGCCGAAGTCCTGTTCCAACATACATCATGCCTTTTACATAGCTTGCTTGTGGCATTTCACAGAGTTTCTAATAGCCCATGAGAATGGAGCCTGGGTCATGCAAAATCACGACTAGATTTCTAGACTATGGATTTGCAAAATCCTCCAGAACACCTGAGCCTAATATCCCCAAAAAATAATTGGGGAGTCATTTTCTATGACTACTAAGGTTCGGGTAGCCCACAACTTTCATGGCCCAGACAACGTAGAAGAGACACCCTCTACTATAGCTAGTAGCGTGTCATGGGGAAAACATCTCATAGCCAAGACTGTGGTCACCAAGTTGTAGGGAACCCTTCGCACAGAGGAGGAGGAGGGATGGAGACTATGGTTCAAGCTGCAGAGGATGCAACCCCCCATTGTTAAATGCTTTTTTTTAATTCCTACTTTGTTAATGCCTGCTACGTTGTGCTACACTAGACGGCATAGCGTAGCGTAGCACCTGCTTTAAGCTAACCTATTTCAAGATAACGCAAACATGTTTTTAGCTACTAGAGGAAGAAGAGGAAGAGAAAGAAGGTGAAGAAGAGGTGTCAACTCCCAAAATGGGGGTGACAAATAAAGACTCGGAGGCCCTTGTCTCAAAGAGAAGAGCCACAATCAAGAAGGAAATAACTCCTGCTACTAAGGCAGGGACTCTTATTATTAGGCAGAATCCTCCTACTAATGAGGAGGGCATTTTTGGAGACGAAGAAGAGTCTCCTGTGAATAAAGAGGATGCTAGTACCTCAAAAGGAAAGATGCCAATGAATAAAGGAAAAGCCTGCATTGATGCAGAAGGGACTTCTACCAAGGATGCTACCATCACTCCGAATCAGAAAGGAGGGAGACTGTAATTAGACGTTGGTGAGTTTGGTAATATGCCTACCTTATCATAGCTCATCTTGGTCATTGTTAACATGCTTAGTTGTATGACAAACATCATTGTTCATATTGTAGGACCTGCTCTGATTCATGTGGAGCGATGGGACGAGACCCCTAATAAGCTTGCATTTATGTAGGGGATCGTCAACGACATGATTGACCATCTTCAGCAGATCGACCCTGAAGTGGGTAGGTAGTAGTGCTAGATGCTCTCATGTTGTTATGCTAGAGTTTCTCGAATTTGTTAACCTTGCTACACTAATGTGACTAATATACTTTTTATGTTGTGACAACCTCTTGACTCAAATGGGACTTAGTATAGCCTTTGAAAGTCGATGTCGTGCCTACATTCCCGCCTGAAGTGACCGAGGTGCCTCACCGTGTATACGACGAGGTCAGCAAATGTGCTTTGCACTCAGCTCTCTCCTTGTGGGAGTACAAGTGCATCAATGAAGACCTATGGAAATGGGTCAAAAAAGCTAAGCAAGAGAAGGTCAACTTGCACATTGAGGTGGAGGACCTCAAGTCGAGGATCGAGTTCCTCCTAGCCCGTGATACTAATAACGAGGACTGGCACATGGCTATGATAGATCATGCCAGATTTTGAGTAGTCGTGCATCAGAAAAATGAAGCCACCCACGAAATAATAGAGCAATGTATGCAAACGGACTTATTGGACCAGAAGAGTTAGGATTGGAAATATTTCAGCGCTAGGGTTTACGAATGTGGGCAGTCCTAGAAAAATCATAAACATATGTATAAACTGGAATGTGCCAACCATCGTAAACTATACAGGCACACCTCTTTGGAGGCGTTCACCCTTAAAGCATTCATAGATGCCATTGGCATTTCTAAGGCCTTTGAAAAGTTCAAAGGACAAGTGAAAGTTATGGAATCTCCTAAACGGGAAGTGGACCTTCCCACAGAAGAGACCACAACCACCTCCTTTTCTCCAAAACCACTGAGATGGATGACCACCGAAAAGGAGAAAGCTATTTTAGATGCTGAGCCTAGCATCAAGCATTGGGTGGATATCACTGAAGAGGAAGTTTGGCACTGCCTCAGGCTTAGTTTAGACCAGATACCCTTTGAGACGAACGCAGGTCCTTCTCAGGTTAGTTGCTTTCTATTATATCAATGCTTATGCTCTGTTGTAACTTGCATGCATTGCCTTAGCTAATTACTTCATTTCTGCGATGCAGGTTCTAGATGATGGCGTAGGGCCCACAGAGGGTAGGAATGAAGAGGCAATAGGGGATGATGTAATGGAAGGTGATGCAAAAGGGGGTGATGCAGAAGTGAGTGACGAAGATGATGTAGGCAGCGACAACCCATGACAGCATGGGAATTTTTTTTTGAAATTTTGGATTTTTGTAAAATTTTGCAAACAATGTCTAAAAGATAAATATTTTGAATAAAGTGAATTGGTTCTATGCTAACTTATGCATTGTGCACATGCTGAATGTCATGCCAAACTTTTGCTCTTTTGTGCTAGTTTTAGGCCATTCTGGGCCATTGATGTGCATAGTTTTAGGCTATTTCAAGCCATAGTGTAGCATAGTTTTGGTATGCATAGTTTTAGGCCATTTGGGGCCCTTGCTAGTTTTAGGCCATTTCGGGCCCTTGCTAGTTTTAGACCATTTCAGGGTCATTGCATGTTAAAGGGCGACACGCTAATGATTTGGAAAATAGTTAGTTAACAACTAGCATAGATGCAAAGTAGAAAGGTGATGAATGTGCAAGGATTGGTAACTAGACAAGAACTAGTGGGGTTGCTACGTTGTGTGTAGCTGCTTCTCAATCCATCATGGGTTGAGCAAGACATAAGGCTGAGATGCTTTGCCAGGGCCTTCGTCTACATCATTGCTCCCCATTTGGAAGGGCAACTCATCCCACATGCTCTCATTTTGGGAACCTGCTTGCTGAGCCGATTCCCCTACCAAATGGTCAGTGTGTGCTACAACATGTGCTTCATTCTCAGAGGTTACAACCTCTGAGCCCTGTTCCATGTCTATGTTCTGGATTGCTTGCATTGCTATCTCATCACCATGGATCACCACCTCCCTACCTATGTAAGGTAGATGGATCTCCTGGTGTATAGGTGAGGAGACAACCTTGAGCTATGCTAACCATGACCTCCCCAAGATTAGGTTAATCTCGAGCATTTCCTCAGCCACAATGAATGTTGTGTCCATGGGGAACTGGTCCCCTACCACAAAGTCTATGTGAACTCTTCCCTTCACCATGACTTATGCCCCATTGAATGACCTTAGGCATGATGTCATCGTGGGTTTGATCTAGTCGACTAGGCCCAACTTATCCACAATAGGAAAGGGGATGACGTTGGTAGTAGCTCCATCATCCACGTGTACCCTTTGGATCTGGCATTGGCTAATCCAAATTATGATGAATAGGGGTGCTATAGTCACCTGACCCCTCTCGGGATATTCCCTAATGGAACCATCGCTAAAAGTCAGTTGGGATGGCTCTGGCTTTGCAGGTACAGAGGGAAGCATGATTAAGTGGATCACTTTCTCTTCCATTGGCATGTATTCATTGACCGAAATTATTGTCAACATGTAGATCAGAGCCTCATGGTGTGGGACAGATGTCATGATTAGGTCGTACAAGCTTAGTGTAGTGTTTTTCTATTTTAGAGCTTGTTTGACTTGAGAGAGAGCATCCAAGAAGTCCTAGCCACCTCCCTCTTTATCACCTTTATCCTCTTCTATTCATCCCAGGAGATGGATTTCCTGAGGAGGGGCAATTTCAGATCTAGGTTTAGACCCCTTTTGGCAAGGCAGTGTGAACTGTGTGTTTGCATCATCATCCCTCTTTGGTGATGAGGGCATAGACGCAGGGGATGAAGACATAGGCTTGGAAGTACCTAGGGCGGTACTTCCCTTCGACATCTCACTTGCAAAATGCACTTCTCATTTCTTAGGATGAGAAGGTTGTTCAACTTTCTTATGTGAGGTGGGGAATGGTGAAGGAGTTGGCCCCCAGATGATAATTGGAGCTAATGGTGTCAACGGGCAGGGTGGCACGATTCTACTAATAGGTGGCATGGGGGTGTATGCTTGGGGAGGAACCCTCAGGACAAACAGTTGTTGTGAGCTTTCATCAACCGCTCGTGGTGCTGGTGCACTATGCTGAGGCACATGGATCATGAATGGTTGCTGGGGTGACCTAGGGTTACTATCAAAGCCGATGGTGTTGATGACATAATCGACATTGTTAGCATTGAGGGGGTCGGTGTAGACATGCAGAGATTGATTATCAGGACATACTGGGTTGCTTTTGTCCAACACCAGGTTCCCCTGATCAATCAACCTTTGGATGTCATCCTACAATGCTAGATAGTAATCTGTATTATGACCACACTGTTGGTGGTAGTCACAAAACCTATCCAGCTTGAAACCCTTAGGAACTAGGGGCTCATTGGGCAAGGCCAAAGTGGGGTTCCTAAGGAGCTCGCAGTAGCGCTAGTATCTTCTGACTCCATCTTCTGACATCTGCTTGTGTTGGATGTGCCCCACTACCAGTAGTTGCTTTAGAAGCTCTGAAGGCCTGAGAGGAAGCAAGGTATACTTTGAGTGATCTTTACGCTCAAATTTTGGCTTTGGTGCACATGTCTGAGGTGCAGGTGTGGTAGGTTGCAGTGCGTGACCCTGCTTGGGCATGGGGTTAAATGTGGGTGCGGTCATTTTCTTGTTGTTCTTGTTATTGTTGTTAGTAGGTTTGGCCTTGGCCTCGGTCATCATAGTGGCCACTATGGTTGTTTGGGCCTTACCCTTGTCCTTCTTTGCGAAGGTGTTCTTGTAGGAAACATAGGCTAGGTCTTTGCTCACCTCAGCCACATCTTGTATGCTCTTAGTCTAAGTAAAGGCCTAACTAAGAGTGCAGGGAGTGAGATAGTATAACTTAGACTTGATGAAGTCATTCACTACACCCTTAAATATGGTCAGCAAGTGGGCCTCCGTGATGGGCTCTCGGATTTCATTAAGGGTTGTGCTCCAACATTGGATGAACTTTTGGACCAGCTCCAAAGGATCTTGCTTCACACTCATCAACTAATCTAGCATGATTTTTGGCTTCAAGTTGTACTTTAAGTGCATCAAGAACTGGGTCAGAAGCTCTTCTAGAGTCGAAATAGATGAGCGTGGTAGCGCATGGTACCAATATAAGGCTTTCCTGATTAGGGACATTGCAAAGATGTGGATAATTGTGTTCAGCCATTGTTGCAATAGAAGAGACTTAGACCTAAAGATAATAAGATGTGCATTGGGATCCCCCTCCTCATTGTATTTCATGAAGTGTGGGAGGGACATCCCTATGGGTAACATCAATGGAGGGATTGTTGGGCTGACGGGGTCATCTTGGTAAAATTCTATGACTTGTACCATGTTAGACCCGATAGCTTTGAGGCATTTTATTTCCTTCGTAAGGGTCTGGATAAGCTGGAATGCTTGATCCAGACCCTGTGATGATGTGGATGGTTGGGTAACTACCGAGGAAACTCCCATCTATGGGGTGGCAGGGGTAGCAGCATGACTTGTCGATGGTACCATTAGGATGGCCCTTGTGAAGGGTGCTCCTTGCACTGCCCACCACCTGGAAGGTAGTGCTATTGAGGCAGCAATTGTGGGTTGCATCACAGAATGGGTGGCTTGTGTGGGAAGTGGAAACAACCACATTCCCACACCAGGTTGTACTGTTTGTGGGTTTTGGTAAGCCTAGTGGGGAATGTGTTGAGACATCTATGATTGTTGCATAGCAAGGAGAGCAATGAATGGGGTCCACCACGTGGATGGGCCTAGGCCTACCGCCGATGGTGGGATGGGTGTAAATGCGAGAATGGAAGCAGAAGTTGTGTATGACTATGAAGTAGGCACAATGTGAACATGTGGCAGGGTAGCCATAATCAGCGCGTGATGTGCTACTGGAATGGACCGATAAGTGATTTGCGGGGGAAGAGTAGCTACAAATGAAACTGGGGAATAAGGGTGTTGATACGCTGGGAAGGTGACATGGCTATCCATTGTAGATGTACTTGCGAGTTACACAACTATAGGTGTGATTACGAAGGGAGCAATAATAGATAATGGGTTGGTCTAGAAGGATTGGGTAGGAGGGACGGTAACGGGATTGGTTTGACCTCCCTTATCAAATTGGGAATCAAGTTCCTCTTGTCCATCTTGGAAGGCATCCTCATGGTTAGATGCCATGTCTTATTGCTCCCTAAGCTTTGCCAGCTGGATCAGCTAGTCTAGAAGCCATTAGTTTATCTGTGTCAAAGGGATGCGAGCATCGGGAGTGGAAACAAATTCCTTCCCATTGCAATAAGCGAACTCGAAGCTACATTTGTCTTCAAGTTTGTGCACATCTAAGGGTATATTTGTCTGCACCTTTGCACAGAGGAAGTTATAGCATTCATGTTACAAGGCCAAGCCTTGAAGACCCAGGTTTTGGATCCTGAGGGATTGACGTGGCCCTGGCATAGGGTTGAGCAGTTGCTCAGCACCAGTGATGCCTTGAACTATGATGGGAACCTCCACGTTGAAGGTGTTACCAACGGTGCTTGACGTAGTCATTGTTACAAAGTTAGATAATTTTGCAACCGTGAAAAGTAAGTAAATTTAAAAGCAATCGAAAGGCCTTACATCTTGTCGGATTCCCAAGGAACCGTTGAAGTGACCGATCTGCACCACACAATGCGTAAACAACTACAAAAGTGTGTCAAGTTTATGCTAGTGTGTGATAGGGTATAGAATGTGTGCAAGACTACTGTAAAACAAACAAGTCAATTGGCAAACGAAGGCTTTATGTCCTACAGGGTTCTCGAGGAACTGTTGAAGCAACCGCTTTGCACCGCAACAATGCATATAATACCGCAAATGGGACTACTATAAAAGGCACCAAAGGCCCTCCTCCTAGCACTAGAAAACTATAGTGACCGAAAATGTTGGTAGCTAGAGAACATCGACTGGTCGTCGGCTGTTGATAGTCTTAACCCTAGATCTGTGTGAGGGTCGTGCTGGATAAAATAGAACCGGGGTGCCTTGAACGGTATAGTTGATCAGACAGGGACTTAGTTAGTGTTAATATAACCTTTTGCAATAGATAATTTTAAAACCAAAACTTGTAACATAGCACAATGATGTTTAAATGCAAAAGGATGGAAAGCTATGTAAAATGTGACAACAAGTAGGAAAGAAAAGTAAAATGTGGTTAGGAAAATGCACTACTTCAAGGCTATGACTTCACTCTGTCAAGGTGGATACAATCGATTGCATGACGCTAGGAAGTGCAAAGGTCTCAAGAGTAACCAAGATGTTTAGAGCAAGGTGGCTATATGCTTGAATGTGGACTCAGGAGTTAACAATGCAAAATGCTACCAAGGTGATAGGGAAGAGCAGAAAAAACTACCAACTGAGAGTGCTCACTCTTTACAATGCCAAACAGAAAGCTTACAATGCTCAAGGTCATAGTGCTAACCTTTTTTTCTTGTCAGCCAACAAAATTGCCAGCTGACCAAAATTTCCAGAACATCAGACCCTTCGAGCATTGCTCATTGGGTTATTTATAGGACCAAGGGCACACGAAAGATGCGGTTTGGATGCCACGTGCCCTAGGCTTGCATTGACCTATCTATGTTGTGTGTACATGTATGACCATTGGATGAGCTTGCCATGCTGTAATTACGAGCCTACCACATTGTAATTGCACTGTCAAAGCTTGGAGACACGTGCAAATGGTGTAATTAGGTGAAGTGCATTGATGAAGCATAACTACCTACTACGCTATGCTACCTTTGTAATGTGGCATACTTGGCGTAGCATAGCATCTTGCTACGTTGTGCCACGCTATCCAGCGTAGCATAGCGTAGCTGCTAGTTCGAAGCAAAAAGCTTGTGTTGTGTCTTGCTACATGTGTTGAAGCATTGTGACTACTTTTGGCATGCCTGCTATGTTGTGCTATGCTACATAGCGTAGTGTAGCTTAGAATTTGGCCTTAGTCGCAAAATCATCAACAAAGTGCAGACTTTGCCTTTTGCACTGCAAAACTCGTGAACTTGCTAATCCTACCCTTTGAGATTCCTTTCATTATTCCTGCAGAGTTGCTATGCTATGCTATCCTATGTAGTGTAGCGTAGCATAGCAACCAACATGGCCTACTTTCAGTGAAGGAACCATTGCTGAAGAACTTAAAGTCAAGTGAAACCACTATTTTTGAAGGCCAGAGGTACTAACTTAGTACGATTGAAAATCACCAAGTAAGCTGAGCCTTCCCATCTTTCTCTCCCTGTGCTATGCTATGTTGCATAGCATGGCATAGTGTAGCATCTTGTCTTGCAATAGTTTGTGGTCGACTGTTTGAACAACTGCCTCCTGAAGCCTGCTACACTATATAGTGTGGCGTAGTGTAGCAAACCCCTTGACTTAGAAAACCAACCAAACTATTTTGTGCATTTTGGGCAATGTCAAAAACTCTCTGCATCACTTCCGAGTGCGCTGTCAGTTGGATGAATTAATCAGTGAGAAAATTTGCCAAACTGTGCAGCCTAGACTCAGAGCATCCACTTCTTGCTAAAGTGACTTGACACTGCTTCGACTACGTAGACCTGGTGAAGTAAGAATGCCCTACAATTTTGGGGTGTTTTAGAAATGATCCTTCCAATGGATTAAATATTCATGCCTTTTAACTTCTTGAGTGCTAGAAGCTTACCTCCATTTAAGTACAGTTGTCTTCCTTTCCATTAAAGGCTTGGATGGATCAATAGTCCCCTTCAACTCATTGATGCTACCTTGTATGTTCTTCTCATCAATTGGTCCATGATAATGCATAAGATTTAAAACATTAAATACAAAAGATATGCCAACATTATTTGGCAATTCAATTTTAGAAGCATTATCATTAATCTTGACCTTAATTCTTAAAGGTTCCATCTTCTTGATTTTCAACTTGGAGAAGCTAAAACCTCTCAACCACTTCTTCTTTAAGTGTGTCCAAACGAAGTTATCAACAACAAAATTTAGCTTCTTTTTGCTTTCATTCCTTTTGATGTTCATCCTTCTACTCAAGATTTGATTTCACTTGTGCATGGAGATCCCTCATCTCTTGTACAAAATTATTACTAGGTTGAGCTTCACAATCAAAGCTCTTCAAAATTTCTACCATCTTTGGACAAAAATCATAATTCACCTCAAATGGACTTTTACTAATAGCAATATGAAAAGCATTCTTATATGAAAACTTAGCATGACACAATAATTTTTCCCACTTGCTTGGCTATCCATCACACAAACATCTTAATATGTTTAGCAAGGATTTATTATTCACTGCCTCTTTTGGCCATTAGATCATGGATGCACTAGAAAAATTTAACTTTGTTTGTAAAATTTCCAAAGGGATCTTCAAAAGTGACTTGTAAATTTGGAATCTCTATTACTAACAATATTCATGGAATTCCATGCAACTTCACAACATGCTAGAAAAATAAATTTGCAACATGATAAGCATCACTCAACTTCTTGCACATAATGAAGTGTGTCATCATGGAGAACCTATCCATAATAACAAAAATTTCATCATTTCTAATTTTGATTTTTGGAATACCACTCATAAAATCCATAGACATACTTTCTTGTTGATCCTTGGGAAATGAAAAAGGCATATAATTTCCATACATTCCTTTTAACTCCTTTCAACTTCTTCCAAGTTAAAATACTCCATAAATTTTAAAATTTCAGTCATCATACTAGGCCAAAAATAGTAGCTATGCACAAGTTCCAACATTTTATCCATGCCCATGTAATCTACCATGCCACTATAATGCTTTTCAAATAAAATCATCCTTCTAAAATCACAAGTAACAATACATACCTTTTCATTCTTAAATAATAGCTCATCTTAAATATAATATCCCCTTTACTACTCTATCCTACTCAAAAAAGGCTCTTTGAGGCTCCTTCAAACCTATCCAAAATCAATATCATGCTCATACAAATCAGAAATATCACCCATACCTTCAACATAAGATATGTTGAAATTTACCACATGCACCTTGGACAATACATCATCCATCACATTGGCTTTTTTACTTTTTTTTTTCAACAAAAAATTAAATTTTATTAACTATGTAATCCACTTCATGTTCTTTGCATTCAACTTCTTTTGATACTTTAAAAATTGTAGTGCTTTGTGGTCGATCATGAAAGTGAACTCTTTAGAAAATAAGTAGTGCCTTCAATGCTTGATTCCTTAAAGAATAGCATACAAATCCTTCTCATATATGCTATATGTTTGCCTTGACTTATTGAACTTTTCAAAAATAAAGTAATAGGCCTACCTTCTTATGAAAGTATCCCACCAATGGTAAGTCCACTTACATCCACATTCACCTAAAAAAGCTTCTAAAAATCTGGAATTGCAAGCATCAAGTCATTAGTAATCTTTTCTTTCAACAAATTAAAGCTCCCTTATATTTAATTATCTCATCTTAAATATTTATTTTTCTTCAACAAAGAAAACATAGACCATGAAATACCACTAAAATTATGAACCATCTATAAAAGCCTACTAAATCAAGAAATGATCTTGCCTCCTTGATATTTTGAGTTCAGCAATTCCTAATGGTCTTCACCTTGGTAGCTTCCATTTAAATCTAATTTTTAGAAAATACATGCTCAAATTATTTAATTTCCTTCTTGAGGAAATGAATTTTCTTCACATTGATCACCAACTGTGCTTCTTCCAACTTAAGGCATACCATCCTCAAGTAATCCAAGTGTTCTTCCTTATTAGATCTATACACAAAAATATCATTAAAAATAATATGAAACTTACCAACCAAGTTCTTCAATACATCATACATCAACCTTGTGAATGTAGTAGGTGCATTCATGAGCCCAAATATCATCACCAACCACTCAAAAAATATATCCAGTGTCTTGAAAGATCTCTTCCATTCATCAACAAGCCTAATTCTAATTTGATGGTCACTAATTTTTAAATCAATTTTGCTAAAAAATTTTGCATTAGTAAGGATATCAAGGATATCATCCATGCTTGTAATAGGAAGCTTGTACCTCATTGTTATCATGTTTACTATCTTGAAATCAATGCAAATCCTCCATTCATCACTAAACTTCTTTGGCACTAGCACCACTAGAACCGCATAAGGTTAAATGAATTCTCTCATGAAGCCAT